>VZTE01004351.1:74068-427833 GCA_013397775.1 Eulacestoma nigropectus | reverse complement strand
AAAAAAAAAAAAAAAGCCAGCAACCACTTCCCAATGCGTTGGACCTAAATGGTGACTGTCACAAAATCTTTAGCAGGATCACACGTGAGCTGGCTTCAATCCTCAGACCTTTATTTTGCTTGAGGTACTGTTTGACATTTTGCTTTTTGTGCACTGTGTTCTTGGGGAAGGGTAGTCTTTTTGTCCTCAGCTAGTAGTTTACTCACCCACTTTCTTCAGAAAACACTTAACGTGTCTTTAAGCATTGTTTCTTGTGTTGTGTGACATTCAGATGTCAGATTTTTGAAAAAAAGAAACTTCCCCCCATGTGTTTTGGCAAGTTTTGTAACTATTTATGAAAAAAAATATTTTAGCTGATGCATATTATATAATTTACGAGTGTAAGAAATTTATCAAGTCAGAACTGAGTTATGGCGAGGAATTGTACAATTTTATCTTCTGGCAAAGGGATGTCATTCTTGTATTATAGTGTATGTAAATGCACCCTGTAAATGTTTATTTCCATTTAAATATGGGACTGGGGACTCAATTTCAGAGTAAAGCGACTAAGTTTTAGAGAGCTTTATAGCAAATCAATTGCATGTAGTGGACTTTAAACTGCTTTAAGGAATTGTGCAAACTTTCTATTCTGTAGCAGTTCCTGTTCATTGGGTTTTAAACAAAGTGGTTCTGGTTTACAGGATTTCATTCCCCAAATGGCACTTTAAAGGAAGGCTAGACTTCTTTCTAATAAAGTATGCATTATCATTTAGCGCTCCCTTTTAGAACTTTTGCCTATTTTAAGTGCTTTTAAGAAAAGAAAAATAGCAATTTCCCTTACAATGTGATAGTGAAGACATGGTACCATATGGTGTTGCCTTTTTATAAGCACTGTAAGTTGTACTATACCTTAAGAAAAAGAAAAAAAATTAAAAGTAGAGCATGAGAACCACTCTCTGTGTAGAATTACTGATCTTTTATAATAAAAGTGTGTGCTTGGCATCAGTTAAGGAAGGATATAGCTGCAGATATTTACAGTGCAGTGGGTAAAATAATCCAAGAAGCGAGATCATGCTCATTCCATTCATAGCTTTACATGTTTCTAAAACAAATTGCACTAGCTTTATTCTTTCCCATCTGTAGACATACCACTGCCCATTGTAAGTTGCACGCAACAATTATGTGTTTCCTAGGAAAAAAAGCTGCATAGGCTGAAGCTTATAGGCAATACAGATTTTAGAATGTACAGTACGGAGGTGTGTTTGGGCCTCTTTTAGAAGTCAGTGGGATGAATGTAAGCTTACTCCTGATCTTCATGTAACTACAGTGCCACTTTTTTCTTGACTTTGTCCATATAAAATTTATTCACATGCCTTTGCAATAACTAGATTGTGAGAAGATAGCCCCATGCTGTAACAATAACCAGTTGTTTGAGGTGCTTGCAGTTGTCTAATTAAAGTGTTTTGTTTTTTCAGACAGTGTTGCTGGTCATTGGAATCTTTGCCTAGCCACGACTCAGCTGTTGGGGTGCTGGAGGGGTGGGAGGTAGGGGCTGGCTTGTCCTGGCCAGAGAAAGGCAGCTTCCCGTGTTCAGTTATGAAACACATCACCTGGTGTCAGTCAGAGCAACCCCACGGGTCCTGTGGCAGGAGGGGCTGGGTGGGAGTGGTTTGCTGGGTGAAATGTGACCAAAAAAAAGGCGTCTTTCCCACCAGCTGTTCTGTAACAAGTCCTGTAAACAAGGGAACGATTGTCCCATGCTGAGGGCTGGGGCAGCCACTCCTCCAGCGAACTGCCAAGGCACCGCAGTGCGACACACTCTGGTCCGGGGAAACTCGTCCAGTGCTGAGGCCCTGACTGCAGTCGGGTTTCAGGACCGTGTGCCTTGACCCTCATCCCTGGAACTGCTTTTAGTGGCTGCAAGGACAATGCTGCTCGGAAGGATGATGCCAGAATGGACTCGCGCTGGAGGTAAAAATTATGTTCAGCTTCACACCCAGCCTAGCCCTGTAGTGCCTGGTTGCTGCAACCAGTTACAAAGGTGTTCTTGAATACACAGAAAATGCTGGCACTGGATGAAGTGCCAGGGTAGCCCAAGGCAGGTGAGTGAGCACAGGGCTGGCACAGCTCTGCCCTCTGCCTGGCCTTGGTGCTGCAGCAGCACTGGGGAGCGCTGCCCAAGCCTCATCCTGTTCTGCTCCTCAGTGCAGCAGCTCCCTATAGCGCACTAAGACCTTGGTATTTTACGTTCTCTTGTATTTGAAATGATGATGTCACTTCCTGGAGGTATGGAAGAGGAGCAGACAACCCCAACGCTGGGCTAGACAGGATGATGCACATTTTTTTTGAAAATCAGTGTGTGAGCAACTACACAGAGGCTGGGTTGGATTTTTCTGCTGTTCTTGATAGCCTAATTCTGTCCTACACTACACACGGTAGTGTAAAATGTGAACTCCACAGGGTGTGTTCTGCAGAACCAGCAGGTGTTCAGGAAAGCATTTCTGATGTATGATTTTAACTAGCAAGATTGTTTAGTAGTTAGAAGCAAATCAGAATTTAAAGTGCCCCTCCCTCTTTCTTCCTACATGTTAAAAAGAATTGCCACTTAGTTTCAGGGGGTAGGAGCAGCCACTTCCCCTCCTATCCCGTTTCAGCTTTCCTCACACGCTGGTTCTCCTTTCTGGTCTGAGGTGGAGCCCTTGAGCACGGTCCTGCTGTGTGAGCAGAACTGAGCAGTTACTGCTGCGCTGGAAGGACACCCTCACCCATGACAAACTAACTGCACTGACGAGCACAACACAGCACCATAGTAGCTGCCGCTTTCAGCAGCAGGAATAAATCACTTCCCTTACAAAACTCCCAAACTGCTATAGAGTTGGTAACATTCTGTACCCCCTTACAGCACCACCCACTCAGATTCCCCCCTACACCCCAACTGGAGGGCTTGAAGAGGCATGAAAGAAGGGAAAGAGGAAGGTACTGCAGCAGGCAGGTGCTTCCCTGCTCTGTAACCAAGGTCAGAACACCTCTAGCATAAAAATACCCCATCACTGCTCCTGATTACACTAGCAGTAAACTGACCCAAGACCCTGCTGTGCTTGGGGTGATTCTTCCTCAACCTCTAAATTAAGCAGGGGAAAGAATCCCCCTCCTTGAGCCTGTTCCACATCTGTCAGTGCTACAGAAGTGAAGCCAGAGCTGGAAACTGCAGAGAAGTGAAGCCGAGCAGGGGAGATCAGAGACTTAAGTCCACTTTTCTGCTGATACAGCACCCCTTCAGGACAAGTAGGTAAAACTGACATAATTGTGATTTATTAACATGAATTAAAATGCCCAACCAGTGCTGCAATGTGACAGTATATTAAAAAAAAAATTAAAGATCATATACTGTACTACTTGCACAAAGATCACACTCTTTTTTTGCAAAAGACTTATTATATACAATACTATATCAAATGAAAGAAGCTTTAAGCAACTTTACAAGCGAAAGAAATACAGTATTTACAGCACTCATCCGAGACATTAGAAACAGTCTATACATTAAATTACAATTTCTGCAAATAACTGATGAAACAAAAAGCCATGTCCACACCAAAACTATAAAAATCTGTATTGCATTGTTTCCTATCTCTATGCACACAAAAAACTGTTGACAGAAAATGGAAAAAAAAAAATTGTTAGTGCCATCACTTAACCTGTGTACTTATTTAATTACATTTGTATAAAAGTAATATAGAAAACTTTCACTAAATGAATTTAACTGCAACAATAAAATTTTAAACATTATGCAGCATCAAACCTACTGCCAGAAAAAACAGCTGGAATGTCCACTTAGAAAATAAAAAGAAATACCTAATACTGGCTTAACAGCACGTTTTCAGGAATTTTAAAAAGCAAAAAATGGAAAGGATACAATGGAAGAGCACTGGTGTTTGCTTTTATACAAAGTATCATGTACAAGCTTTAAAAAGTACCTTGAATAGGTACATATTAAATATACACAGTTTATATTACAGAACATTTTAAAAATGTTTATAACTAAAGGGATCTGTTTTAATGCCACCCTGAACCATGGTAATTGTTCTGAAAGGTGGGTGGCACCTGTGCTCTGTGAATGGGGATCTGTCCCGGCACGGGCGAGGCCTGCTGCTGCCCTTGCACTCCGTGGGGAAGGGTCACGGAGCCGGGGTGAGGGCAGAACCCGGAAGCAGTAGGTGTTGCAATACTGTTTGGTCCTTGAGGTTGGATGTGAGGACCCTGACCAGGGAGTGGGCAATGAGGTCCTGTGCCAGCAGGCTGATGTTGAGGTCCAGGTCCTAATGTTGTGTGATGCGGGGCTTGCGAGGAATAGGACGAGACGCTTGTGTGAGCATTGGAAGGGAAATGGGGGGGTCCTTGATGAGATGGGTGGTGTAACCCTTGTGCTGATGCAGGGTGGTGCCCCGAGCCGATAACATTGGAGGGAGGGGGCGGCGGGGGAGGCGGTGCCGAGTTTACAACATGCTGGTGTTGTGCTTGCAACCCTTGGTGTCCCGTGGAAGGATGGGGAGGTTGGTGGTGGGGGAGAGGACCTGGTGGTGGAGGTGGTGGTGGCAAATGGTGACCAGCAGCTTGAGAATGAATGTGTGATCCAGGAGCCACTGCCATGGCGTGAACTGGACCAACAACGTGTGCTACAGAGTGCTGCTGATGAGTACTTTGCTGCTGGACAAGGTGGGGTCCTGGAGCAGGTGGTGGTGGAGGAGGAGGAGGAGCAGCAGATGCCGATGCTTGGTGATGAATACTGGGGTTCTGAGAGGGCAAAAAATGCCCTGCAGCTACATGGTGTCCCGGCACCGTTTGCTGACCCGAAGTGCCAGGAAGTGCTTGATTTGGTCCAGATGAAAACACAGTCTGTTGGGGTATGCTGCCCTTCAGCTGGCTGTAGCTCTGAAAGTTTCCAGAGGGCTGCTGGCTTTGATAGTAAGTAGAAGAAGGGGGTGGAGGGGGTGGGGGAGGTGGCGCATTGCTGTTCAAATTTTGTTGGTTAAACTGGCTGTAGGAAGCTGAAGATTGTCCTGATGTTGTCTGAGTGAAGAGGGGGCCGCTGGCCTGCGCCTGATTACTGGGCTGAAGGGTCGGTGCTGCTGGGAAGAAGTTTCTGTGTGTTTCCCTCTGGGGCGTTCCAACTTGAGGTGACTGTGGATGATGAGGTCTGTATGGAGATCCCAACTGCTGTGAGTGAGGCTTTGGTGAAAGGTAACCGTGCTGCACAGGCGCGTGAGGGGTAGAAGACTTGGGGGGATTTTCTACGTGAGGTGACGGGGGGCAATGCAGCTTCAAAGGTGCAGAAGGCAACTTCTGTGAATGTGAAAGTTGCTCAGCAGAGCTGCGTAGATGTGACTGAGATGGATGATTTTTTGAAAGTGCTTGGACGCTGTTTGTCAGCTGTTTTTGTTGCAGCTCAGATTTTGGATGATTCGCACATTCAGTCTCAGGTGCATTAGCTGCAGTTTCCCAGTGCGAATCTGGTTTTGTGGGCGTTTTCCCAAGTGACTGTGCTGAAACTACAGGACTTGGTGAAGAGGGCTGTAACGAAAAGAAAGGCAGTCAGTGCTAAACACTTGAAATACTCAACCATGCCGGCCATAAACAGAAAAGAACATATCAGAATACTCTCCTTCCAGACCGTGAAAGAAAGTGCTGAAGTGCAGTATATATATTTGGTGTGAGAAAAACATCAATAACAGAAAGAGTAAACTTAAGAAGGCACTATTTTTAGCAAGTATGTATCAATAATTCTTCCAAGTGAAAGACTACTAAAGTGTATTTTAAAGTTGTAACAGAGATATGATCCATTAGGTCAAAGTCTGAATCCATTCTTTGTTAGAAGTTTTAGATTTCTGAATCTGAAAGAAATAATTCCAGAGAAAACCACTTACAGAAATAAAGCCATTTTTAGAGTGATTTAACATTTTAAAGCTGGAGTAGTTCAAGCAAACAGACTAAATAAGACAACCTGAATTATTTAATTTAATATGGCAACTACTCAAAATCCTTCTCCGTATTATCAGAGCCCTGACTGCCAAACAGTGCCAAACCCTGGCACAGCAAGAGCAACCTCCTGTTAAGGGTAAATCACATCACTCCTGTCAGTTCTGAGTGCCAGTTCTTCAGCACTCACCCCTCAGAACAGCGCTGATACTAAAGCCACTGATACCATCTCTTCTCTGTCTACAGTGTGTAAGATCATCCATAAACACACACAGCTACTGAAAGCACAGCATATAAACCCACTTTTTAGGGTATATGGACAAATATTCTTGCAAATGTTTACCTATTAACCTAAAAGTTAAATTACTGCACAGACAGATGAACATGTGTGTATTGTCACCTAAGTAGTAAATCCATCCTACAATTACCATTTTTAAAGATAAATCTGAGATGGATGAAACTATTCCTATGCTTGTTGTGTGGACACCTTGCATTACCTTGCTTGCTTTTGATGGACTCTTACAAGTCCTTTGTGAAGTATCTGGGGACGGACATTCAGAAGTTGGCTCTGGATTTTCAGAATCAGGTTCTACAGAAATAAACAGAGATAAATATCAAAGTGGGAAAATCAAATCTTTTGCAGAGATCACTAAGCACATTATATTTGACTTTAAAAGAGCTATTAAAGCTGTTGTTAGAGACTATTGAGTATGTCAAGTGTCATACAAGGTCATCTGCTTACTGACCTTCCGTAATCTCAGTGCAAGAAGGGACCTTAAGCTGCAACTGGGAAATGAGATTTGAATGAGATGGAGACTGAACATGAGACGGTGAGCATGGCCTACAAGGTGATTCTCCCCCTACAGATGAAGCAGACCCAAACACAATATTAGAATGATTACAGATTACCATGAGGGAACTGGTTAGATTTATGTATCTTCAGCTCAATAAATCAACTCACCACTGTCCTTGTCTTTCCTATGATCACTGAGAAGTAAAGCTCTCTGATAACTTCGTTCTCTCACTTGTTCCACAGAAGTTGATGCAGTCCTGCAAGAGAAGTACATTTTAAATTTAAGAAGATGTACTCCTGTGGACCAACTTTAGGACAATGTATATGCTAATACCGAGTTCAGAGAAAGCTTACAGCGTTGGCTGCTCTTAACAACCAAATAACTGGTGGTGTATAAGGAATATTATTACTTAAGTGGTTTGTATCTATTTTCTCTCTCTTTAAATACAGTGATTTCCCTTAATCTTGTTACATTACAAAAACTGCCATTTCTTCCTATTAAGGAACTATCTGTAGATCTGTGGGTTTTTCTTTGTCTAAACAACTGAAAAGTGAAAAAATAAAGGTCACAGTTACCAGTTCATAGTCTCTATTTGTAGAAAACTGTCTTCTTCCAGAACTGGAAATAGTTGTCTTGTTTGTTGTTAAGAATCAGCTCTTTAATAGCAGATGCATAGCTGTAAATTGTGTACCACTACAAATCTCTGTTTAAGCTTCTACACTTAACTTGCCAGATACTGGGTATGCGATGACAGTCCTACCTTCCCTCTTATAATTGATTACATCTCTCAATCACAACCTAATCAAGAACATTGTAAGTGACAGCGCTCCACAAAACTATTTTCCTTTCTGGCAAGGACGTACAGCATCACTCCACAATACCGCTGCACTGGAATAAGTTTTGGTGCTGCTCTGTGGGGTTACTGCAAAATCTTAGTAGTAAATTCTTCCCTCTTTCACCTGTTTCCAGTCTTTGCTTACAATTTAATGCAGTAGTTTCTGCATAGTGAACTTAACAGCCACTTTTCAGTGGAACACTGAAGACTGCGCTTATATTCTCCCTTCAACTGGCTTTACAAAATCCTTCTATTCTGGAATAGCTGGAGCATCTGAGTGGAAGGATGTTCAACTTCTCAGCCCATGGTTCTTCCCCACCACACTTAGGCGTTCACTGCAGCATGAACAACATCCGCAGGATTTATTTTGCACTAATAACATTCTGGAGACAGTGTCACCACAGTTGATCATCTGTTTTAAAACTACTCGGTGAAAAATTTGTGCAGTGTTTTACACAGACTGAAGTTGCTCTATCTCCTCCCCATCCATACTCCACCTCTCCGCAGGATCTGGGGTTGTTTGGAGTATCTGATATTGCACACACTGCCCATATGGTCTGGTGTGCAAACAAGGGAACCACTGAGCAATTGTGAACAATGCTGCGAGTGTCACCACACGCTCCCACCTGAGCAGGAGCCACTGGCCAGGCTGCATTCAGCCCTGCACAGGGCAATTAAGCAACAGCAAACATCCCACACACGTTCCGGCCACATGACTGAAAAATGGACCTCCTAAGTTCTTCCAGAAGCCTTTGCTAATCGATACAGATTATTCTCCTGTTCCACCCTATGCCCTACAATACTTTTGGAAAGGCTTTGGATTTAACATGAAAATTCTCTTCAGCCCACAGACAAAGCAGTAGAAATACAAGGACACAAATGCTCAAACCAATATCTATTTTGCTCTTAGAAATTAAAAAAGCAGAATTAAAATAATTTAACAAGTATCTTACAGGTAATTCTTCATGTATTTTAATCATTATGAGGTATCTGCTATATTTCTGAGGAAGAAGGTAAGACAGCTCTTTACTAAACTGAAAGAAGGGCTTCCAGTCAGTAAACTGCAACAGCAGCCTTAATGAAAACTAGATTCCAAATAACAAAGACTTAAATTTACATAAATAATTCTTCTGAACTTTAGTCCTATAGTTTTCTGGCTTACCACTGAACTTCTGGTTCACTCTTCTCACTGGAGGAAGATTCCTTAATTGCACAGTTGTTGCCAGTGTCTTCTGGAGCTGCATTATAAACAGTAGTTGGCAGTGGTAAAGGCAGGCTTGCAGTGTTATCAGTTTGCTCCCCATTTTCACCACTGTTGTTATACCCATCATTAGCACCACTGTTACTACTCATATTTCCTCCACCAGCAGCATGAGGAGATACAGTAACCAGGGGGAAGTTGTCTGTCTTTGAGCCACTTTTTCGAGCTTCACGTTGTCTCTTACGGTATTCTAACAAGGACACCTAAGGGGAAAAAAACACCCACAAACAAACATTAGAAAGGAAGTTTTACCCATTTTCTCACAGTTTCTATGAAATGTACTGTATTTCAGAAAGACATACCATGTAACTGGTTCTAAAAAAAAAAAGGGCAGAGATGAAGATATTTCACCGCATCTGCAGTGAATTTACAGATTACTGAGCTACTACCAACTGTAAAGATGACAGTAAAAAATTGCTTCTGCCAAGAGAAGTATGTGTTCTGCCTCAGGGAAGAAGCAGATGACACAAGTCAGCAAAATGTCCACTGCTGAAGTAATTTTGTTGGCTGTAGTTACAAGGGACTCTACAGTTTCTCCTGGAACTGCAGAATTTCTAAGATTACACTGATCTAGTAAAGCTAACTTCAAGAGATGCCACATCCTGCTCTCAGACTCACTCCCTTGCATGAGAACCCACTATCCTGCTTCATTCTGCTGCACATATCAAAGGATTCGCTAAGCTCTTCATACCTTTTTTTAACATACAGAATTTGCAACTTACTTTTCCCAGAGTTTATTTTGAATTTCTGTCTTTACTGCATTTTAAGAGAGACTAGGAACATATTTTTAAGCTAACTCTTATTACCAAAAATAATAACACATAGTTCCTATTTCATGTATTATGTATGCAGACTCACTACACCGACATTCTGTACAACAGAAACCTGTTTAAGTGGTTAGTAAATTGCCTCTAGTGAAAAAAAATACATATTCAAATGTTTTCAGTATGAATCTTCAGGATGTGAAGTAGAAAGCTGAAATACTGCCCTTCAGACCTACTTTATTCAGTAACTACACTAGTTTGGTAAAAATGACATTTAATGTCTATAAATTTTCTTCTAGTTATCAACATCCTGCTCTGAACCATACAGCATACAAACCAACAAACTGAAGTGCAATAATGAAAAACAATTAAATGCTTAACTGGCTTAGTCCTCAATAAAATTGGACATTTATTTCTACACAAAGAGAAAAACCAAGGCAGCTGCTCTGTTTGCAGTCCTAAGGGGTTTTGTTTGTTTGCTTTCAAACAGACCTCTTAGAGACCCATCTATATGTCAGGGTAAAAACAGTGAAAAACACCTGATTTTGCATAAGAAAGTTCAGATTAAGAACTGATCTTGCTTTCAAACAATTTTGTGTTATTTCCATGTAATGTGACAGGGATCCCCTAAAGACTATTGCTTTAAAGAAAGTTTAAATGTTAAGAAACCTATCTGGTGTGGCCACAATGTACAGGACTGTATTGATAAAGGACTTGTGCAACAGTAAGAGAAAAGAGGAGCAAATGTCCACTGAAATGCAGAAATATGCAAAAACATCCTGCAAAGACGTACCTAAGGATATTGCTGTCTTAGGTGACCCTAGGGAAAAGGCTTTTATTAGTCTCCTACAAAATTCCTGAATTCTCACCTTTCACCTTAGGCAGGATCCAGCCCACCACCTCTTTTTTTATACTGCTGAAGGTTTCAAATTTTTGTGTTTGTGTCCTCAGAAACTCTAAAACCCCTTCTTTCAGGGGTACAATTTTCTCTGGTTGTTTCTCCAAACTGAGACTTTTAGACAGGCATCCTGTGATTAGGGGGTGTCAGGGGGCAGCCACACTGTTTTTTATTTGAGGATTAGGGTAGCATAAGCTCTCAGCAGCAACAACCTGGAAGAATCCTCGCCAGCAAAAGTGGGGAGCGTTACTAAAGTACTAAGTGCTGCTGGGATTTGTGAAGACTAATTTAGCCTTTAGGAAAAGAATAATGTCAAGTTACAGAAATTTTGGCTTATGTTTTCTTTTTGGGTTTGCCAAAACAACAGGGCTACAGTAACACACACAAGATCTATCAAATTCTCAGGGCTGTGACCAGGTAAGAACAAAGCTCCTAGATTATCACTCCATTTATAAGTCTCAGCTTGAAGCAAGCAAACAAAAATTCAGTTCTGATGGAGAACTGCTGAAGCTACACTCCTCACTGCTCTGCAGCAGGATGCCCCCAGAGGAGCAGGCATGTACAAGGGGCTGCAATGTGACCAAAAATACCCAAACCCCACTGTGCATGCACGTACACACGCAGAAAACAACCCCACCCTCCTAATCACTACTTCCATAAAGAAAATAAATCACAGCGTTCAAACAAGAAAGATTACTAGAGTCAGTGATGAGAGAGAACAGGCAAGCTGGTACACTGGAGACCACTGCCTTTCATGTTTGTCATCCTTTCTGCAAAGGGAGTCAACCTGACAGTAAAATGCAGTCTATGAGTTATGCAAAGTAACTTCCAATCCTGGTTTGAGTTGCCCATGACTACACACTTATCTACAAGAACTGTTTTGTGAGAGTAGCAAATTTAGATTGTGCTTATTTTTCAAATAATATTTTAAAAAACCTCAAAAAACAAATTAAGCCAAGAAAAATACTTCCTGGAACTAAGGATTTCTGTGCAGTTCTAACTTTAAAGTCTGAGTACCATAAATCTGTTGGTGCAATTTCTTGCATAACAGATGCTCACAGTATATGATCTCTATGATGCTAATATATATTCTGCATAACAGAATACTATAATACTGGGTGGCATAAGCAACCATTTTCAAACCTGAAAAGCAGTTATTTATTGGGCAATTCATTTAGTACTCATATGAAGTAGAATCTGTGTCTTTTATGTTGGAAAAATACATTTACTAATGGTTTTATGCAGCTTTTTTCTTTGCCCTTCATAATTTCACCTGAATGTCTACTACACTGTAGTATGCAAATATGAGCCACCAGTTGGTTTTTATTACACTGGGATTCTTTCTGTTATAGAAATAACATCAGCAGACAATGGAAGACAGACCAAATGATTCTTAAAGTCATAACCTTTTTCTTTTGTGGAGGGTTCTGGGGTGTGCAATTTCCATCCATCAAATTGTCATTATTGACAGTCCTTCCAAAGCCAGGTGCAATTCCATCTTCTGAAGCACAAAAAACAGATGCTTCCATGAACATGCCTCTTGCATCATCTTGAATTAGGCACTTTGACTCGCTTGTTCTGAATCCACCTCCTACCTCCAACTGATGTGAAGGGGTCAAGTCCCTCAAATTAGAATTCATTGAGAAATTTACACCTGTCCTGTCAGGACTTTTTACCCAGGAAGAATAAATTGTGCCCCGTCCACAATGAGCAGTTTCTAATTGGCTGTTTGAATCAGTCCTATCATGTGTGGGGGCTTCCAGGTTTTTATGCAGTGCACTTTGCTCAATTACTTCGAGTCCCAGTTGGAGGTCTGACACAGATTCCATTTCTCCAGTGCACTGCCGTGTGACATCAGTCCTATTCCTTGGACTAGAATATCCAATAGTCTTTATTTCTTGCAGGCCCATTTCTGTCAGGTTGGAATTTCTGAAAGAATTCAGTGCTAGAATCGATGTTCTGTCATAACCCTGCATGAAGAAAAAGCATGTTAACTATTTTTTCCACACTCCATCAAAACTGCAACTATTTGACATTCAGATGTGCCTTTAAGCAGGATTAAAGGCCTTCCAGTATCATGAATTTATCTGTTTTTAAGAAACAATTCTACAGCCAGACACTTAGTTCTACTATTCCCATGTATTAGGTTAAAGCATTTTAATAAAATGTACATTAACCAAACTAAAAATAAACACTAAGTGCCAGGTTTTATTTATGACTGGCAGAGGAAGGGGAAGAGATTCAAAAGGAGCAAGTCCCAGGCCAGGAAGCTACAAAGCACTTGCTTCAACATAAAATCAATCCTCCTCAGTGTCAAAACACCTATTTCAAAGAGGGAGAAGGAAGGAAAAGTTTTTCCAAGGCACTCAATGAAGCCCCACAGCTGGACACATGCATACTGTAGGCTGGGAGTACCCAAGTATATTCCAACAGCACTTGCTCTTCAACTAATCCACCACCTATGCAGACTTACTAACTTTCTGCTCTGCTCTTTCACTCTGAGCGTAACTGGGATCAACAAAATTAAGAAATGCTGGTAACAAAGAGAAATGTTAATCTGAATCTAACTACAGCCTGGAAAGCGAAGTGTTCTTTCTCTGTTCCTATCTAGAAATTGCAGTAGTTACTCCTCTCCATTACAGGAGTTGATCCTGATCCAAATGAGGATTTTTAAGTGATACAGAGAGAAACTAGTTTAAAATAGAGAATATAATAGGTAAAGTGGAAATATAAAGCAGAAAGCAAATGAAACCTATGGGGAAGTTACCCTTTAAATTCTCAGAAACTTGCAATGGCTGGTGAAAAGCATTTACTAAGAACAGAGCAGCCATACAGGTGAAATCAAGATACAATTCGCAGGTTTTCCAAGTTTCCTTACCTCTTGACTGTAAGCTCGCCTTTTTATTTCTGGGGAACTGTCAGGTGAGGAAATATTCTAAATAAATAAGAAGAAATTCCAAGTCAATTTATTTTTTAGCCTCAAGAAAGACTCCCCACACACAACCATTTTGTAGCAGGAGTACAAATACTGATTTACACTGCAATGTCTGAACACTTTCTCTGAACGCTCTGAAATTCATTATAAATCTCACCTCAAAGTGCATGGTATTTCCATGTATACATGGAGTTACAGGAGTAACTGGTGAATATATGGGTTTGTAACCATTTCGACAAGCTTCATCTTCTGTTTTTACCCTCGGAGGAGTAGCAAACAATGATGGTTCGGAGGCAGTGATGTCAGCATGGGTTGGTGTAGCATAGGGAGAAGGAGTAGGTGTAGAGGTTTCTGAGAATGCAGACTCCAACAGCTGATACAGCCTTCGTTTTTTTAGTGGCGTGGTTAGATCTGTGTGTAAAAATTAGAAAGATGTTACAAGATTTCTAGATACAAGAATCACTTACAGTTGTTTAAGTACTTTATGTAATTAAAGTATGAATTTCAAATTAAAGAATTCTAAGATTAAAAAAGTCTCTGAAGGGCAGGCTTCCTGAGAGATGAACTTTTAACAGCCTACAGACTTCCTGAAAAATAACCATCTTAACAGCCCACAGATACATCAGTAACTGAATTCTGTGTGCCAGGATACTGGGAAGAACTGTTTATGTCTTCAGAAAAGTTAAAGTCAACTTCTATGCATTTTTAAGACTGTTCAGCTAAAAGACAGAAATTCAAAATTCAGGACTGTAAACAGGCAATCATCTGATAGACCCTATATGCTTCTGGAAGGGCGCTGGTTTTAGTGCGCTCTGATTTTCTATTATGCCTACAAGATTACACAGCTTTTCCCCCATGTGCTACATTGGCCTACTGAGTTTTAAAGGGATTCTAAGTATATTGAAAGCATAGAAAATTAAATTTATAACCTGACCTCTTAATACTAATACCAAAAACATTAGTCTTTTGTTGACTGTAAATGCTAGGAAGTATAACGGTTTCTTATCTAATATACATTACAGGGGGAAAAACTCCCAACCACTATGAAACTAAGCATTTCTCTCAAAGAAAGTATCAGGAAAACATATAATACCCCTGGAATTTTCATCAACTCATCACTTTAAAAAACAGTGCTCCACAATCAGCTACTCTGACATAGCTCTTAGGTAGTATATTTATAAAAGCTTCATACCTGTTAAGGAACAGCTGTCATTCAATAATAAAGGACTTTTATGTTCACCATTGATGGCCGGACTTCTAGATCTCTCTTGTGATGGTGAATTAAATCTATCAATCATTGTTGAATTTTCTTCTTCCAAAGCCTGCTTCAACCAACGCTGTAACACAACAAGTTCAAATTAGTGACTTAAAACTTAAAAGATGAACATTTCAAAACATGTAACATGACTGGTTTGCCAACCAGCCTTTTTTCTGCCTAAATTTATGCTAGCAAATAAAGACTTCTTTTTAATTAATATGGGATAGAACATCATAATGAAGGGAAGCATTACCTTCTTACAAGAGCCAGTAATGTTTTCCACAGGTTCTTTTTTCCTCCTCTTTTCTGAAAGGAATGGGGAAGTAAAACGGATATAGTGCTTTGGAGTTGAATATATGTGTGGACTGTAAGTGAGACCGGGTAAAGAATTCAGCTGAGTAGCCAGAACTTCAGGGTCGGTGGTTATGCGTAGAGGCCTTTCTGGTAGACTGTCCGTAGGCTTCCCTGCTTTATCACTCTTTTCACTTAACCATTCACTAACCAAGTGCTAAACAGAGAGAGGAAAAAAAAAATAGTGTTTTGTGAATATGTTTATCAGTGGCTTTAAAAAGCGTTTAGTTCAATTATTCATCTAGTCAACTATTAACATAAACCAGAAACAGTTTGTTTCCAGGCTCCAAGTTTAAACATACCTGGCAAGAATGAGATCAGTTTTAGAGAAATCATGGGGACAGCAGAAGAAATCAGTACAGATTTGCTTACACACCAGTCGGGGGGGGTGTTCTTTTTTTTTTTTTGTTGTAAACTACACTTAGTTCTTTTGCATTCAATTCTCACTGAACATTACAATACAAGCGCCCAGGTCAACTGTATTTAGGATGTCAATTTACTAACAGAATTTCAAAACAAAATTTAAACTTGTGCCTGAGCACCGAGGCTGAGGAGACATAGTGTAACATTAATAGAACAAAGTTAAAGAAACCTTGCATCAGATTTCCATACTGTCAAGGCTGTGCCTCAATCAACATATCAGGCAGCTGCCTTGAACACTAACTGTAATAGTAAATGTGATGTAATTTAACATGAAGACACACTGATCTAAAAAGAATAATCTTTCCTAGCTAGTTCAGTGTTTTTAAAAAATATGCCAGTGGATTTTTAGTTTCTATTAACAGATAAACTAACCTCCGAGATTTTACAATGATTCAAAATTAAGGACATGCAATATTAAAAAGCATTAATATGATATTAAGGCATTAGCACAAATTATTATAATACATTTAAGTGGTCTTTTAAAAACCCATTTTTATTTAATTAATTTTTAAAGCAAGACCTTTTCTGCATTTAGGGTACACTGGGTGCAATGCAGAGACATTTCAAAGATATCTGAAGCCTGAATTTTACTGCACTTTTTTTCTGTTTCATAGTCTTAAGGATGTCTTCCTTCTTTTCTGCAATGCAACAGGCAAGAAAGGAAGTGTTCCCTCTCACAAGAATTTAACAGTGATGCAATAAGCAGTGTTACAGAATGACTCAGGTACCTCTTGGAAAAAAACCCCTAAGTTACGTTTCAGGGTTTAAAACAAAAAACCATCTTGAAATTGTTAAATTTCTTTTGACAAGAAGTTTCGACCTATGACTTCCTCCCCCTTCTCCTCCACTGGTTAAAGTTTCAGGACTTCTTGTACATCACACTACAAATACTTTTTAATGCATTCTGTGAATTTTAAAGCAGAAAGGTGTACTGCTTTAGTTGCACTTGCAGTTTGAAGATTTTTGAGTGTCTTTTAATACTGTGCAGTTTCTTACAAATTTCTTGCAATGCAGTCCAATGAAAAAAAATTTTAAAAAGAAGCATTAAAGAGTGAAGAATGTTCCCTCCAAACATGCCCATACACATTTGGGGTGTTTAGATCCATTCACTTCAGAAAAGACATGTGAGAAGCACTAGAAGTTAGTGACTTCCCTGGAGATATTGTTTGCTATCTGAAGCATACAATGAACACAGGAAAGAAACACAACTTTTATTTCCTTGGGTTTTTCTTTAAATTAACAGCTTTAGTTATGTTTTGGTTAGGTATATTATTTCAATCCATTTAGAAAGCCCATTTAGAAAACATTTTGTTCCAAAATTGCTCAGGACTATGTATTTTGGAAGTGTCTTAAACCCAAACTAACTTCCACCAAAAGATGTTACACATATTTTAATCTATTACCAACGAGTGATTATGCAATGGTAATTTTTTCAAGAAATGAGTAAACATTTTAAAAAAATCATACATGCAGTTGCATACTGATGAAGCAGCCTATAATTTTTTAAAAACTCTGTTAAGGTCCATCTTGTCTTCCCCATCCCTCAAGAGACTTACCTTCTTTGTTTTAGGATACTTAGTAGGGCATTTACTAAGTGCTGGAGCTTCTGTTTCAGTAACCATTTCTGTAACAATAGTTTCTGCTTCAGGCTCAGCTACCAGTGCTGCATTCTCAGTTTCATTATGCTGTGAAGTTACTTCCACATCAGGAGAGGAGGGCTGGATATCTGAACACATGCTGACAGTCCTGTGTCGCCTGCGCTGCTGTCCAATGTGAGTTCTACTCCGGGAGAAGCTTTTCCTCTGTTTAGCTCTATTAACTTTGGCTGGGGTGGGCTTGGTGGCAGTTTCTTCTTTTGCCGGTTCCTGGGACAAGATAGAAGTCTAGTAAACAGATCCCCCACACATTTAGAGCTACCTATCCTTCTTGGGGGGGAAAAAAAAAAAAGGTTAAAAAAAAAAAAGTCCCTGTTCTTTTACAGGTCCAAAAAGCCTCAATCTCATTTCTGTTGTCAGAACTACAATACTTCTCTCCTTCTTGAAGGCATATGACAGATTTCCTTTTGTTTCCTCCTAAGCATGTGCTGTATCATCAGCAGAGTATTCACACACACCTATCACCAGTCAGATCACAACAGATTTGTGCAAGAACTGACATTCATTCCTCCATAAGCTAGAAATCAACTGCTTATATCATGATGTCTTTCAGTCCAACATTCTTTTTGCAATTTACAGTTTACTAGGTTTTTAGCTTTGTCACAAAAGGTACTTAACAGAATGCTGACATAAACTGCTCAGGGAAACAACCTGGACTGATAATCATTATATGAGTATTTGCAAACTAAGAAGCATCCATTAACAACAGAGTTAAAAACTTTTTCTAAAAGTTAAGTATGACCTGCAAGAATTCAGAAAAAAAATACACTTTACTAACTCATTTCTTTTAAAATAACAGAAAGATTATAATATTATGTCTTCCGGAAAAATCCACTGAAGAAACAAATCGTTCTCCAGTGGTTACAGAGGGTGCCTAAGGAAAATCACCTCCTGTGGCTAAAGTCAACATCAGTAAATGCTTCTATCCTGAACTTCAAAGACAGACTGAATTACACAGCTGGTGGGTGTGTGTGTGTGTACGTTTGCATAAATTAATGTAACTGAAATCCTTCATTAAAGAATTCTTTATGTATCTTATTTGGAAAAAAATTCAGGAGCTAATAAAATATGTCAAAGAACCACGTAGATTTTGGTAACATATATTTGAGTTCAGAGGGAAAAAAAATTAATTTCATACATCTTAACATGTAGCTCGCCATCCAAATTGACAGAATATACAATGTTAAAAGCTAGCTTTAAAATAAAGCTCCAGATAACTACCTGAATAAATTCAGCATCATTGAGAATCTGTGCTTCCTTGCATTCTGATTTAACCTCCGTTTTTGCTGTGCTGATTCTTTCCAAAGCCTGTTCTCTTCTTTTTTCTCTTTTTTCTAGTCTGGCAAAAGCTTGCAGGATAGCTTCCATTTTCCGTTCTTCTCTTGTCTGATGGATTTAACAATAATCATGATCCGTTTTCGTAATAATCTTTCATATATATAAATATGTAATTACTCTATTTTTTTTAAGTACTTCAAAACATGTTCAATGTATGTTTGACATGAAGATCAAGTCCAGAAGAAGCTCAGATTAAAGTGACATGTTACAATCACTGCAAATACTAGACTTCTGAAGAAAGGCTTGCATCCATACCAGCCTGTCAAACAAGAGAATTCTACTTCGGATTACAAAACTTGCTAAATTTTTTGAATACATAACAAAAAAAAAAAGCATATTTTAAGATGCTACTTTCATTAACACTGTTCTAACAAAATCTGAAAATTAGGATTTCTGAGACTTTTGATTTGTTGGGAATTCAAATAAAACAGGCAAAAAATCTTGATTCCCAATGCTATTTATAAAAATGGCCATTATAAATAACAAGCAATAATAAAGAGCAAATAATTAGATCTAAAAAAGACACTGCAGAAATCATCTAAAGACACTAAAAAAATTATATACAATTGAAGATAAAAGCAGATTTTTGTCAGAAAGCAGTGATAAACCCAGATGAAGTGTTCTCAAATAGCAAGCCTTGCATTTTAAGGGTAAGTTCATGTAAGGATCTGACTTTGCACATGCTCAGATTCTACAAGCCCACAAAAAGGGACCAATTATCATGGAAAGAGCAGGTGTCACACTAAGCTTTAGTGATGCCTTTTAGGCAGCTACTTGCTTCCCAACTTACCATCTTCCTTTTCCTTTCTGCAATCTGCTCCTCTGATTCCATTTCTACTTCATTGCTAATGGGAGTCTTTTCTTCTATATCATCAATAAAATCTGGCTCCTGGAAGATGGAAATGACTGTTTTTACAGAAGTTCTACTCCGCTTGCAAACTAGAGTGAACTAAAAGCTACACAGAACTAAGAATCTGCAGATCACTACACCAAAAGTAACCAAACCAATAAATCAGGATTAAAGTGTTCCATCCCCACTCCCCCATCCCACCAAGCAAAAAGAAGTATCAGAATTAAACCTTCAAACCAAAAGAAACTTTTGGACACTAACAATGGCCACTGCTCTAACCACTTTATAATCAGTTAAATAATTAGGAGCTTTGTATTATACACCCATAAAACAGTGTTAGTTTTAGTGAAATAGAATGAATGCCAAAGTAGATGTTAACAATTACATAGAAGTTTTTCTCAGCTCAGAAGTGTATTCAACTGAAGTCCCATTTTCCAGTTAAACACTCACTATATAATCTAATGACAGTGCCGTATCATACAGAAACACAAAAGTTACTGATCTAACAATGGTTTTCTGTCTAGAAAGAAAAAACAAGCATAAAAGCGTAACTTCGAAACAAATTAAGCGTTCACTAGTCCTATATTTAATTTCACTTTTACCAAAAGGACTAGACAAAGATTTAAAGTTTGTCTTAAAATATATAATTAAACATAGAAACTAGCCAATTAGCAGCTTTTTTCCTGGGGTGATATATATGATGCTACCGTAAAGAAAGTGTATGGGAAAACGTAAATGTACTTTTAACAGCTTTATTCTTCCCACAATTCCTACTTGTGAGTTTTGAAAAACAACAGAAGTTCTCCTGTTCTATATAAGCACTGTGTATTACACTAAAAGATCGGGAGAAGGTTCCATATACCAGTTATCACTTCTTGGAAATGTGAAGTTTATAAATACTACCTCTCTGGAGATCATAATTTGCAAGTCACATGTTTGCCTTCTGGACTTCTAAGCATTTTTAAGCTACTTAGCTACTAACACTCCAGAACAATTTATCATCTTAGGGAAAATGGGCATCAACATGCTAATTTTTACCTCATTTCCTTCAGTCCTAAAATGATGTTAAAAGAACTAAGAATTGCTCCCTCCCAGAATAACTCCTTTTTCTCTGCCCCTAAATCATCATCAAAAACCATCATATTAAAAAAAAAATCATCACCACCCCCCCCAATGAAGAAACATAGACAGTTACTAAGGTAACAATCTAATCATGTTAAATAGTTATCTTTAATAGCTGCTCTGCAGAATTAACAATTTATGTCATGGACCCTTCCCAACAGTTCTTTCAAACTGACATATTCAAAAAAAGACTGATTTAAAATTTACTATCACAGTACATTACCAGGCAGCTTTGCGATACTACCTGCACATTTAGTTTCAAAATACACTTTCCTCCTCCCAACTGAATTAAACAAGGAGCTGCAGAGCTCTCTTAAAAATGGAGCTTCAGTCAACACTCAGTATTCTGGGTTGGAGTTCTGTTTTAAGAGCAGGGCTACTTACTGCTATGTTTAAAATACTACTGAGTAACACAATTAACCAAAAGGCACTTCAGGACGAACGGGGAGCTCCTGAAACCATGACATGAGGCCTTCGCATCAGATAGTCACAAAGACATTCAGAGGAAAAAAGTATACTTAAAACCGGTATGGGAACCAACATACCTTTAATTACAACCAAATATGAAGGAAAACTGAAAATAATATATAAAATTCTAATATATATAATATATAAATATAAAATAATAATAAATAAATAATAAATATAAAATAAAACAATGAAATATATAAAATAATATATAAAATTCAGCTTATCCATTGTTCTGATTTTTGATAAATCTCCACATTGCTTTTCAGTGACTTGTTAAAATTCCTTTAGTAGCTATAAAAGGAGAGTATCTGTATTTAAAAGCTTTTATTTCTGAGTATCTTTGTGTCAGTACCTGATTATTAGAAATGGACAGCCTGAGAGGAGAGAGCTTCCTCTGTTTATTGTCTGCAATTTTCATTTTGGTGGCTGCTCCTTCACAATCCAATGTGATGTTCTGATTTTGAGTCTCCTTTTCTCTTGAAACATCTTTCTCTTTCTTTCCCTTTTTTCTTCTTGTTTCATATCCAGTATTGATGTTTTCTGTAGGCTCAGAACGTCTGAGAACTGGACACTCAGGATTTTCTTTGAGGCAAGCACAATCCACTTTGTATTTACTGCAAGCAATTAAATGCAAGAAGGCATATTTGATTAGGTTGTACAGCAATGAGACCCTCCAATACTAAATCACTGATATTTCACATTTAACATCTACTATAATGCAAACCAACCACATTAAAATGCAGGTGACTCAAGTTTTCACCACAATATACAACACTAATGTAATTCAAAAAACTTATCTACCAGTTAAAAGAAGTTTTGGCTTCTTTAGCTTTGCCACACAATTCTTTTAAACTAACGGTTAGTATTTTGCTTGAAAGACAAAAGACATTTAAAATCTGAGTATAATCCTAGGTGGAAGTATAACCCACACAAAACAAAGAGATGCATGGAAGTCAGTTCATTCTATATGCAAAGATGGCAGACAATTTACAGCATAAGCACACCAAACTCAGAGTCACTTTGCATGATTTTAAGCTCCACTTGGATACACAGGAAATGTTACTCAAACACATTCAACTGAAACATGCTGTCAGCTACAAGTACTAAACAACTACTATGTATTTTTAGGAGTATGTCTACAACTCTTAACAGTGAAGGGTGTCTCGACATAGTCTGAACCCATGCTGATTACCACATGTACTCTGTGATCATACACAGTTCAGGTCAAGCAGCAAAGGCAGGTCTGCACAGCACTGCATCCAAGCTGGCTTAAGAGCAGGCCACAGAAATGCAGTAATAAAAATACACAGCTCTACCCATGCACACACTGTTCATTGTAAATACAGTGCCTAAGGAGCCTTGTGCTATTAAAGCGTGCAAGAAAGTGAATTATACAAAACCAAAGCCATTCTGAATTGCAAAGTAACTTAATGAGTATTTGATGTATTTTAGAACAGCATTCTCAAATACTTACCAATTTCCATAATCAAAATCAAATGCTATGGTAATCTCTGCTCCCTTTGGAATGTTATGGATGGAGTAAATATAAAGATGAATTGTTCCATCTTCAATTACATGCCTCACCTATAGTCAAGAGAACGTTATTATATTATCATGAATTACTTTCAAGTAGTTGTGTAAAAATTGTAGGAATTGCTCACATTATCAGGAATCTCAAGGAAAAGGAGATTAAGTAAATAAAACCTAGTTTAACTTTCTAAATGTGCTCACCTCCGCATTTGGCGTACACGAACGCCTGATGAATCGAGCTTCATTTCCGAAAGTCCTTGCATCAACACACATTTCTAGCCCATGGAATTTGGAGTAAAACAAAACAAATGGGTATGGCCTGGAAAACACACAAGAAAACCAGGAATGTCATAATTTTCATGATGCAAAAAAGAGCTTGTTCTTATTAGTCAGCTTTGTAACACAATGCTTGGCACACTACACCAGATTTGGAGGTGAATCTAAAAATGACGTATTTATTTTTAAGCTTCATGATTTTAACTGGTACATTCCCCAAATGTATTCTCAGAATACTTCAAGATGGAGTTACAGCCCTGTATCATCTGCATAGGATCTAAAGGAAGAACACTAACAGAGCAAGCACTAGATATGGAAAATACAAAGTTAAGGTTTTTCAAATTTCTTAAACTTTTCTTATGACAGGCCCCAAAATGAAACTCAGATATTTATATGCCATGTAGAATCATTTAAGAAAAAGTAAGACCTCCACATCTGCAGCATCACTAGCACCAACCCTCCTGAAGGAAAGGGGCCTCCAAAATACTTTGTGAAGTCATGCTTTAAGCTCTGCTATTCCAAGTGCCAAGGAATCCTTCCATCTTTACTGAGCAAAAGCTGTGTGTTTTTCCTTTTCTAACAGGCCTTTTTCAAATTCCCAAGTAGGTATGTTCATGCAGTTAGTGGCAGCATTAAAAACAATCCACAGGAAGAAGGAAGCAGTCACACACAGCACAGTAAATTAACCAACTAGAGAACTCTAGCAGTAAAATGGCCCCAAGCTGACTTGTGTCTAATTTCTTTCTCAGCCTGATGGACTTAAAATCCATTTCTCTCACAAAAGATAAAGCCTTTATCATTAACATATGAATTATTTTAGGATGGTAGAACCTGTCTATTTCCTGGTTTAAGGTGCACAACTTCCCAAATGAGCACACAGGAATCCTGTAACCAGGGAAGAACAAAAAAGAGAAAACTAGCTCCTGAACAAATCTGTAAGGATATCCAGAAGAGAAAGAGGCAGAAAAGATTCAGTTGTCATTACTTTTAATCAGACTAAGTAAAATACAAGACACTGCTGGTAACTAAGACCTACTTGTACTTGAAGCAACAGTTTGGCAATTAGCATTTTAACAATTACTTTACTAAAACATTAGGAATGAACAAACCTTTTAAAGAAATATCCATTAGCTTCAAATTGTTCTCTCAGCATGAACTTTCCTCTGTATTCAATAATAAGTGCATCAGGAGGCAAGTCTTTGGCAGCCTTTAAAATTTTCTTGTTTTTTTGCACATAACTCTGTAAAGACATAGATTCATTTATGAATTTTCACTTTCTACCATTTTCCCATTATTATTAACAGCAGATTATACTTTCACAACTACTAAACAATTTTATATGAAAAAGCCCCTCCTTTTTGTAATTAAACCTCCAGACTGAACTGACCAAGCTGTCCTGCTCCCCTACTGATGCTACTACGTATCAATGTAGACACAAGGAATGCTTCAGCCCCAGTTCTCCAGGACATGGCTGAAAACCAACATATCCATGTTCTCACAATGCAAGTACTATAGCCTTTAGTGCACTTAACTCTCACCATGACTAGGATGAACTGCTACATTGTTTTGCACAATACTTTCAAAAGGCTTCAATTCCTTCAAACAAAACAAAACATGCAGACATGAAACGACATTCACAAATCGCTCAAGGAAAAACAGAACAGGGAAATAACATCATAATTAAAAAAAAAAGAGTCCTGAGAGAGTTTCCAAATTCATTTTTGTATCTTTAGATGGAAGGATGGCTTTAATTAAAAACCAATACATACCCTGGCAATTAGTGAACTCACACCTCTCATAACTGTCATCACCAATCAAAAAGGAAGTAGCCTCTATGTAGGCAAAAGGCTCTGTAAGTAGGGATATTCCTCTAAGGAGGGTGTCCCATATGCCATGATGGTCTTTGAGAAAAAGAAGCAAAGATGCTTCCATTAATCTGCTACAGTAACTACTCCTCAAGATTTCTGCTACAAAATGTTAAGTCTTTTACATGGCTCTGATTTTAAGCCTGTAAGTAACTGATAAGTTAGGCTAGAAAAAGACATTGCACGATTTCTTCATAAACTAGAAATTACAGGATCATGAGTTTAAAAAAAAAATCAGGATCAGAAACACCACCCATGAACATCCAGAACACTTACCACACCTTAAGAAAAATGCAGACAATGAACATCTTGATACACACAGTAGGGGAAAAAAAAATAAATTCAGCTTCAGTGATTCTTTCTACTCTAACCACTCCAGATACCCCTCACCGAGAAACAGCAGCAAAGTTGACTAAAGTTGACTGTGTGTCAAAAGACAGTCCAAGGACAATCCAATGTTCAGGATGAGACTAACATCTTAGCTACTTTTTAGGATAAATTATATGCAAGTGTAAACATAACTGGGGTGGTACAGAATGTAAAAAAATCAGTTACAAAATCTGAAAATTATGTTAAAATTCTGATGCTTAGATCTGGTGAGAAAAGGAACACAAAGTGAATGTGAAATTTTTTTTTTCTGTGTTTATTTTTGTTTGTTTGGGGTTTTTTATGTTTGGTTTGAGGCTTTTTGGTTGGTTGGGGTTTTTTTAAGGCATCTAATGTCATGGCACAAACACAGCATGCAGTACCACAACAAGACACAGCTCATTACCTCTACTGGAGGTTTGAAAATCAGATTGCTGGCGCTGACTTCTTTTTTGTCATTTCCATTGCCTAATCTGAGAGCTATTTTTTGTGCCTCCCTCTGGACACCTTCACTGTATTGGTTATTATTTGCTTCTTCATAACGATCCATCCATGCCTTGATTTTAGTTTCCCATCCAAAGTTCGAACTGTCAGTAGGATCAATCTCTGGAGCTGAGCCCTAAAAATTAAAGTAAGTGACCAGACATTAGATGGTAAGATATGAAAATAAAGAAAAAGTCTACAACAAGACACAAAATGATGGGCAAAGGTATGCCACTGATTTAAGGTTTGAGTTTTTTTAGCAAGTCTGGTATAAAACTTGGCATTACTTAAAAACATTGAGTTAAATTCAGTCACATTACATTTGTCCTTTCAAGAATTTTGTTATTTAGTAAATATCACCCAAGTTCAGGAATACTTTCCCTCCTCAACAGCGATTCCTGCTCTTAGTGGGATGAGAATGGAGAGTGACATTGTTTCCTCCCACAACTGCACTGCATCACCAATCTAAGTGCAGGCGTTGGAGGGTCAGATCTCCCTGCCCACTCAATGTTTGTGAACATATGCAAATATAGAGAACTCCAGCTTTTATCCTGTAATACACAGACTTTATTTTCCCCTTTCAACTTCAAAGATCATGCTGTATCTTTTCTTCCGCTGCATAACTTACTAAAACTTTACTAATTGTACATCTGCTACATTAAGGTTGCGACTCTAATGTTACAGGCTTTGCACATAAATTTTTTCTCTCCTTATCTGCTCCTCACTATACAGTTTTCTTCTGCAGTGCTTCAGATCCTTTCACTTTTAAAGAAAGTGCCATTGTACCTCCAGACCTCACAAGCAGCAGCCAGGCTGCAGCCAACCAAAGCTCCTTACGGACAGCAGCAGCCAGCCAACGTTCCCTTTTCTATCCACCTGAGCAGAGACACTATTAAACATTAATAAAACACAAGTAGTTCAGCAATTCAAATTACCTGTTTACATTTCTTTTGCGCATCAAGAAAACCATACAGACAAACAGCATTTAAAAGGTGCGATGCTAAGACAACCATGAAAATACAATGGAACCTTACAAGCACCATATTAAAAACCCCCACAAAATTAGAGATTTTTTTTCCCCAATTCTATCTTCACTGTTCACAAGGCACATCTTACACAACTGAAGTGTAAATTGCATCCCACTTGTTTTTATATATACCAAGCATGAATGAACTACAGAAATACCTAGTTCTCACACCATGCACATTTTTATCTCACAGAAAATTTAAAGACTGCTGTAACACTTAAATCTTACAAAGCAGACATCCCACTGTGATTCCCTCAGACTATGCCAGCACCAATGAGTAAAATCCCACCAGACATACAGGAGTCCCACCAGGTATAGATGGAGGTTTGACAGAGCAGAACCACTAACTTAGCTTTCAGATGCAATACAGCCATTTCATTATTTCGCTGCTTAACAGTTATGAAAAGCTGGAGCCACTAAGTTTGAATGAGGTGTTCACTCAATTTTACTCCCTTGCATAGCACACATGAGCCCCAATTCATCCATTGGCTCTGGAAAACCACTTTTTCTTGAAATAAAAATTTGCACTAATTATTTCAGTTAATTTCGCGGGATAAAGATATAGTGCTTATACCTGAAGTTAAAATCACTGTGATGCATATGTAATATATTAGTTACTAAGAAGAGAATATTGTAGTGCTTAGTGTATAGCCCAAATTACACTCCCGATGCTTATTATTTAAGTAACGTACAGTTAAGATTTCAAACAAAACCCAAACAAAATCATATTACCTTTACTCTTGAAGATTTCCTGGATCCTTCTCGAAATGCCTGGAATAAAATTAGATATTTATATTCACTGGAGGAAATAGAAAATCTCTTAAGGAATTAAAAACCTATTAACGAATTAACTTTTCAATTAAACATGCAAGATGAAAACAACAGAACAAACTATGCTGAAATCTAAAGAAGGTAAGAGGTTACATCTCACAAAATTCAGCATTCCAACCTAAGTGTACAGTAGTCAGGTACCTTTCTCCCACATTATGACTTGACTCTCTAGAATTTCAGAATCCAAGCCAAAATGTCAGAGATAATGGAAGAATACACAGCAATAGATTTGTATTGAGAATTGTTCAATTGAAAGGAAACATTTTACTAAAGATTTCCAAAAAGACATCAATAACTTACTCTGACTTTTAAGTTTTAAAGGACAAAATTCTCATCCAAGCCAATGAAATTAACTATGAAAACCACTTGTTTAGGAAGTTCCATGTACTTTACTTCTTCACAAATATATTGTCTTCGCATGTATTATACTGTTTATACACCTGTAGCTAAACATTGTAATGTCAGTATTTTTTTAATCAGTTTAGCAGCTAACTTTCTGACAGCACACTTCCACATAATTTCAACTCAACTAAACGGACATGGAGTCATATCAGGACAACTGATGGCAAACATTTCTGTACTTAAAACCACCACAAATGAAGACTTTCAAGGAATTCTTCTTTGGGTATCCCGAAGCTTGTTCTGCCCCACCTCTAACTACTTCAAATGGCCACGTAAATGCAATTCCTGCGGTGAGACACTGCCTCAATTATAAAACTGAATGTTTCCAGCCAGGATATATTAACTTGAAATAAGGAGGGGTCATGGGGGTCAGGCACCCAAGAAGACTATCATTTACTGCAGAGTAATACATTTCAAGCTAAAACCAGGTAGTAAAACAGTTTGATTTTTAAATCAATGTCTCTTGGTAAGAAATGTCACATAGCTGTAACTTCTAACACAGAGTAATAAGAGAAATTACATTCACTTACTTTTTTACATTTTGCTATGTTCTGTTCTTTCTCTCCACTTTTTTTCCTCTTCTTATCATTGACTTTTGTAACTCTTGTAGGAGTTAAAGTAATTGTCGTTGGTGTATGTTGATAAGCAGTATACAGTTCCATAGGAACCTCATCACCACTCTCTGTCGCACTGGTATCCCCATCTTTAAAACAAAGAATATTCTGTAAATAATCAAGTACTGCAGAAAGAACATTCACTAGTTACTCTACATCTACTTTCAAAACACAAAAATTCATACTGACAAATGCTCCAAGCACTCATATGCAAAATTCACTAACAGTTGCAACAGCATGAAAATGACGCACCAATGAGAAACTGGTAATTAAGAGAGGTTTGTAATGCGAGGTAAGAAAAATGTACCAGATTAAATTCCATTCTTTGAATGGAATTAACAACCATATTCCATTTGAAGCAAAATTAGAATCGGAACAAAAAAGGTTAAAAAATAAAATAAATTTAAAAACTGCTAACTCATTCATTTATATATAGCTTTGACTTGTAATACAGCATTTGGATTCTCTCAGATGACTATTCTAGAAAGGATTAAAATTAATGACTGACCAGCATTTCTTGTGAACCTCTATTAATTAATCACATGTAAGTCATAATCATCTATTTCAGCTGCAATGTGCACTGTCAAATGCCTTTTTCAGGGTTAATGTGTCAATTTAGCCAAAAACCTTTTGTACTCAAAATCCTCTAACAGTAACATTCTGCTACTTAGGGAGGAGAAAAGAGACCATCAGACACAAACTGACATATTTTCCTTTGTGCTGTGCTCTCACAGACCTAAAGGCCAAAGCCTGAAATTTAGCACACATCAGCATTTATGTCAGACAAACACATATCCTGACCTGAAACAGGATTACCCTAGTTCTGTCAAGATGAAAGGCTGTGAAGGATGGGGAGGATTGGAAGAGAGATGATGCACACAGATAAGAGACTGCTGTTTGCATGTGCTCAGTACAGACTTGTCAGATTTTAGCAGCTTTTCCAAATATTCTGCATTCAGTAAACACACTCCACACTAAGCAAAACTTTTTCTCATAAGGCACAGAAGCAGGCTTTACAAATACTTAACACGAGAGCAGAGAAAACATTCCTTCTGATCTCAGAAGGATGTTGCTTTAATCAGTGCACTCAGCAGTCCTAATTCTCGAAACCTTCTTTACTAAATAAAGAACTCCAGCTACTGGTTGCTCTGGATTTTTCCTGCTCACAACATTCCTTAACAGGATTCTTCTGTGCATAGTAAACAACCCCATTTTACCATCTTGGTCATTCTTTTGAACACTTTATCAGGCACATAATTATACTTCATAAATTAGGAACTGACGATGTTTTCTCAATTTGTTTACATCTCTGTTGAGAATATTTTCTAAACAAGCATAAAAACCACACAGAAAGATGAAATGTCTAATCAAAGAAGAATAAGTAGCAGAATAACCAAAGCCTGAGAAATAGAAACCCCACCAGGCCCTCTTGAAACTGTCAGCATCTGTAGTTCATACACTAGTGCCTACAGAATCATGACACCACAGCCACACACCTATCCCCCTTGCCTTAAACCCCACAAAACACTGTCTTCCTTAGGGAACCAACATTTCAATATTGTTGTCTACACTGTGCTCTAACTTACTGTAAATAATTACCTCAACTGAACATATAATTACACAGTGTTGTTTTGAGACACTCCTTCCTAACCTACATAACCTGCTCTCACTTTGAAGAGCCTTGGTAAAGTACACTAAGGGGAGATCTTGAGTTTGCATGTCAGAAGCAAGATATAAACTCTCCAAATTTCACAATGAGTTATGGGCCCAGATTCATTTACCCAGAAGCACAAGTGATCTTGACAGCATCAATTTCAAGACCAAACAGCTTAAAGCAACCTCCTTGTTTAAGTTATACATCTAGATACCGCATCTTAAAAAAACCACCAAACCAAACCAAAAACCCCCAAAAAACAAACCCACCAATCAAACCCAAAACATGCAGTATACAACTGAGTACGGGCTTAACAAAGCTGCTCACTTCACTAACCATAGTAGGTAATCCAGGGCACAGTTAGCTGCACCAGAACTGGACTTTTATACCAGAAACACAAAATTAACATCATCTCATACAACCACAGGCCCCAGAAAAATGGGCTACAAATGTTGCCAGAAAAAAAGGTGATGTGGTTACACATAAAAGTTTAACACACACAATTTTCTATCATGTGAAATGTTCATTTAAAAGCTCTTTTCTTGAAACAAACCAACTGATCTACTACTTTCTCCCCACTATTTACCTTTGGATGAAACACAGCTAAGCCAGCAACTCTTTAAAAATCTTTACAATAAAAACATTATACAGTAAAGAATTCTCATATCTAAGTGAAAAGCCCTATATATATATATGTATTCATCAAAGAGCATCCAAATTATGCAGTCTTACCTTTTCTCAAACACCTGTAAATTAGTAATAATTAAGTTAAAAGTAACATTCTGCTCCTGTTGAGTATCTAAAACATTGAAAAGATCCATTCAAATTGATGCCACTTTTGCTTTTCCTACTTGAAATCATCTGTGAAAATTGCCCATTTTACTAATGTCTCACACAGTTTATACCCAAAATCACTAAGTCCAACTGAACTGTATAGCAGTCAACGTAAAGTGCATTCAGCTAGGCTAAATGGAAATTAAGATGTGTAAGCACAGACATACAAGCTATGTATTAATAAACCACAGTAATCAACACTGCACTTTGACCACATTTTAGAGTAAAGAAGACCTGACTTTGCCTTTCTTTTTAACTCTGTTTTGATACTTTTGCTTTACCATTTAGCATTTCCTTTCCTACTGAATGCATATAACAGATTTAGAATATTGATCAAGACTGAGGACGGTTAAGCACTAACTTCAAAGGTAAGATCTTGTCAGCTCCTCCGAAGATTTTAAATCTCTTTTCCCTTAAGTTTACAGTAAATGATCAGATAGTGTGCCTACAAATCCCAAGAGATTATTTAAATAGCTCAGATCATCAACTTCCCCTATTCTGTATGAAAATTCAAGTTCAACCTCACAGTATTATCAGAGCATTCAGTGAACTCACTACCTCCAAATGAGTTATAAATCTACTTGTTCTACTATTTTAATAGAATCAGCAAAAATAAATTTAAATTCTAAAAATTTTTAGAATTTAAATTTGATTGACCTAGTAGGTCAACCAAAACTTTATAAAATAAGCTTGGTTTTGTTAAAACAAACACAGAAAAAAACAAAAAATGATGGTGTTTTTATAAGTAGGTCATGAATGCCTTTAAGGGACTTTAGGCAACTTAGCACCAGACAACACCAGGTGTCAACGGCACCAAGAAGCACAGTTGTGCCACATACCCCCAGATTTTCTGAAGCCATAAGTAGGCAGCAGGACCATATCTACATGGTATTTTTAAAAGAAATCTTAAAACACACACACACTCCACTACTTCAGAGATGTGATCTGAAAGTAAAATGTTACATTTAGGAGGATGACCTCCTCCCAACTTACTACTTTTGTAACAGAGCTTTAAAGTACCAGCTGTCAACCAAGAATTCTACAACGCATTTTGGTAATGGCCAGACAGAAATCCTGACAAGTTAGGCCAGATTGAAATCCCGTGAACAGGTGCAAGAACTACTTGCATAAAATACACAGACTGAAACGAGTATTTGCACTACTTGCCAACTGGTTATCAAAGGCAAAAAACCGTCAAAAACATCATTAACTCGGTTTAGCAACTTTTCCCATTGTCCAAACAAACCCAGAGCTATACCAAAACACCCAATCTACATCCAACAATCAGAATTTCCTCCTGAAACTTTTTTCCAGAAAGAAAGAAGACTTAAAAACCCTCTCTCATCCCAAAAGAAGAAACTTGAAGCTTTTCCACCCTATTTTCAGCACCCTACTCAAAGGAGTTATAGTTATTATAAAAGCATCATGGGCTTATAATGAAACTTGAACATTGTTCAACAGATTGAATTATTCCACTCTCCTATTAAAAAAAGGCAGTGCTGAAAACTACTACTAAAAACACAAGAAACTACAACAATTCTGACATGATGTTATCTTGGTAACAATACAGTCAAGTAAAAGGCATTGATCTACTGAACCTTATATGCTGAAGGCTGTCAAAACTGCGGGAACCATGTATGCACTCTTGATTCTATATACACCATTTATACTTATTTTATGAACTTCACTAAGGAAAGAGCTTTAAGTTTTACTCACCTGACATATTTTCCCTTTTCCTCCGTTGCAACAGCACTGCTCTTTCTTTATCTAAACTCCTGAAATTAGAAAATAAATCACTGCGTCTAAGTATTAAAACAGACCTCTAGCATTTCCCATTGATTATTACAGAATAAACAGTAAACTACCTGAATGTTCACATACTTAGGAAAACATCAGTTGTGCACTGTTCCATTCCATTTTAGAGTTCAAAATCAACAGAACTACTTACCTGGGCTGGCAACGTTCACACAGATATATGTCAGGAATATGCTGTCTGTCAATCCCCATGCAGTCAATGTGCTGCCAGACACTACGAAAACACCAAAACAAAGCCCCAACTTTAAAGTACAATTTTTAAAATTGTGTGCACAATACACAGAGAAAGTAAGCTGTTCTTGTTCTTTCATTGTCATCTTTACACAGATTCAATACTGCCTAAAACTACATCTCAATCACTGTCTTTACCACCACTCCGCTAGCTGACTCATGTTCTCTCTTGGAAATTTTTCTCTAGCATCAGAAATAAAATGGTAAATTATCACAAATAGAGAACAAGATAGAGACAAATACCCTCAGCAAGAAGACTTACCCTTTACATAGCAACAAGTGGCTTGATTTTAAACAAAAGGATTCAATTCCCTTTTAGAAACTGATACATAAAATATTTTTATATAGAGAAATATACACTAAGATACTGTTTGATTTCCTTATATATTTTAAGACAAAAATAAAAACACATTTTTATACACCTTGTTATAAACTGGTAGTACTATTGTGCAGCATAGAAAGAGCTGTAACTGCTTCCCAGAGTCAGGGAACAGACTGCTTGCTAGACTGAAGGCTAACCTAAAACAGTAGTTTAAACGCATCCCCCTACATTGCTAGAAGGATAAGGGACACAAAAATGGTTATCTTCCCATTCGGAAAGAGTTGTGGCAAATTCATAACTCCTCACAGAAAATCTCTTCTTCAAAGGAAAAAGACTCTACCTAACTGGTGACTGCCTACAACTTCACTGCTGGAAGAACATCTTAATATATTTCAAAATAATGAGCAAGATTATCAGAATCAAGGACCATCACAGATTACTAACTAGCTTGTTACATAAGCAGGCAGAAGAATGGAGTGCGAATTAATATTTTAATTAGCTATAATTATCATTTTATAAATACACAAAGATCTAAGAAATTCAGCAGCATTCACTAACCATACCAAATGTAAAAATACAGGCTAATATTGATTAGAAACACGACATTTCTCCTGTTATCAGCTCTAAAAATGTCTAATCTTATTTTTCCAACTCCAAGTATTTAACAGCAGTCTCTTATTATACTATGATCAAGTGGGTGCTTAAGCATAAGCTCAGAAGTCTAAACATTTAACTTCAGCTTCTCCAATAAGAATTTAGGTTAGTCTCCTCATATTTATTAACTAAATCCTTTGAAAATTAAAGAGTTACCAGAAAGATCATGCACAGAGAAACCAATATTCAAGAAGTTTCTTTCACATTATTTTGCATCCTTCCAGTTTTTTGATTCATATATATGTAATCACCAAGATGCTTTATTACTTAGTACATGCAGATTAAGTAATGCCTAGGTCTTTATTTTACCATACTAACAAGTAACTTGGGACAGAGTACCAAAGACATCCTTTTTAGAGGGGAAAAAGGTATACCCTTACTAAGCAGCAATGCACAAGTAAAGGCATGAGCAAATTAATGAGTAGTCAAGACTGACCAGAATAAATCCCAAAGAGTCACTGGCCTTAACCGACTATATTGTCTATGGGAAAACCATGCAACCTTCAAGCACTTTTCTGATGGAAGGAAATTTCTTGTGACTTGACGTAATTAAAACATCATTTAGTTACATTTACTTTCAGTGCAGCCTTAATTTTTATGTAATTTTTACTTTTTAAGTTATTTTAATATTCATTACCTGCATTTGTCACAACAGATCATATATCCATCATCATGTGTAAAGCCACAAATGCATCTGGTAATATCTGTCCCATAGCTTCCATCCTCTGACGTACTGATGGTAGTAGCACTGGAGGTTTCATCAAAGTTGGGAGTGGTAAATATGCCTACTTCATTCTTGCTTATAAGCACTGATGGAGGAGGAGAAGCTGGAGGCGTTGGAGGAGGCCGAGCACCATAGTTATGGTCCTAGGATTTTGTTAAAAGGTTAAAGTTATTGTAAATGCTCATACACTGATGGTTATTCAAGCCAAAATGTAAGAATTAATTTGGCAAAGAACTTCAAGCTTCTTATTTTTGTAGTAAAAGGTTAAAATTTTAGTTATGTCACAATTCAATCTTATTTTCTAACTTCTTAACTATGTCGTACATTTAAGTGCACTATGTTCTGTATTCTGCTTCTAACTGATCATTTTTAGTCAACTTACCCAACTCCCAATAAGATATAGAAATATAAGCATCAATCAGTTTTTCCAGATAAAACCAGAAGATTTTTACACAATATATTTTGTACAGAATACTCAGCACAAAACTTACTGCATAGGGCAAACCAATGTAACTGTGTGAATGCGAGCCGCTGGTATACAACTGGTGTGGATAACTGTTCGATTTTTCAACTACCACAGGGCTAGCTTCTACAGATTCTGGTCTGCAAGGCAAAAGACAGATGAAGAACAAATGCAATTACTATGTAATTTATATTAATAAACTGGAGGTACTTGCTGCACAACTTTGAATTAATTCCCAGCTGATTCTGTTTAAAGGAGCACATGGGGGCAGGAACAAACTTACAACCCCTCCAACAGCCCCGTCATGCAAGGCGAAAAAAAAAAAAAATCCAGCGGTAGCAGAAGATGCCAAAAGGACTGCTGAATTCCGAGGGCTGCACAACAACAGAGCCCTGCAGCGACACACAGCGGCAGTGGCAGGGCACCACCTGCACTGATTGTTCCTACAAGCAGAAATCCTAACTAGGGCAAATTAACTAAAAAAGGCAGTTTCTATTGATTTATCTTTAATAGAAAAAAAAAAGTGATAACAATTTGCAAGAGAAGGTTTTGTATCAAAGGCAGTGCCTTCTTCAATATACAAACTATGGTTTATATGCACTAAACCACAACATGAAAGAAGAAAGAAAAAGGAGTACTAAACTATCTGAGCACAAAAAATTACATCTTCATGACCTTTCTCAAGCAATTAAAGTGTGCATGACTGAGACAACTTGCAGCTTTTTCGTTGCACCATATGATTTAATCACACTAAGACAAATAAATAAATAGGTTACCTAAAGTGTTTTGTTGTTTTGTTTTTTTTTTTAACAGTGAAAGGCACCACAAAATAATCAACATTTAAAACTGAAGTGGACTTGACTCACATCGTAAATCAAGTCTGGTTCACTTTCCTAGTTTTATTTTTATTGTGTGTGAATTCTATTTCCTATCACATATCTTATTAATTCCTTGAGCTGATTTTTAAAATGAACTTGGTATTTCTGATTTTTAAATTAAAATAGATATTGATGGGATTTTTTCTTTGACATTAAGATAATCTAATACAGGCTTTTTTGCTATGCCTTGAAGCGATACTAGTTTGATTTAAAAGGACACCAGCAACTTTGGAAAAAGTATAACTAATCATTAACTTTCTGAACAAAATGCAGTATTTTCACATCTATTTGAAAGTGTCCTAACTAATGGGTTTGGTGGCCCATTTCTCCTTATGAGCTTTTTCCCCATGTGAGGTTACAACAGGACAAAATTGTTTAAAAAGAAACTAGTTAAAAGCACTACTGGGGAAGGGCTTTAGTTTCTAGAGTCCAAAGAAAAAAATCCTGTTTTAAAAGATTACTGTCTCCAACAGTCATCAGCTGCCTTTTTTTGAGTGAACAAACATGTGAGCACTCAAATCATGTGAAGTACTAACATTAAAAATACACCTTCTGATTAGCATGAGACAAATCAACTCCGATAGCACTTGCTCTTTGTTACTTCATAAACCCAGAAAAATCCTTGTTTACTCTTACACCCCTTCACAACTTGAAAATATTTTATTTGGAGTTTGTTAGAATCAGCTTCTAGAAGCAGCTCAGAACTTTAGCTCATGATGAAAATAATGACAAAAGATGAAAAAACTCTGCATTTCCAACCTATTTGCTTTTATGTATTTACCAACACAATGCATTTGTGCGGTAATCATACATCTTTTCTGTGATCCAGTAATCCTTCTGACGACCTAGCCAACTAAAATGCCAGTGAATGAGGCATTAGCTACACATCTCTCATGGCTAGGGCAGAAATGAGCTTCTCCAGTACACGCAAGTCTTGACCACTGCATTGCTTCTACTGCTATTCTTCACCATTTCCTGAATGGGACAAGCAGTAACACAGGTACTCTTAGCCACTCTGTATTCAATGCTCAACCTAGGTCTTGCTGGAAAATACTCAGTTTTCAGAGCAGGAAGGCTTATTAATGAAGGACAGGCAGGAGGAGATTCTGGTACAATCCATTCAGGATTAATTTAGGAGAGTTTCCTTCATTAAAAGTAAGTATTACTATGACCTAAATACCAGCTACTTCAACACAGGAACATTCAGTGAAAGATACCAGAATGAAAGGTTCTTAAAAACAGAGATTGTGTATTTCATCAACTGACTACAAAAATCAAAACGATACTCCAGGTCTCTTGCAAAATACGAGGCAAGACAATACACCCTACATCCATTTCTTACTTCATCTAGCAATTTATAAACCACTTAAGAGAACAAAATGTAATATTTAGAGGCATAACAGTGGTGGGAAGCAGAAGCATAAAGCTTCCAAAACCATTCATTTATCACCAACTGTTTTAACACTCATAAAACAGATGCAGAGAACAATGTTAATAAGAAAAAGGCACATCTTTACTTGAACAAGGAAAACCACAAAAATGGTGGGAGAAAAATCAGGTGATACAGAAAGGCAACTATTTAAAAAGTTGTAACAAATACAAATTTGGAGTACAATCAGCTTTCAGTAAAACTTTTTTCAAATGCTTATCCAGGCACAGACTCTACTTTCAATTATAACAGATGCTCACTAGAGCTCTGAATGTAACTGTTACTGTTCCATTTACCCACTGCACTGGGCTGGGGAAGTGGGGAAAAAGCCAAGAACTATGGGGAGGAGCTCCAAGAGCATTCACTGAAGCTAGAAATTAACTATCGCAGGTTTCCTTTATAGTCAATAGAAAGGTGATACAGACACCACAAGCAGTACAGAATGAGCACCATTTTTACACAGAACCACAGACAGAATCACCTTTGGCAGATAGGTCACTGAATTCCTTGGTTTTGCCAACCATGCGCACCACCTTAAACACAAAACGCCCTCTATACTACTGTCTGTTCAAAGGTCAAGCCTTTCTTCTGAAATAGGCATCTCAGAATTGGATAGCTTTGAGAAGAAATGCCTCTTGGCAAAATAGTTAACTGTACAGATGATTAAAGCATGAGACACCACCTAATTTAAAAATCAAGTTTTACATTTTTTTGGGCTCAAGTAGCAGGGCCCAAGCAGCAAGGCACTAACTACTGTACTACAAACATCCCCTAATCTCACCAAGGGCATTTTTACAGGCATCCCAGAAAGCAAGTTTTCAGGAGGAAAAAGTGTAAGCATTCAGATCTGTGAGGACACTGTGAGGTTTCCCTTGCTTGTATTTTTGGACATTAGCTAGTTCTGTAAAAGATTGAGGTACTAAGCCCGTCAGCCTTCTGATCATATGACATTTTTCAGCTTCACCTCAAACAACTTCAGTCTTACTGTGTAACTAAGAAAGATATTCATTGTATTTTTGGTTTTCATCAAAACTGCAATGTTTTGATATGACACAGTATATATAAAGTTTGACCAAAACATTACTATTATTTCCTAAATAAACAAACATTACTGTGATAAACTGACTATGGTATTTTGCTAAAATATCAGATATACTTGTTAAGCATTGTGGTCAGCAATTCAAAACTGTGCAAAATGTTCACATGGAACAAAACAAAAAGCTCTACAAAAAAGCTTTCCATATGCTCTTGGGCTGCAGTGATTTAAGACATTCCTGTAGCCTGAAAACAGAAATACAGTATTTTCTCAAATAAATTATAACAGCAGAGATGCCCATATTTAAAAAAAAAACCTTGAGAGAATCTTCATTTAGCAAGTTAAACAACTACATGTTCTGGGTTATTTCCTACTGTTCGTATCTAAAATGGAAACAAAATATTCTGCATGTTGCCAGCAGATGGCATTAGTGAGAAGTTAAAAGCAACACACGAGACCAGTTAATTTACCAAACGTCAGTCCCTACACACTTAGAGTTAACTTATATTAAGTGAATCAACTGGCAGCGATTCAAAGAAAGTCAATTTGTCTCCAAAACGTGATCTCCCCACTCCACTCCCTTTAAATATTGTTTCGTTTATGACCATTTAGTAATAAATTAAATAAGAAAGAAAAAAAAAAAGCGTGCACAGTTTTTGACTAACACCCAAAATACAACCAGTTAGAACTTGGGGCCATCAACCACTGCCATAAATATGTAGATATTCAAAGGGGAAACAAAAGCTCACTAAAACTAAAATGTTCAAAGGCAGGTGAGGTATCCAAGCTTTAGGCTGTGAAAACCTAGCTAATAGTACTTCCTGAAAATGTGTCAAAACTCCAAATGCAACCTCAGCAACATCAGTCTGCCACAATCCAGGTTTGTTTTCTTTTTGTACCAGCGCACCTGAACAGTATCTAGCTGAAGGTCATATCAGATAAAAGAATACAATATATTCTGCATGAGAAACAACATTTTCTATTTCAAGACACTTCATCTAACCAAACACATTTGACAGGCTTCAATACTTAGATAACAAGAACGAAGGACTGCTTCTCTACCAGGGAGTGGGCTCTGCTACCTAAGCACCTTGTAGCAGGCCCTACAAGCACAGGCTGGCCCGATATTATCTGTATTTAAGACTACACCAATGTTCTTTTTCTCCTGGATATTGAACTCAATACAGTGATCTGTACACTGTGATTATGAGGTTTATTATACAGGCCTTCTCTCTAAAGAACACTTATAGATATTAAAACCAGAAAAGCAGTACCATCAATGGCATTTCCCAACGCGTAGCTTATACTTATGGTCTAAGCTACACTAGCACTCTCTGAAGCCAGGAAGAGCGTTTTGAACCTTCAGAAATGGCTTGTTCTGCTTATTTCTACAAGGACCTTACCACTAAGAAGTCACACATACTCATCTTTAGTAAGATCTACAAGTAAAGGCAAAGTATGCATGTTTTGACTACAACAGCACTAAGATCTATCCGGAGACCCCACTTAAGTACACATAATGTAAGAAACAGACCATCTCACCCAATTTTTCAGATGTTTAAACCTCTTAGTATGTTATTCTACACACAGCTATTTGCCACAATTATTAAAATATGTGGAACTATTAATTGTATAAACTATCCCCTTTTTTAATAGGTTTATGCCTTGGTTTGAAGCATAAGGAAAAATCTTTCAGCACTAAGAGACTGCGCTACACAAAGAGCTTTTTCCTAAGCTCCTTCTCCTGCATAATCAAGTTGGCCACTCCCCCATTCTTGTGTTTGCTCATGCTTCAGCAACTGATGAAGCAACATCAGACCTGCCAGTCACAGTGGAAAAATTCAGCTCCTCCCTCTTGGGAAAACCCCAGAACTTGCTAAAAGACCATCTATGACTGTTATTAACGCACTCTATATCCAACATGCTACTCTCTGGAAGAAAATGTACAAGAACAAAAAGTAAAATCACATAGATGGTGACAGAAAAGGTTTACAACTGTGTAAGCTGGTAGGTTAGGGACACACCTTTGTGTCGCACTTCTTGTGATAGTGACATGACTTTTGAATCAGCGTAAGCCAATCATGCAACATATTTCAGCACGAGTATGGCAGAGATGAGAGGAATTCATCTAACTGGCAACAGGCACCTAACATCTGAAGAAAAGCAGCTCCTAACTGGGTCGCTCTGCCACAGTATCAAGCAAATAATACACTGTGAACTCTATCTTGTTTATACTGACAACTATATTTATTTATTTTAATTTCAGCATGACATGCTGTGTCTGCAAGGAATGTCAGCAACCTCAGGAATCATGACCCTCTCTAAACATAAAAGAAAAGCACAGGAAAATATAATGAAAAGAGATATGAATGGTTTACTAAAGTTAAAAAATCTTCTGCACCAAGGTAAATAGTGTTCATAATATGAAAACATAAAACAACTTTAAAAATTATATGTAACAATTTAAAAAAAATTTTAAAACAACTTGAAAAATTTTGAATTGCAAATTCTTGGTTCTCTTCAAAGAAACAGCGCAAACCTAGAATAGCCTCATATATAACTGGAAGCACAGGAGAGAAACATCCTTTTAAAGCCATTCTAGAGTTCAGCTCAAACTTCCCTTCAAAGTTTGGAAGAAAAACCACTTGCTTCTCAAATGTTTGACAGTCACGTTGATGCTACACACATGGAAAGACGTTTCACAAGAGAAGTATCCAGTCAGAGATCAAAAATATCTAAACCTTAGCCAATCAATACTGTACAGGAGACTAGGGGGGGGGAAAATAGAAAGAACCACAACACAAAAAACCACACATGTAGATGCACAACCCCCCCCCCCCCAAAAACCTAACAAAAAAACCCACAAGCCACCCTCCCCCGTTCCCCAAAACCCAGAAACTCACTACACTTATTTCATGTGAAGCCAGAGTTTATTGAATGCACGATTTCATTGCCTCTTTGTAATCCTTTATACAAAGCTACGAAATGAATGATTTTCCACTAGCTTTACAATTAGAAATAACTTTCTGAAGACATGGTATTGGCCATTTAAGCTAGGCCTTCAATTTTCATAAAGAAATGCACCCTTGTCTTAATTACCACTACTTTCTTGCAGTTTAATGCACCAAATCAATTTACCTTTGTAACACGCAAAATCAAAAATATTTTTTACACGTAGTTAAAAAGGAAACTGAAATGGCAAAACATTTGAAGCACAAAAAGTAAACCAAGCAGCATCGTTATTTCTCAGTCTGATAAGCAAGAAAAATATGCATTTGTAGGAACATTTAGCTTCTCTGCTTTACTCCCCTGAAGTGGAAGAAACTGACAAAAGAATAAAATGACAGTTATTAATTTAACTAATTGAAGATTCAACAAAACTAAGGAGATGTTTAAGTTTTCTCCAACTGTATTCAAAAAACAGTCATGAAGGAAAAAATAAAAATAATTAAAAAATAAGTAAGAAAACTTACAAATTATGTTCACATACTTACTCTGAGCCTGCAGCCATTTCCAAATAAGAAGTATCTGCTGTGTCAACCCCTAATGGGATCACTATGCTCATGACGTTCGTTTCTGATAAATTCGATTACTACGGAGTCCTATGCATTGGTATCCAAAACACTGGGGCATGCCAGCCACAGTGCTCATTGCAAACATCTAAGTGCATCCACAAACCCTGTTAAAAAAAAAAAACAAAAAAAAACAAAAAACAAAAAACAGAACACGCAAAAGATTAAATCAATTCATTTTAAACTCAGGCAATTTTACATCACATATGTATTTTGATAAAAAATATTGCTACTTATATCTGTCACAATTATTTCATTTATTTTACACAAGCAAAAGGAAAGCAAAACATCCAACCTTCTCTAAAAGTTAACTGCAAATAAACTTCTTTAAAGAGTGCGATGATCTTAACAACTGAACTAGAAAATATTACAAATGGACAATCATTTACATTTATGATTAAAAATCCCAGCACAATCAGGAAAGTGCCAGGGACTCACTTTTTGGCAGATTTACTGAACATGAAATACATTTGCTTACTGCTTGTGCTGTCAAAGCCTAGCTGCTGTATCTTTCAACAGAAACCTAGTTAGAGAATTTGTAACTAGGTCTTAGACAGCACTGTTCACTTTTGTTTTGCACTTAAAAAAAAAACTAATGTCATAACTACCATTTAGTATTTTTTAAAAAGCAAAACCATTCTAACAATTCAGAATAATGACACGAAAAACTTCCCATTTTAATAAATCACCATTAGAAGATACTATGCTCATTCAGTGCCACTTTTTGAAGTGATTTTTTTAAAGAAGTAAAATAAAAATAATCAGTAGTAGCTTTTAACTGTAGAGCAAACTACAATCTGCTTGATTCGCACGAGTGCATACAGGATCTGACCTGTCTGCCAGTTACCACCAGTCCCCCACCTCCCTTACTGCATAGGGCAGAAGACCCAATCAAGTACCGGAGAAATGTAAACAGCTCTCAGCTATTCACTGATTAGTAAACTAATGCACTTTTACACACTAATACAGACCAGGTTTTACACAAGTGACTACATACTTTAAGTAAAATAAGCCCAGTATCTTCAGTACTTACATAACAAATGATTGCAAACTCACTCCAAAATGTCAAAACTACAAGACCACAGACCACTCTTCAATGAAGCACATACTGTGCCTAGTAAAGACACTCATACCACAAAATGTTGTATCTTAGCTAATGTCTACAAGAGCACGACAATTTTGAGATCAATGTATTTTCACAGAATCACAGAATGTGCTGAGTCGGAAGGAACCCACCAGGATCATCAAGACCAACTCCCAGCCCTGCACAGCACCATTCCCAAGAGTCACACCATTTGCCCAAGAGCACTGTCCAAACGCTTCTTGAACTCGGCCAGGCTGGTGCTGTGACTGCTGCCCTAGGGAGCGTGTTCCAATGCTCAACCACCCTCTGGGTGAAAAACCTTTTTCTAATATCCAACCTAAACCTTCCCCAGCACAACTTCAGGACACTCCCTCAGGTACTGTCACACTGATCCTAAGAGCGAAGAGATCAGTGTCTGCCCCTCCTCCTCCCCCCAAGAGGAAGTTGTAACTGCAATGAGGTCTCCCCTCAGTCTCCTCCATGCTGAACAGACCAAGTGATCTCAGCTGTTCCTCATAAGGCTTTTGCTCAAGGCCCTTCACCATCTTTGTTGCCCTCCTTTGGACACTCTCTAATAGCTTAATGTCTTTTTTATATTGTGGTGTCCAAAACTGCCCCCAGAACTCCAGATGAGGCCGCCCCAGTGCAGAGCAGAGCAGGACAATTCCCCCCCTTGCCCAGCTGGTGATGCTGTGCCTGATGCCCACAGGACACACTTGGCCCTCCTGGCTGCCAGGGCACTGCTGACTCAGGTTCAACTTTCCACTGACCAGGACTCCCAGGTCCCTTTCCACGGCACTACTTTCCAGCCTCTCATTCCCCAGTCTGTTTGTACATCCAGGGTTGCCCCATCCCAGCTGCAGAATCCCGCACCTTCCCTGGTTGAACTTCATTTTAACATCTTATCCTGGCTGAACACTACAATGACAAAAAACTGCAAGCCCCCAGTAAAAAATGGACTTCAGACAAACACTGTGGAATTAAATCTGAATTGTCTTTTTTATTGAATAGGTCAGCACCTTCAGGATGACGAAGCGGCATGTACAAGACATCTCTAAAGTACGAGATGGCAGCAAGTCTTCTAACTTCCTAAATTTGCTAACACTACTGAAGTTCAGCAATTAACATAAGAACATGCCAAGATGTTTTAAGTGCCTAAACGTACAGTTCATTCTCCTTCTAGACAGCAAAAGGTGTGTTTTGGTCCTATTATGTGAGACACCAAATACAATGAACTGGAAAGCTATCAGGCCAAGTAGCCTTTGGAATATTTTGCTTTGCTCATTCAAATGGTGAGCGTTTTCTTATTAAATACCACAAATAACAAACCGTATCACTAGCTAAGCATAAAATTAAGAGAAAGCATACTATTTTCAAGAATAAGTAGCAAGAAAAACATGTTAAACCAAAAGCAGGTATAGAATATTTTCAGCAGAAGGCATGAAAAGAACCGTAAGACCCTCTAACAGTTTAAGTGAGCACTCATTTTGCCACCATATAGGTAACTCTACTTGCAGGGCAGAACCCTGAACAGCTGCCCTTAAAACTTACAGGAAACATCAAATCACCATTTAGTTCCCATCTTCTGAAAAAGTAAAAAAATCACCCAATAACTGAAAGGAAACCACGAATTTTTTAAATCCAGGTGTATCAGCTAGACCAGGGTTAATGACTGTTCCATTACTCCTTGCAGTGTGACCTATGCTAACAAATCATTAGCAGAATGGACTTTTTACTTTATGCCTGTTAATAGGTAATTCTAAAAAAACAGTTTTACTGGTTCAATGTAGGTCTAAAAGACATACTGGACACCACTGCCTGGGATCAAGATCCTCACTTAGACAGATGTTTCTTAAACTTGATTTTGGTGCTGGTATGGTTTTTCTTAAAACATTTTCTTTAAACAGTTCTAACCAGATAGAGCATCAGCTGTAAAATAATGCAGGCAAAAATGCCCCAGAGACTGATGGAAATGAAGAACACACTTAGACAGCTGTCTCAGGGGCTGTGACATCTCCAAACTTAGATAAAACAACTGAGGTTACCCACTCATCATATATTCAAGTGACCTCCACTGTCAACAGAGAAAGAAGAGATTTGCTTACCGAATCTGATAATCAAATCTGATAATCAAGAGATATTTGGGGCTTTTTTTTTTAACATAATGCAGAAAAAGAAGAGCTACGCGTATGGTTTTAGAGCTATGCAGATTGAAAATCAGAGGCTAATGCACATCCCAATTAATGACAATCTCTGACAAAGCAAATACATCACCATTCTTGATAAAAAAATACAACAACAAAAACAACAACAACAAAAAGACCAACAAATAAAAGGGGGGGGGGGCACACAGCCAAAACAAACCTCTAATCCTATGGCAAGCTATTCAAATACAGCTCTGTCAGAATTCAGTCAAAAATTCTAATAGCCTGATCTACACCGAATAAAATCAGGAACTTGAGGAATCAAAGATTTTTTTGCCTGAAGAGCAATAAACAGATGTTGTTTCACCTAAAAGGAAGTGGAAAGTGATTGCAATACTATCTCACTGGTTTTTACCACCTTCTTCATCACATACGCAAAACCCTCTAATGCTTTTCCTTTACCTACAGTTAAGTATGGAAGAACGGAGGCAGTCACTGGCTTGCAATACCTACACAGCCAAGTTAATTCAAACAAATACTGCTCATTACTTATGAGTAGCCATCCTCAACAAATGCCCATAATGGGAGTGGGGGGAGATCTAGGATAAATTAATAACACTACACCCTCTTATTAAGCAAAACTGTGACCTTACATATAGGCCATCCAATTATGATCACTACAGTGATGTCAAACTTGGTATGACAGAAAATAATTATTTTCTGCCATGTCAGAAACAGAAGCATTGTCATGACATACTAATATTCCCAGTATTTTTATAAGTTCAGAATGAAAATAACACAACCACTGGGGAATTTTATCTATGAAGAGATTGTTTATCCTTTGAAGCTTGATATTTTAGATGAATCATAAAATACTATCTGCTGTCATGATTTGGTACTTTCCAATTTCTGCAAGTATCCACCTATTTCAAGTAATTATTCTTTCAGAACTCTGACAATCTGTCATCCATAGCCTTTAAGAAACAGTTTTCATAGGTACATTCATTTGCACAACTTCTTGTTTGACAAAGTCTTTCTTCAAGCAGTACATGAATTTGAAAGATAGGAAGACTACACTGGTTTGTCCAGTTAATTTCAGGGTCACAGAGTTAAAAGCCACTAGATAAAAACTACTAGTCTGAAGTTCATTGATCAGCTCTTTACTAGGCAAAGCAGCCCATCTACTGTACCTTAATTAACAACAGTAGAAGCCCTCCAATTTTGTTATAGTCCGCTCTATTAGTGATAGTACACTCTAAGCTCTGAAGGAATTTTGGCAATGTCTTAGATTCACCAAATTTTCTCATAATCACCCTACAGCTTTATTATATGAAAAAAACCCCATCCCCTATTCAAATAAATTTTGCTTTTATTTAGTTGCAGTAAGAAAGTTCATCTTGCCCTAATAATAAAATGTTCATCTTAAAATCCAAACAAATTTCTGTTCAATCCGGTTAAAACATTTACCTTTTGCAAGATCAACCCCTTCACACCCATCACACTTCACTGTTCATTCATATTGGTTTACACTTTTAATGGTACTTCTCATCTCTACAGAATACACAGGAGTTTTTTGACTCAACAGCCACATCAAGTCTAAAATATTTGAAGTCTCACCATACTTCTCATGATACACTTTGTTTATGACACCAGAACCCTTTTTTAAAAATTAATTGTCCTCTAACAACAGAAGTATAAAAGCATAATACAATCCAAAATATTAATCTCTGTGGCCTTGTACAGAGAACATAATTTACGCATTAAAGAACAGAAAATAACTCACATATTATCCCTGAGGTATTCCACTTACACAACATTATTCTGTGCTCTAACAAAGACCACATTTCCTTTCTGTCATGTCCTGCTAAGATCACTTGTGTCACATCAGAAGAAAAAACTTACCTTCTGATTCAAGAGCTGAGCTATCTATATTTGCGGGTTTTTCCTCCTTTGTGTACCAGTGGAAAAGTTAAGTGGGTGATCTCTTGAAATTACATCAGTAGTTTTAAACCTGCTAGACCCTATGTTGTATGTCTAAGAACACTAAAGCTCACATCTATATGCAGAAATACAAAACTTTTCATAAAAATCAATGATAAGAGATGGTGGTAACACGAGTAACAACTTATTTGTCTTAAATATAAAAAAATCCTAAAGAGACATTAATATATCAAGATAGTATTATTACTTATAATACTTGGAGTAATATTATTTATTACAATATGGTGACAGTTTTTACTTTGTTGGGGTTTTTTAAACCATATTTATGCTACAAAATGCTACAAAAACCAAAGAGGGGAAAAAAATTAATGAAAGCTGTTTTTACTATTTTTCTTCGCATCTCTGACAGCTTTTTACACATACAGTGTCACTGTTCCTTGTTTTTCCCTTCCCATGAATCTATTTTCAGATTCTATTGTCATGTGACAAATACAAAAAGCAAAAAGCATACAGAAGTTACAAAAAACCACATATATTATAGAAGAACAAAGCAACTTGAAACTTAACATTTATTTTCTTATTTATAAAGGGACATCAGTGAAATCATGAATTAAGCTTACAATTAAATTATATCCTACCTCAAACATAAAAATTTCCCACATACACTGAAGACTACACGAACTTAAGTAAGTTGATTGCTAAATCACTTCAAGTTTCTCACATCACTAGGCATTACAAAAAATACTATGTCTTTTTGTTACTGCTTTTATGATTTCAGTGTACACGTAAAGTTCTTCACTATTTTTCCTGCCAACTGCAGTTATCAGTCATCACCCGCCAACAATTACAAGATAAAAAAAATAGTTATTAGATTGTTTAGATGTTTCAAGATTTGGGAGATTTGATCACAGAATGCCTCTGCAAAGAGAATTACCAAGATCTCCCTAAACACAGAGGTTTAAGGAGAAAAACCTAGTTCTAATTAGCCTATAATTAGGCCAAGTATTTCATTAGAGGAAACAGTGCTGGTTGAAGATAATTATTTATATTTTATACTGACACATACAATTTCACATTAAAGTCCTTCACTAATGTCACTACAGAAATATTAATATACCAATCAAATTACCATCTCTATACTCTGTCTACTATGAATTTTCACAAGGTCCATATACAAAATCCACAGAACTAGAGCTGAAGAAAAATTAATCAAAACCTTCTAACCTATCTACATACGACAACTTTCCTTAAAAACAAAATTATATAACTTGAAATATGTATTACAAAATACATTAAAAGTGAAACCAATAATTTTCCCATATGTAGTAAACTGAGGAACTGAAATGGCCAAGAGTAATTGTCAGTCCCGAACGCCTAAAAAGTTACATTGTTTCCCAACTTACCCAGCAATGGACAGTTCACCTCATGTTTAAGCAGAGCTTATTTCCCCTGAACACAAGCAGAGAAGAGGCTCTCTTTTGCTAAACTAAGAGTACTGGTAAACCCCTTGCCTCACACCTTTAAATCCAGGCAAGAAATTAGTAACCATTTCCTGAAGCAGTATGAAGTATTACAATACACACAGTATTTATGAAGTATATACAGAGGCTCATTTTCATGAGATGTGTACAAATCTTAAGGGAATTAACTTTAAGCAACAAATGAAATTGCTGAAACAGTCAATTTTCCACTCAAGCGCTGACCAAGGAAAAAGAGAAAGGGTAGAAGAGTTAATGAGACTTACAGATAAAAATAAATCCGTGTTAAAACACATAAACTATCTGCATGACAGTCTTGAGCCAAGCAAAACCTTTCAGTTCAACCAGCACACAATGCTAATGTGGTTGTAATTTCAAGTCAATTTGAATGTAAAAGTGTTCTATACCACTAAGCCCAAACCAAAACTCTAACTTCCATTTGCTCTCAGCAGAAAATCCACGCTACTGTGAGTCGAGGTTGGCTTCAAAGTTACAAAGGATCACTACACAACTAATTACTGTTTCCCCATACCAATAAGGTCTTTCAGTCAAGATGCAAAGATTTCCAAGATTGTATTACTGCTTTCAGACCTCTGCCGATTCCTGTGTATCTTACTGTTACCTGTTAATACAAAGTCATCTCAGGTAACAGATGACCAAAAGGCAGTGTTCTGTTTTATTGTATTTTATTACCTACCTCACCATGCATCTTCTACGCCTAAGTTGGATTTATTGAGAATGCAATCTAAACATTCTCCTCCTCCCTCCAATTACATAATATGTGTACACATATTTTGCAATCATGAGCAAAAGCAATTCTTGTCATACTTTCCTTCAGATTTACAGACAAATAGTTTTAACCCATGGTCATGGGAACCACCCTTGACCCCAAGAAATCCACAATAATGGACCTCAGGAAAGTTGATACACCCATGCCCTAGCACGATCTATACAGGAGAGATCTAACTAAAAATGCAACTATCAATAGTTTGTCAGAGTCCACAAACACAGCGTGAAAACTAATGTCCTGAATTGTCACAAAGCGAACAACTAAGCTTTACTACCTACAGGTTTTTCCCCTCTTTGGAATTTGTTTGTGGTTTGGGAGGTGTGTGTGTGTTGGGTTCGGTTTGTTTCTTGGGGTTTTTTGTTTGTTTTTTTGTTTTACTTTTTTTTTTAATTGGGAAAGGGAGACGATTTAAAGAGGATTTTATTAAATAAAACCATGCTTTTCTAAACTGCTGCTTTCTACTACTGCTCTGAGCATACAAGTCTAACAAGAATTAGGTTATTTTTAAAATTTCCAAGAGCAACTGACATTTTAATGGTATACTCTAGATATCCCTCAAATAGTGAACTACACTGTGCACATGTATATATGTATATGCATGTATCAACAGACAAATATGGAAAAAATATGCAGCATATATACATTCACCATAAATAAATATATAAAATAATCAATATTTATTCATTGCTGTCTGTTTCTCAGGAGGTAACACATCTTTAATCAGACCTAGAAGAAGAATACATGAATAAATGACTAATCTCATATATAATGAAGTTTTCTCTGTTTCCCCTAACATGCTCTGTAACTGTATAGATTTTCCTATGAGATTAGGATGGATGTCCAATTTCCAGATGTTACACCACTGCAGTTGCAGTAAGAACCTTGCAGGCTTAGAAACAAATGAGTCCAAATTAAGACCTTAGCTACTGTTTGCTGCTTTCCATGGTAAGCTAACATATAAATTAGCAGTTTACTTCTAATTTGTGCTGAGACAAGTAAGAGAGAAGAGTGGAAAAAACAAGACATAGTAGGCACACTCATATATACAAATTAAGACCTATTAATGACCAACAATGCACATCATATAGAAGAAACAACATGTTCTAAAAGGAATCTGGTATTTGTAGTGTGTACTCAAACATTCCCACTGATTTAACCTTCTCTATATCCCTCTCAGCAGTATCCTCCTCCTCATTACAGTATTAACTGCTTCTAGCCTCACTCACAAGCCCCTCAAAAACCTCCTATGCTGTCCAGGGCCACCTACACATTGTCAGTACTCACGTCTACCTAACTTTCTCTTCACATGCCCTGTCAGACAGACAAAAACCCAAAAAAGTACCTGCTATGGCTGGTTTGAAGTTAAACATGACAGACAATGGCTAAAATCATTACGCTTCCTCTCCCTGCTTCTTGCAGGATACTGCTCATAGCTGCCCCCATCCCCTTCAGGATTTTCAGCAAGCTTCAGAGAGCTCAAGGGTACTAAGCTCCTAGCCCTGTCAAATTTCTGTTTTACGACATTATTGGTTGTACTAACATAGACCTACTTGATCATTAGATCAACATTTAAGAAATACTGCTATTACAACCAACTACAAAGTAGGACTCCTTCTCCAACTTAGCTTTTAAAGTAGTGCCAAATAAGCATGATTTACTAGCACAGAATCACAGAATGGCTTGGGCTGGAAGGGACCCAAAAGATCATCCAGTTCCAATGTCCCTGACACAGTTAGGGACACCTTCTGCTACCAGGTTCTTTAGGGTCCCCATCCAACCCAGCCTTCAATGCTTCCAGTGATGGGGCATCCACAACTTCTCTGGGCAACCTGTTTCAGCTCACGAACATCCTAAGACAAACACAAGATTTTACATTCAACGAAGACCACAGCCACATTTGGAATGACAGCCGAACTTTAATAATTGGTCAGAGTTTAGTATCTAGAACAAAGAAATAAAAATCCCTGCCTCCTTCATGGTATCCAAGATTTATGCATAAAAAATGGAGTTTCCATCATGTAACAAGGTTTCCATCAGTACACAGGTCATAACATGCACTACACAGACTCTAGTCTGCACAAAGCAAGCCACACTTTTAAGTACAAACCAAGAGTCAGTCTGCCAGTTTAGCCAAGTCTGTGCTATACAGCAAAGCCGCCTTCCACTGGACATAAGCTATTTTCCTTTACTATTTGGTCCAACAGTGCTGCTCTTGCTTATTCCCATGAGTGAAGGCAAGGTCTCTTCCTCCAATATTTATGCCAGTCCCTTAAAACATGAAGATTTGCCCTTACCTCTTCACTCTCTTCACTCCTTTTCTTCTCTCAGTGGAAGTTAGACAAAATATGGGACTAGGAAGAGAAAAAGAATGAGTGGCAGAAGGGAAATAAAGGTAAAAGCAGTCACAGAAAGAATAAGAATTAGTTTATTGAACAGAAATCTATCAAAGAAGCAGCAAGCAGAGATATACTAACAAACACCATGCTTACAGATTTCATGTTTTCTATTTGCAGAACTCAACATCCAAGATCGAAAATTAATTGCCAGTTGCTTGATGTTTCTAAGTTTACTAAACACCTGCTATACAACTGAAAATAAAAAACACAAAAAAAGACCTAGCCATTCAAAAACCATCAATTATTTGAGCTGGAGAGTCAAGGAACTGTAAAATACAAAACAAGTACAGCACATGAAGCAGAGTAAGAGAAAAATTATTTTTTCATAGCAATATTGCTTATTGCTTCAAGAAGTATGTATTAGCTACCTCACATTAGCCTGCTATGGTATATCACTGAAAATGTAAAATGCCTTTAACAAAAAATTCAAAGGCTAAGAACACTAATAAAGTAATTTCCCACTAAAAATATCTTGGCTTTATGTCATTTTTTGCATCAGTTATTTTACTTCAAATGTTTATTTCTTTGTCTAGCACGAAATGATAAAAAGCAGTTGATTAAACTTAGACAAAATGCCTGTGACTTAGCAATTACTCTCCAAGAAAACATTACATCTGTTACCTTACGTTGTTATTCTTGACAAACATCGTAAAACATAAAGGCTTTCTGCAAGTAGATACAGTCCCCATTCTGTAAGAATTCTAATTCATGTCTACAACTGTATGGGATAAATCTATTTATTTTTTCTTAAATATAACAGTATGCCTCATGGTGATTCAGTCACCAATATTCCTCCCAACAAGTACAGATTTTGGGGTGGAAAAATATGTGGCTAAAAATAGATACTGGTGTTGCCTTCAACACTATAAACTTTTTTTTTTGCTGGCTTCACAAAATCAAATAAACTAATTAATTTTTTCTATGCTGCTTAGTAAGACTTGGGGGTCTATTGTAATTATTAGCTACCTTATACAGAAGAAGTAAATTCTTTTGACTTGAAATAAGTCTGACACTTCAGCTAAATGTATTTCTGTTTTGATATGTTTTCACTCATGTAGATTCCAAAAACTAGCTCCTCTTTTTAATCCATGGCATTTGATTTACCTAAATACCTCAACAGTGCTTCTACTTTTACTCATGGAAGCAATTTGTAGACATTCACCTAACTGCTACACTTAGGCCTAGGAATCTAAACAGAAGCAAGTCAGAAAGTCACAGTCTTTCAAACACAAACTTTTAATTCTTTCTGGCAGTTACAAGAACTCCTTTGTGTCATTTTAACTACAGTTCAACCTGGACTATATTTTTTGGTAACAATTTGGCAGTATTTCAATGTTCTTTACAAAAACTTGGGGAGGATACTGGCAAGAAAAAATGAGGGAACAGATTGAGGAACTATATCATGTTCAAGGACACACAAAAAAATACCGAAGTATAAGATCAAATTATCTTTCCTACTTTCAAGAAAACAAAACCCAATTTATTTTCAATTGCAATTATCTTGCTAAATTGTATTATTTGAGTTCGGAAATTTAGATTCCATGCATTTTAACTCTATAGCTTTGTGTTTTCAATGGAGGTTTCAGTACATATTTTCAACTGTAGTAACAGAGATAGAAAATACCTAATCTTTAAGCACAAAGAAATCTTGCCCAGCAATGGAAGCTCAATACACAGCTTTTAATTTTCACTACTACTGCCACACAAAAGGAGACAAAAAGATGCAGTTTTTTTATGTGTCTTTCAGCACAAAAGATGTGACTGGAAAGTAAGACAGAGAACAAACATTCAAAAGAACCCCACAACACAGTAATTCATAAAAATCCTGCATAATACTAAAGATATTAAAGATTCACATCAAATGTTCCTATTCTAAGCAAAAGAAATTAAAAAATCAGCAGAATTACTTGGTAAGGCATTTGAGGGAGGAATCTTACCCTTATCACCAGTAAAATAACTATTGTATTGTTTATGAATGATACATAAAGTATTCATGTTTCTTCCACAGTTCTAGAATTATAGGTTTGGAAACCAAAGGAGACACGTAATCACTCTGTATCTTCCCCAAAAGCTATATGTAAGTTGCTGTAATTCTCAAGTATTCAGTTTAAGCAGAAATGACTAAAAACACTTCTTATTGGAAAAGTCTCTTTAAACCAATAGTTAAAACAGGATTAACCGTCTAGACTTGGAGTATCACCTGTCTTGTGATACAGTTTTCAACCTAGCCCCACTACAACCATTCTAATTAAAAGTTAGGTACCCCTGTCTACTCAAGGCAACCTAAGAGCATCACCAACTGTTAAAAAGTATCTTTATCCCTATAAATTTAAGAGTGTTACAGAGTAACAGCAAACAATTTAAATACTCAGAACTCCTCAGGGTAAAAGACCCAAATCTACCATCCTGTCTACAATTTTAAATTCTCAAGTGGCAAATACAGGCTATTAGTTTCATCAGTTTCTGTGACTCATAAATAACTGTTTTGCACAACATCCTTAACTCTGAAATGGAGAGATATGAATGTGATGGATGGACCATTCGGCAGATAAGGAACTGGCTGCACGGCTGCACTCATACGAGTTGCAAGCTGTCGAGCTTGATGTCAAAGTGGAGACAAGTGATGAGCGGCATTCCACATGAACTGGTATCGGGACCACAGCTGTTTGAAATCTTTGTTGGCAACATGGATTAAACATACTCTCAGCAAGTTTGTCAACAGCATGAAGCTCTGTGGTGTGGCCAACACTCTGGAGGGAAGGGATATCACCCAGACGGACCCTGACACACTTGAGAGGTGGGCCTCTGTGAACCTCATGAAATTCAACACAGCCAAGTGCAAGGTGCTGCACCTGTGTCAGGGCAATCTGAAGCAGAAGTACAGGCTGGGCAGAGAATGGGTGGAGAACGGCCCTGAGGAGCACAGAGGCTTGCAGGTGCTGGTTCACAAGCAGCACAACACAACCTGGTAGTGTGCGCCTCCCCAGCCCAGAAAGCCAACCATGCCCTGGGCCACATCAAAAGCACCGTGGGCAGTAGGTCAAGAGAGGCAATTCTGCCCCTCTACCCCTCTACTCTCGAGAAATCCCACCTGCAGTTCATCAAGCTCTGGAGTCTGCAACACAAGAAAGAAGCGGACCTGTTAGAGCAGATCCAGAGAAGGTCACAAATATTAATCCACAGGGCTGAGCACCTCTCCTACAAACACAGGCTGAGAACAGGGGTTATTCAGCCTGGAGAAGAGAAGGCTCTGAACACCTCAATGAAGCCTTTATGTATCTAGACGGGGCTTATAAAAAAAGAGGGAGAATGACTTTTTACACAAGTAGATAGTGATAGGCCAAGGGGGAAAAGTTTTAAACCACAAGATGAGAGATTTAGATTAGATGGTAGGAAGAAATTCTTTACTGTGAGGGTGCTGAGGCACTAAGAACAGGTTGCCTAGGGAAGCAGTGCATGTCCCATTCCTGGAAGTTCAAGGCCAGACTGGATGAGGCTTTGAGCACCATGGTCTTGTGGAAGGTATCCCTGCCCATGTCAAGGGCGTTGGAACTAAGTGATCTTGAAGATCCTTTCCAACTCACACCATTCTATGATAAGGGGGCCAACAATAGATTATATGTCTTCCTTCTTCAATTGCAATATAAAATACAATAACGTCATTAAAATTGAGTCTTATCATCTCGTCTTTGCATTTGATGGCAATTTATTTTTGCGATGAAGATATAAAAGTGAATGATTACCTAGATTATAAAGGTATCAAATAGACAAAATGCAACTACAAATGAGAATAAAATAAAAAAGCTTTCCTTAACCTGAGCATGCAGTATGAAGTTTTAATATGTACACTATCCAAGTGCTAACTTAAAACTAAACTGTAACACTATGAACAATACTATTTTGGCAAGTGCCTGATTTGCAAAATTGCTGGTCCCTTCCAAGTCTCACCTAGGTTTTACAGCACTGGATCTCCATCTAAGCAGTGTATGAACTATCACATGAAACAAGAGATAGCACTCTTGTAATACAATATGCAAATGTAACAAACACAGTCTACTTGCACAGGGTGCAATCTGTGTGCTACTATAATATATTCTTCACATGCATTTTTGAAATACATAACTTGAGTGGACACTGACTTACCATAGTTCTTACCCATATTTTAATTTTGAAAAATAATATACAAAACCACTTAGGTGGGGCACATTAAAAAAATACACTCTGTGCAACAAAACTGTGTTCAAAGGTTTACAGATAACCTTAATTATTAAAATTTTGTAACAACCAACACAGCTTAAAATCTTGCCTGCTTCATTAATACACTAAGATTTGCAAGAGGAAATAAAAATAATCTCAGTATCTTCTAGCAAGTATATGAAACCTTGAAAAAGTTTCTTTTAAGTACTTGTTTATTATGCCTTAAAGGTAACAGCAGTTTTTCTTTGAACATAACTACAGCAGGTTTCTTCTGTAATATGAACGTCATGAGCAGAATTTTGGATCCTCAAAGAAATTAGGTTTTGTGGGTACAATCCTTTGGTTACTAAGAAAATGTGAACACTGAAGTACATAGAAATATCCATCTTGCACAATTCAAAAGCCCACTAAAATTAGTATTTTAAATAATCCAGAATTTGGAAGCATGGAATTGAGGGTTTTTTCCCCTAATCCACATTCCACATCTGCTGAAACTTCTTTTTCCCCTAGAGATGCCTTAAGCGTCACTCTCAGCAATAAATCAAAACTACTATTTGCACAGTGGAAACAATTAAACAGTGTACCTGTTAAAAACAGTCCAACGAAATTTGCTTTTGAGAGATTCAACAAATGCTCATTTGTCTGGAAGTCATGAGGCAAAGAACATAGATGCACTTCTTTAGGATCTCTGCCTAGAGAAGAAGTCTGAATTGGGTTCTATCTTATATCTTCACCCATCTATACCCCTCCTACTAAGTTTTGTTAGAATGTCACGTGGCAACAGCAAAATACTTTAATTAAACCTTCATTTACATTAATCTAGTTAGAACAATACCACGATTCCACAATTACATACACCACTCCTTAACTCAGCCCCACAAATAGTCCTTACTAAAATTAGTATTAGCATGCATGCAAAATTAAGACTGTCCTTAGTCAAACCAAGATCAGAACTGGAGAAACACTACGGCCTTCACTGTAACACTGATTTCTGTATTTCTGCTGCTTTCCAACAGAACTTTAACAGCTGTGTGTGCTGAAACTGTCCAAAAGAAATCAAGAGCTGCATTACCTCAAAGTAACCTGAAGAGGTTACTTAGTCGTAAAAGAAACTTTCCCTAGATTTAGTCTAAAGAGTCAGTATTATTTCCCCTCTGGAATTTCCCAGATGGCAAACACACTCACCCAAAAGGCTAAGTGACAATCAAGCAAATTTTTCCTTCAGATATGAAAAGCTTCGAGATACATAAATGGTTTCATAACTTCAATCCATACTACTGCATTTGCAACACAATGTTTGTGGAAGAGAAACGGATCTTAAAAAAAAAGAAATTTAGATTTCAAACCTTCCCCCTTTCAAGAGGTTTGTATCAGCTGGGGGGGGGGGGATATTTCATTCTTTATGAATATATTTTAAAAAATCAATGTAATTAAAGAGTAGAATTTGTTTTGTAGTCTCATCTCCTTAAAACAAATCACAGATCTGTTTTTACAAATGGAGAAACTGAGTCACGAAGGCAAACTGACTCATTAAAACTCATACAGGAAAACTCTGGAAGATGTCTCTAAATTCCCAAGAGGTTCTTAGTGCAGAAAATAAGCTGTAAAATTTGAAAATTGGTATTTTTTGGGTTATTTCATTACCCTCCCTCAAACACTTTTTGTAAGGTGTACAAAGCTATTTTCCTCTAATCATGAATCAGATGTCTGCTTGAGAACATGAAAGAGGCCATGAAGAGCTGCAGACTGTATAGCCCTCTAAGTCACCAATGACAGAAAAAAATCAAGAACAGGAGCTTTCAACTGAAGAAGAGGAAAGAAAAAGGCAAAAGGTTTCCATAAAGGCCCATATACTCTTTAGAGTCTTTTTCATGTAGTTTTAAATAAAGAGATTAAGACATGCTTTAGGGGAAAAAAAATCACATTTATATAAATAAAGATGATGGGAGCATGCATTACTGGAGAATTAATGAAATCACTCAGCCTTTGGCCTCAAAACACACTAAAGGTATGCATTAACAACACCCTAAAAGTCTAACTACCTTACTGTTCAACTTTAGGTATACCTGAAATCCCACATCAGTGTAAATGTATGCAAATTAATATTCGTCAAAGATTGAATCTTGTTTTGCCACTTCAATACCTTCAATACCACTTCTGATTGCTTAAATCCAGAAGGTTCTAAGGCTATAGTGGAATAGGAATTAATATCTCATTAATTTAAAGGACGAGATTAAAGATGGGCATTAAAAAAAAGGTGAAAAACTACTTTTTGTTATTGTGGTGTAAGATATACAATTCATAACCTCTATAGCATGCATCAGAGTACACTACACCAACTACCAAATAATGAATCCTTGTGACCTCCCTTCCCCCCACTCAAACATATTTATAGTGGTGATACTAAAAGGTTCATATTTCATTTTTGAAAAAAATTAGAGGTTACAAACTGCACCTTCCCTCAGTACTTGTATGCGTACTACCACATATACAATTTGTACAGCAATATACAAAAAAAATTGGTAATGCCAAGATTATATGGCAACAAGAAATTCCACGTCTTTAAATAAAGTAACAGGTTAAAAACCCGCATGCATTATTCCCTTAAATTCATTTTGTATTCTCAAACTATGAATACATGGAATTACTACACTGATGTCCAGTGAAGGTATTTCCTGGAAGATGAACATGACATTCACAAATGTGTTTCCACAAAGAATTTAGCTGACTTAGTGATCTTAATCCACTACTCGTGTTGATAAATATTACTGATTTAATGTCGTTAGCAAGACAGACATAGGACAGTATCGATCACAAACGCAGGAGCTTTTCCAATTTACTAGACATACATATTACCTTACAGCACCATATACACACCCCTCGAAGGAGCTGCTTGAGTCTGTTGCCTCTTTCCACCCCCCTTCTCCCCGACAAGAGTGGTCTCGTTCACTTGCCTTTCACACACATAACCAATAAAATTAATCAGCTGGAACACAGCATTTTTAAATCGCAGTAAAGTCAAGAGATGTTTTGTACGTTATTTGAAGGGAACAGCCTTTTCATTTAAACATAGTAAGACACTAATATGTTGCAGACAAACGCACTGCATGGGGTGTGGAGGACCCGAGCTGATTAGATTACCACAACATCAGCCTGAGGCCGCCATTTTTAGAATCTCTAAAGGACAAAAGAGGGAAATTAATAAATTTGCTCCACATTTTTTAAAAGTAACTTTAAAAGTACAGTGATGATAATCAATTAATCATGCATTGTAAGTACTGCCATGGATATCTCCTGCTTTTCTCTGATCTGAACCCTGAGTAACAAAAACGCTTCGCTATTATTCCTTTAAGGTAGTGTAAATAAACGGACTAAAACATTCCTAAATCTAGATGCAGCACTGAACTTCTGCTTTTGACGACACGTAGTATGTACCATTTTAGGGACCTCAGGGCTTTCAGACACCACACGTTTCCTAATAGCTGAGTATGGGGGAATACAGGACCTTTATAATCAGGCTATATTATGTTTCCCTACCCTATTTAGTAGTACACAGTGAACCGTTTGTTTCTACTCCCCTATGTCTGCAGCAATACGGTCTAACCCACCAACACTTACTGCTTCAGGAAAGAGACTGAAATATGCCACCCAGGGAACAGGAACACTGGCTGCAGAAACTAAAGCAAGAAAGGGGTGCACCACTGTAACTACTTACAGCCTCGAGAAAGGGGGTGGGGAGAATGATCCCCTTTTAAATTGGCACAGAAACTCCTGGGGACAGCTCTCCGTTTGTCCAGGTCACACCATGAAGCGGAGATATTAACAGAGAGGCAGGCGGGGAGGCGGGGGTGTGGAAGGCAAAGAGATTAGGCCTATAACGAGCCATTTTAGTACCACAAAGCAAAAATATACAGGATGGAGAAAAAGAATAAGCTTCCCCAAGCTTCGTAAAACTCAATACGCAGTCCCAATAACGCACAAACCCGTTCTGAAAACCGCCAGCCCAAGGAAGCCTATGCTGTCACATAATAGCTCCTTTTGGCTCATTTTCCAATCATAATGCATAAATCTGGCGTAACTGCCAAAAAATTCTCCTCAGCTCCTCCAGTTACAGTAACCCGCCATATTCATACGATATAACGACAGCCTGCCATTTTTAACCAAACCCCACAAAAGGAAAAGCAAATTCAAGGCAACTTAAACAGAAATTAAACACGTTTTAGGGTGGGAAGGAGTTATACTAGCACCGAAGGTAATGAGACGTTCCCGTCGCATTTCACTCCCTTTTTCCACCCCCCCCTCCCCCAAAGCACCCACAGCAGAATAACCAAAGACTCACCTGTAATGGTCACAGGCCAGGCAACAGGACCCCTCAGCTGAGCCCCTTCTCTACCCCAACCAAAACAATGCAACAGCCCACTGCAGATATTCCTACCCTAGGCAGGACTCAGCTCTCAGTATGCTCACTAAAAGAAAGAAAAGGGAAAGAGGAGACCCCCCCTCCCCCCAAACCTAGCTCAGGGCGCAGAACCCTACAGGAACCAGCTGAAAGTCGCCTTAGCCCTGGGACCTGTGTACAAACCCCGCTGCTGCCGCCGCTGCTCCCGTGCCTCCCTCCCTCCAGCCTCCTACGCTCCCTTCTATGTCACTGCCTCTCTCTGGGAAAATGGCGTCCGCTCTCCCCTCCCTCCCCCTGCACGGGGCTCACCCGCCCCGCCTGACAGGGGCAGGGTTACCAAGGCGAAGCCAAACAGCCGCCATTTTGCTTACGGGCCGGGAGTGCAGCCCGCGCCCGCCGAGCCCTCAGAGTCCATTTTGCAACACGCTGAACGGCTCGGGGGTCTGGGCGCGGCCGCGGCACCAGACTGCGGCAGGGGCTGGGCAGGGGGGCCGTGAGGCGGGAAGTAGGGCAGCGGAGGAGGGGCGGCTGCAGCGGGGGCTGGCGCCGGGGGCGATCCGCAGCCCCGGCGGCGCAGCCCGCGCGGGAGGGGCGGGGGCTCCGTTCTGGCCTGTTGTGGGGCCGAGCGCGGGCGGGAGCGAGGGTGTCTGAGTCACAGCTGCATCCTCGGAGGAATAAGCGCAAAAACTCCCTTCTCGGCCGCTCTCACACCCCCAACCTCCAGCTTCTTCCTCACGACCGTCGATGCTCTCGGCATACGTGTTCTTTATGAATCTCAAACAGCACATTTTCGGCCCAAACTGCGCGAAAAGCTGGGCAGACCGGCCGGATCTCACACACAGAGAAGAACTGAGGGGCGGGGAAGAGGGGAGCGAGAAAGGAGCGGGAGTTTTCGCAGACCTGCTCAGGAGGTTTTTCAGTAAGACACTCGAGGCTGAGAAACTTCCCTGAAGCGTTTAGGACTCATATATAAGGCAAGTGGGAGAAAGCTTCTTTCCTTAAAGCAAGTGGGACAGCACTTGCTGAAGGCGTTTCTGTTCTGCAGGGAACGAGACAAGCAGCGAACGAGCCTCGCTTGCCCTTTAGGGAACAGCGCTCGGGGAGCAGGAATGGCGCCCTTCCATCCAGACCAGCGGGCACTGCCACAGCCAGGAACTCGCTCAACCTTTCAGGGCAGATACAGCCCCTGCCATTCGTAAGGACCCCCTCTTGCTGCAACCGTATCTCCTCCCAGCTCCCACTGTTCCCGTACGCCGCCCTGCCTTCCCTGCCCGGCTTCAGCCCCTCCAGCGATACGGCTGATTGAGGGAGGGGAGGCGGCGGCTGGGGTTTCGTTCGACGCCCACCAGGGGCTGAGCGAGCCTCCTTCAGTGCGCAAACTCGGGGCACCAGATAAAAGCTGGGCTGGCAGCTCTTACACTGCCTCGATGGAGCCTCCACATTCGGGTGACTGGAGAAGCAGTTAGCAGCAGCGCCATAGACTAGCGTCCCCCCATACTTTGGGCACAGAGAGTTTGGGGCTCTAAACAGCTGCTGCTGCGGCAGGAGGGAGCCGAGGTGAAGGGATCTGCTAGCTGGTTGGACGCAGAGGAGGCGGCTGTAATGGGGCATTAAGTCTAAGGGAGGAGGGGGGCGATTAAACGTCTTGAGATCATGGCGGAGTCTATGGGTATTTTTTTCCTGTCTAACTCTCCTGTGCGTGTGTCTCTTGTTTCTTTCTCTCTCTCTCCTTAGGGCGCTTGGCTGGGGCTGCTCGCTCGGTTTCTGCCTGTTGTTGCGCGAAATGGCGGCTGGCGTCTTGGTGGGTTTGGTTGTCGGTTTTTTGTGTAGGGGTTTTTTTTTCCCCTTCCCCTCCTATTCTCCTCCCCGCACTTGTGCCTTGGCTGCGGCTCCGCAGCGAACCGCGGCGGAGCCCGAGTCAGGAGGGGGGCGGGAGCGGCGCGGCAGCCAATGGCCAGGGCGGCCGGGGTGGCCCGGCGCGCCCCGATTGGCTGGTGCTGACATCATCCTGCAGCAGGGGCAGCCGCAGCTGGGCAGGGTCGGGAGCTGCCGGGGGAGGCAAAGGGAGAAAACAGGCGCCATGATCCCAGCGCCAGGGAGGACTCCGCGGGCAGGGCGTCCCCGAAGAGCTGGCGAAAAGGAAGGCAGGTCCAGGCCTGGGCTTCTCCTTCCCAGACAGTACCGGGGCTGTGCGGAGAGGAGTGGGGAACGAGCGAGAGGGGAGGAACTCGTGCCTGCCTTTGTAACTGCGTCAGTACAAGATGGCGCAGGGTGTCCCTGGAGATAGAAGGGAGTTGCACGTCCGCCGGAGGTCATGTGACCGCGCTGCATTCCTGTGGGGTTTGGCTGCGGACCAAGCTGGCTTAGGCGGCGGCGGCGGCGGCTGCCCCGGAGAGCCCGGGCTTCCCTCCCCCTCCTCCCGCACAACGTCGTCGGTCCCGCGCTGGTTCCCTTCCCCCATCAGCACGAGGGTGTAGCTGCTGCTGAGGAAGGTTCTCGCTTTTCTTCTTACTCTCCACCCACCTCCAGGGTGTAGCTGCTTTTGGGGGAAGCTTTCCATTCCGCCCCCTTTCTGCGCAAGGCTTTACCCACCGCCAGGGAAAGTTCCCCCTGGGCGCCTGCTGGCTCCGCCCGAGCGTGGGAGCTGGGTGCGCTCGCGGTAGTGCCGCCCGCTCGGTGCGAAGGCACTCTGCTCTAAGTTAAGTTCCCGGAGGTTATGGAGTGGTTCTTACCGGAACAGTCGTTCTAAGCGATGTCTAAATGACCTCATTAAAGCCGCTGAGGAAAACGCACAGGCTATGCGGAGTTGTTCTTCTGACGAGGAGGTCTTGGCTGTTGTAGTGTTGCTCTGCCAGGGATACAGGGTGGAGGGGCCAAGGCAAAAATCTGCGAGGTGTTCTTGACTTTATTATGTTTGAACAGGGAAAGTGGATCGCTGTTCTTTGTGTGTTGTTGATTCCTATTGCAGGAGTTGAGCAGCTTTCTTGTAGAACGATGGGTGTATTCCTAAGTCAGGCCGCAGATGGCCTGCATCTTTAACATGGGAATTGATGTGTGTACTTAGTGCAAATGAGAAATACGGTCTGCGAATATTACGAGGACTCCCCATGTTGTACTTTAAGGTCCATAGGAAAATGAACTCATTGCACAGGTCTGGATAGGCCTGAAAGGTTGGAAAATATATTTTCTGGGTCTTCTTTTATTTCAATATTTGATGGATGGGAAGCGAAAAATGCATGTTTTCCAGTCCTAACTCTTTTCTTAAAGGAATGCAACTCCTCTTACTGTTACATTGAGTTTCTCGTGTTTTCAAAGCAATTTAGTGCTGGTTCCCATGTCTTGTTCTTGTGTGCCAGGGTGTAAATTTGGCCGCTGCATCTAACCCAATGAACAAATTAACAGCTAAAATTGTTGATGGTTTAAGGGTGTTGGTTTGTTCTGTTTAGGAATGTTTCACTTTTTCTGTTCTTAGTTTGTCCCTAGATAGCTAGGATTTTTTTCTTTTTACTTCTACAGTAGTAACCTGATAGGGCCTAAAACTTGAATATTTCACAGATAGGCTGTTTGAGAACAACTGGAATGAAAGTAACTGAGTGTATGACTAATATAGAAGATTCCTGTATAATAGATGCTCTTTATTATGCATTACATAAGTAATATGGTGAGGTGGAGTTCAGTTACATAAGAACTGACTGGGGAGTTGGGATCTACTGTAAGTAGTTCATATTAGTCGCATATATAGCCTGCAGGGCATCCCTGTATTGTGGGAGGAGGGGTAGAAAAACAGGATTGGAAGCATCTAATAGCACTACATATTTCCTTTGTAGGTTTATAGACAACACCAGGAAAGAAGGGGAGAAGACAGTAATTAAGAATGACACAATGTGAAGCTTTTAAAAGTCTGTAGTGTTGTTTGAGCTTAGGTTTTAGGATGTAAGCTCTGTTTTCTAAAAGAGCAGTCCTCCCTTTTGTCAGCATTGTGCCAGCTGACCTCTGTGCAGACTATTAAGCGCAAGATTCTTGAGTCCTAGCGTTTGAGGCTGTGTTTTTTGTTTGTTTTTTTTTTTTTTTAAAAGCTCAGTGGAAATGGTGTTAGGAGGAGGCAGTTGGTTTGTTGATCAAACATTAAAATGACTGGATTACTGATTCTTCTGTAGGCATCGTATGACACAAGGTAAATACTCCCTTTGTAATGGAGAGGCTTTCAGTGTACAGTGATTCTTTTAATACAGCACAGATTTATATGGGACTTGACGTTGTGAATACTTTGTTGCAGATGTGTTCAAGGAAGAGCATTAATTTGAACTAAAGATGAGGGGAAAAAAACATTTTATTAGTACTTGCATTCAGGCATGTGTTCTGTAATTATGAAACACAGTAATTGCCTGCCTCACTATAAGAGAATTGTTTGAATGCTTATGTTAGAGAATAGTTTATATAGAAAATCAGCTAGAATTTTAATTCTTAAAGCAACCTTTTAGGTAACTCACTTGGATAGCAGATTTTGCTTGAAAACCAAGAAATGAATTACTTTAAAAGTTCTCTGTGTAACTCGCAGATTATTGCAGCAGTACTTGAACAGAGGTATGGCTGTGCTTTTATGAAGCTATAGACAAGTTTTAATGAGCTAGTAGTAATTTCTTGTTTGTTTCAAGGTTGTTTTTATTAGCAGTTCTCAGGGAAGCAGTATCTCCAGCAGTGTTGCAGTGCAGTCTCAAAACAATGTGTTACGGATTCTGAATTACTTGTGCTGCAGGAGATGAGTGAAAACAAAATGTGCGTATTTCTTTGAGACAGGAGATGTGCCCAACAGCCAGTCTGATGCAAGCTGTGTTTTAATCTCGAGGGAAAGAAAAGAGCTGTAGGAGAGGGAGACTGGGTCAAAAATGGCATGTAGTTTACATTTATGGTAGCTTACCAGGGAAACTAACAATTTCTACTGAACTACAGTTTGTTCTTTAATGAGGATATTTCAATGGGCTGGATGTTCTCCAACAGTTAGACTTGTGGTTCTTACTTGCCATAGTAGCCTGTCTGTGCACGCATGTGTGGTCTGAGCCCCTGCTAAGACCTGTTATTTAAACACTGTTGTTTACCTTTGGCCATACAAAGGGACTGACAGGAGTTCAAGGGTATTTAGGGGAGAAAAGACAGATACTAACAGTGTAATAGATCTGACGATGCATTAATGTCATAGTTGAGACAGTTGAAGTGCTCATGCTGAAAGATGATCCTGCACCTTTTTTCAGCTATTCATTCTTGCTTCTGCAAGTGATCATGGGGGAAGTAGTAGTGAAGAATGGATCAAACATAAGCCTAATTGTAATGGATGGTTTTCTAATGTGAATCTTCATTGTGTGGCTTGACAAACATTCCTATTTGAATGGGAATAAACAGAAGCAGCTACTGGGAAAATGGAGATGGGCAGGTTTTAATTGTTAGTGAAGTTAGGTGTGCTTTTTCTCAGGAAAGCTGCAATTATTAGGGAGTTTTGAGGGGCATGTCTTAAAGACTTTTGGCTAGTGTAGCTAGAATCACTGAGCCAGGCACTCTCAAAAAAATAATTCTAAACTTCGACTATGTAAGTCATTGCTAGATTGACATTCAGTTGTGGGTGGCAAGAACACTTCAGGTTCACTGAAATTGTAGCCTGTAAAATTAAATGAAATGTTATTCTCAACTAGAGGCTAGTTAGGTGTTCATAGGATTTTAGATTTAAGCTTATTTTTTTGGAACAGGATGAAACTTGAAATAAGCTTGCTTCTTCCAGAAGTGACTGATAATCTAATAGCTGGGGTATTCAGTGAAGAATTATTCCTACAGGGTGAGTTCTTAGCTAATAGTAAAAAGTGATACCTGTGGGTCACAGTAGTCACTAGTCAAATGAGTTTCCATTTGCATGAGGTAAAGGAGTTCTAGTGACTTGACAACTGATCAGTTTATCCACCTGGATGTGGAGAGACTGTTGAATGCTCAAACAGCAGTAGGACAGGAACTTCCTTTGCACACTGCTTCAGGCTTTGTGTTATAATGAGTCTTTCTGAAAAAGCTGAGATCAGTAAGGTTTTGCTTTAGCAGGAAAATAGGTTATTGTCTGGTTCTACAATTCTTAACAGTTGAGTTCCTCACTTAAAGAAGCAACTTTAAAGCTGTTGTGTGGCCTCCTAATCCTGGGATTAGTGGGAATTTTCACCAGGTTCACTGCTATGACCTTTGGATAGTGAAGTGGGGCAGTGGTTTGTTTTCTCCTTCCAGCATGACCTTGTTACTTGAAGTAGAGTCTTTCTGATGAGCTACTAGTTCCTTTGGAGAGCAGTATTAAAGTCCATGTAGCTACTTTCATGAGTGAAATAGTGTTCAGACATGACTATAATGCAGCACTAGCCCTGAAACACTGTCAATAGCAGTTCTTTGATAAAAGATGAAAAAAACCGGTGATTGAATGGTTCCTGAGTAGTATATGTACAATGGTGCTTTTTGAGGAACTTCAGGAAGAAAATGGGGGGAAATACTGCCATTTTGGAGACTTGGACTGTGCCAGAGTTGGGAAATTACTGAACTGGAGACTCTAGCATCCCAAAAGTACAGCTGAAGGTGGTCCTGTCACAGAAAGCAAGAGTTTGTGTTTCTTGTAAGCTCAGAAACCAAGGAAATCTTAGCTGTTGGGTTTTTGTGCTTATTAAATGTTGGACAAAAGAAACCCCACTGAAACTTCTTACTGTGACTGCTCCATCTGTGAGCTTGTTAATGTGGCATGGTCATGCAGTAGATGTTACTCAAAAGTAGAAATGCAGCAGCTCTATTGAAGCAGTATATCTTGTCTCCAAAGGCTTAGCTTGTGAACACTGCTGTAGTCCTACTCACTGTGGTCTGTTAAGACTGAAACCAGAAATACTCAACAGGCTGAGAGAGCTGGGGTTTTTCAACATGGAAAAAAGAAGGCTCCTGGGGAGACCTCACTGCAGCCTTTCTGTATTTAAAGGTCGCTTATGAAAAACAGAGAGAGTGATTTTTTTACATGGGCATACAGTGATGGGGAATGGGTTTAAACTAAAAGATGAGAGATCTAGATTGGATGTTAGGAAGGGATGCTTAGAGGATGGTGAGGCACTGGAACAGGTTGTCCAGAGAAGCTGTGGGTGTCCCATTCCTGAAAGTGCTCAGGGGCAGATTGGATGGGGCCCTGAACATGCTGGTCTAGTGGAGTTGTGCATGCCCATGGTAGGGGCTAGGAACTAGATCTTGAAAGTCCCTTCCATCCCAAACCATTCTGTGATGTCTAACAGCAGAAAAGTGTGCTAAGAATGGGTACCTGTTTGACCTTGAGTACCACTGGTTATAATAATGGATTTGTTTCTAACAAGCTTCAGTAGATTGGTAACTCGTGAAGCTTTCTTAGGTGGAGTTCAATTCTTAGTATTTTATTGACAGAAATTAGTATCTTTCTGTCTAGTTGGCTGTTGTATATGGATTTTTGGTAGCTGTTCGATCCAGTGCTAGTACAGCTGCTATAGGTCAACCAAAACCAAGTCCAGAACTAGCTTGTGTGGCAGATACGAGGTGTTAGAGCTAATGTGGAGGGCACAAGAACTTAAGCTGGAGAGGCAGCTGGCAAACAAGCTAGCATCCAATTCTTGTGCTAAACTCCCTCCTTCCATGTTCCTGCCTTTACTTAGCAGGTTAGTGGACTGTCATGCGATTCCCCAAATGTTATTGCAGTATGGTAAAAAAAATTGGAGGTGCAGAACTGTGCAACTTTATTAGTGCAGGCAAAGCAATCTCTCAGAGAGACTGTGAGACTATAGCAGGTCATGATACTGAGATAGTAGTTTAATCTCTAGCCTAAGAGGTGTTTTACCAGCTTTATTCTCTGGTACATGCTGAATGATGGTTGTGCTGCTTCATTTTGGGCCCACAGTATTTGTGGCCCGATTTGTCAGACTGATGATAGATTGTGCAGTGTGGTCTTAACCTGTTGAGCCAGGGTAAGCTGTCTCAAATTCCATCCAGAACAACTCTGGGCCTTCTAGTTAGAGAATTATTAAATACTACAAAATGTCATTGTCGCAAATATCCTGATTTAGAAGGCTACTCTTCTTAAAATGAAACTATTGCTTTTATCAGAGTGGTACTACTTCAAATTCATTTCCAAAGCTGTGCTCCATTACCCCAGCATACAAGTGCTGGAACAAGCTCATAAGCTTATAAAGGCATGCTGGGCAGTTGTCAGATCCTATTTTTAAACTGTTTCTGAGAAACACTTCTGTTTCCCTATCTCTGCACAGTCATAGGAAAGGCTATACTTCATGCAGGAGCCACAGTGTCTGGGCTCAGCTAACAGTAATTTTTGAACTTGAATGTCTCCTCTTCAGAGATACTAAAATTGAACTGCACTGATTTCTGTTGGGCAGGGGAGATGACGGATCACTAGGAAATAGTGGTAGTAGGCTGTTGAGTCTTAGACTCTAGGTACCAACAATAAAATATACAGGTCTCTTCACTCCTGTGACCAGTGACAGGACTTGAGGAAATGGCACGAAGCTAAGTCAGGGGAAGTGTAGGCTGGATATCAGGAAAAAAATTTTCACCCAGAGAGTGGTTGAGCACTGGAATGGGCTCTCCCAGGAAAGTGGTCACAGCACCAGCCTGTTTGAGTTCGAGAAGCATTCAGACAATGCTCTCAGGCACATGGTGTGATTCTAGGGGTGTCCTGCATGTGGCCAGGAGTTGGACTCCATGATTCTAATGTATCCTTCCCAACTTGGCATGCTCTGACGATTCTAGGTCTGTGGTGCTTGACAGTCTAGCCAAACTTTAATAGGAGTCCTGATGCCTAGTGTCAGAGGACCTGCTTTGCTATGTTCAGGAGAGTAGAAGAACAGTTGAGAGCTTTAAATGGTATCTCTCCTGGTGAATCTTGAAAATAGCAGGTTTGCTTAATCTGCTACTGATTTGCAGTAACCCACTTACTGTAACTGTGTGACACTACTGTATGCCAGCTTTACATTTTCACTAACATTGGAAAATTGCCTAAAAATGCAACTGGGTTCTGTAGGCAAGTAGAACTGGTATTTTAAGGCTTTTTGTCCCTATATCTAACATTGCCTACTTCAGTGTAGGCCTGAAGTACAGACACTACGTATGGGTGTTTACATACTCTTGTGCTGGAGACGGAATTCCAAAACTGAAGGACTACTTTAGAGACTATGTATTATGTAGTTTGGATCAAAAAATAAAGAATACCAATGAAGCATTTAGACTTTATTTTGTTTGTCTCTTAAAATTGGCAGGCAGGGATATTTCAAACTGGGGAAACTACTATGAACAGGAAGAAAAAAATCATGCTGCTGTAAAAGTAATTATACGGTGCAAAGTCAACATACTGAGTTCTTTGTATCTTAGAACTCTTTCAAGGCACTCTTGGGACCCTGCAATTGCTAGTGTAGACCTAATTGATGGGAGGGGATCATAATTTCAAAGCATTATTAGGACTGTAGCCTGAAGGCTGTAGCTAAGCCTGCTCTGCTTGTAGGAGTTGACAGTGCAGGGTCTTCTGATTTCTCTTTTTCTAGAACAGGCAAGCTCTTCCTCCATGCTTCCTGCAGATTGTGTGCTACAAATATTAGTGGCCTTTTGAGTGCAGCTGTTAGTTAAATTAGTTCATCTTGTCTTCTGTTTCAGTGGTATGACTACTTAATAATCCTGTTCTCCTTTAAATAAATTTAAGTAGTTAACAGAAACCAAGGAGAAGAGCAGCTACCTAAATTTTGCCTTGTAGGCCAAGTGTTTCTGCTTATAGGAAGCAGAGGAACTTAACATTGGGCCTATTTTAACTTCATCCTACAGTTAGCAAAGCAGGGTGATCTTTTTTGAAGGGTATCATACCTTTTGTCTGTTTGCTTGAACATGCCCTTTAGTTTCAGTAATGTAAGGACACTGAAATGGGCTATAGAACTCTTTCCTCATTTAAAACAAACCCCATCAATTCCACATATTTCTGTAATCTAACTAATCTAACAAGAATATACTCTATACTTTCTGTTCAGTGTAATGGCCGTGCGTCATGTTTCAAATTTCTCATTTGAATGATCCTCATAGCCTATCACAAGTAAAAGAGGGATTGAGCTGTCTACAAATGCTCCTTCTATATAGAAGTGTCTTGCTGAAAAGTACTTCTATGTGTCTGTAGGTGCTGCGTTAAGCTTAGGTTTTTTTTTTTCTTGGAGCCCACCTATGTATTGAACAAGATGTCTTGCTCTGGGTGCTTCTTTTTGCTTCAATAGCATTGAGCAAGATTTATGTATTGATTGCACTTAGTAAACTCTACATTCTGTTTTGGATGTGTGTATTAATATGTGTAGAACATCTGTTGCATCGTTCTAGAAATAGCATGTTGCAGTCTTGGATCACCTTTCAAATCTGAAGCCTTTAAGGGATATCTGAAGTAACAGTTTACGTAGTGGGTTTTTCATACATGATGCAAGAATGGATATTGTTTTAGAATTGGTATTATCCTTCTGCATCATCAGTCCCTACTATAGAAATAGATCAGTGAAGAGGAAAAAAAAACTGAACTGAGTGTCCAAAAAAGCAGGTCCAGTAGACCTTGTTTTTCTTTGTGTGTTTCTAAGATTCTTGGTTGAATCTGAATTTTGGAGGTGCCCAGCTGGCACTGGAGTGAAGGAGACAGTTTTTTACTGCTAAGAAACACTTTTTCTGTAGTTCATAAGCTGAAATCTTGCTCTGTCATATCATAAATAAAGATGAGATGTTTCATTAAGCTCATTTACTTTTCTCTTACATGAGTCTAATGTAAGCATTTATTTTAATATGTTTTCTTGAGTCCCATTAAGCAGTAGCATGTCTGACATGTGATACCTTTTTGAAACTCCCTTAGTTTTGATTTTCAACTGGAAATGTTTGAATGGGGACTCCTGGTCTTTCTGGCTGTTCCAAGGAAAAATAAGAATTGAATATATTCTGTAAATAGTAACTATATACACAGTATATACCCAAGGTCCATTTAGCCTGTCTAGCTGTTTTTCAGCCCCTGGAAGCTCAAACAGTGAAAGCACAAAATACCAATATATGTGAATGACTGTGCTTATGATCACAGGTGGCCAAAGGGAGGATGATGGAGGCCTCTACTGGTAACTACAGCACTTTAGAGGGGTGGGTAAAACCAAAGGGTGTATTCCTGATGTTAACCAGAGAACAGTTGCTGGAAAAGTATTTTTATCAGTATTTGTAGGTTTTCTAAGATGCTGTTCACTTAGTATTTAAAAAAAGGAAACTGAAAAAAGCTTCAATTTGAATACATCATCAGTAGAGGGGTTGCCCCTAACTGCAGCAACAGGATGGACTGTAAGAAGGAAACCTGACTGAAATCTGACTGTCTTGGCTGAAAAATAAGCAGGCATAACCTGTAGTTCTTGAACAGTGTACAACTTCTAAGTAGCTCAAGGCTGTGTATGTAATCTACTGATCATAGAAATTATGAAAACGGAGGCATTGTATGCAACTATGGAATTCTGAAAGACCAGTTTACAGGGGATCTGCATGTGAGTAACATCCCTATTTTGAGCAGTTATGCTATATCCTACATCAAATGATTCCTAGCTGTTGTGCAGCAGGAAAGCTAAGGTTTTTTTCCATTCATCCTCTGGAGCTCATGGAGGGAAACACAGATTAGACTTGTATTTAACTATAACTTCCTTCCCTTTGGGAACTCAAGTCTGATCTAATACGGATTTCTGGCTGTGTGGTATACTTTGGTTTCCTGCCCATATGTGAAATTTGAGTAAGCTTTGGAACCTCAGGATGGAAAGGGTGACTGGGAGACTTCTTTCTGTGCAAGTAGAAAGTCATTCCACGATTACCTCCTTCCCCAGCTTTCTGCATGTGTACAACTAGGTATACTCTATATGTCATGGTCAGCTGGTAGTATGTATGAGCTAACACTATAGCATGTAAGATTTATTTAAGCTTTCTTACCTTCAAACTTAAGGACTCTTTCATTCAAAACTTAAGGTAGTTTTGCTGTATCTGAATGGAATTGTTATTTCTAAACGTCAAAAGAAAATGCTGGACTGAAGGCTAGCTCAAAGATTGGCAATTTTATGCCTAAATTTTCACCTGCCAGACAGACTTTGTCAAAATCAGCTTGTACATTTTCCATGCAGTGAACAGATTGTGAGAAGTACATAAAGACATCATGGAACCTGGCTGAAGAATGAGGGATTGCAGTACAGAAAGGAAGGTGCTTATCTTTACCTAGATACGTGTTTTACTTTAAATCCTGCTTTGGAACTAGACGTTCATGCCCCGTGTTCTTTTGTGGCTTTTTGAAAGGGAAGAAGTTCTAACAACCAAATCAGTAGCCTTTTAAATTGCAGGAGAACTGGAGTAAGGAAGCCTGTGAGCATGCCTGCCTCCAAAATCCTGCAAATGTTCTTTCACTTAAATTTGTCTGAATAGCATAATCAGTCTTGTGTTTTACAATGCTCAGTTACTAGGAATTTAATTTCCATGTTTATAGATAATGTTTTCTAACTATTTTATAATGTATGCAGTTTTTTTCCTAGCAATTTTCTCATGCTATTTAACTTCATTTTTTTTCCACAACATTGTACCCAACTTTATGATGGAGGTGTTGTTTCCTTTGTTTTCTAATGTGAAAGGGAAACTGTGCTAAACCTGCAGATTTTTCAAGACACAGCAAGAGGTACTTGAAGGGGGGAAAGCTAGTGCTCAAGTTCACAAATCAAAATAGGCTTGTAGCTTGTAGTTACAGCTTAACTGACTGGCAGGAAAAAAAGCTGTAGTTTAAGAACACAGCTGACAACAGGCTTATGTCTACCCTTAGGACAGTAAACTTTTCTGCCACAATCTCCAGATCTGTTTGGATAACGATAAAAAGATACTGGGCAAAATACAAGAGTTCTGTGACTGTTTGCCCAGAGTATAAATATTTCAGGCTTTATTGAGTACTTGCATGGTTTAAATGTTGCAAAAAGACTGTCTTGGTTATTTTTAGGTTGGGGGAGCAGGAAGAGTGCTTGTTTCCTGTCTTCCCCTCCCCCAGGAACCTTGGGTACCTTAATGAGGAGAAGAAAAATAGCAACCCCTGAGTTGGTTTACCAGTTCCAATTGAACAAGCTCAGTACGCTTCCTGACCGGCTTTGTGGATGGGGCTGTACAGCCACACTGTGTTGTATTTGCAGCACTTTGACAGTATTCTCTCTTTTGAACCAACACAAAGGCATCGAGAGTTTTAGCTGAAACACGTCTGCACTTTACTTGATAGTTGCATATGAATGGTCTCTAAAACAATGACTACTAGAGCTTATAACTAGAATTAGTCCTCCGGTTGCTGTTATGGGAACTTTGATGCTATGCACAGGCATGACTAACATGAGAAGTCAGTGAAACTGAATACTCCAGTTCTTCTTAGTTATAATAACATTAATATATTTAGGTAATAACCATTAATGTCTTCACATCCACTGTTGCTTCTCCTGTACATAGCTACAAATTCATCCTACTTGGAGGTGTTGGTACACATCCATGCTATAAAACAAAGGAATGTTTGTATAAGGATAACTTGGTAATAGTACTTGTTCCGTTCAAGCAATACAAGACTGCTTCACTTGGCAGTTCAGGGTTTTTTTGTTACTTTGATCCATAGAGGCATAAAGAAAGCCCTAGCAGTGTTTTGGATTTTTTTCCTAAGAGGAAGAGGCAAAAAATGCATATGGTCCTGGTTACTGTAAAAATTGTGTAAGGCAATATAATTGTTTTTTTTCCTGTTGCGTGAGTATTGGCAGCAGTACACAGGTGTTAACTTTGGGAGGAAAAGTGTCTGGGCCTATTGCATGAATCTCAGTATGTGTGGTGTCAGTGTGTGCATACGCTTCATAAAAGTGATCAGTCTTCCTGACAAAAACCAGTCTGCAGCAATCCACCTAGAAGTACAGAGCTTCTTGGCACTGTGAAGCATGTGCAGAGCAGGCTTAGAATCACTCAGGCAAGAAGCAGATAAATACTAGTTTTGACATGCAGAAGTGTCCCCGTGTGTGGAGCCAGGATAGGAACAGCAGGCTTGTCCTAGCATGCTCCTTCAGCAGCTACGCAGAAGTGTCTCTACTGTGTAGGGCTGTGCTTTTTCTTCAGACTTCTGTGTATTTTCCACTGTGTGTTTTCCACTTACTTCGCGATGGTGGTCATGCTCTCTTTGGGGATATTGGTTTGCAGTTAGGTCTAGGATTTTGTTTCATTTAAAGTTAGGGTGTTAGAAAACTGAACAGATCTTGCTGCTTACTTTGATTCTTCCTGCTGAAGCAAAAATTTTATGCTGGTATTAGCTGCCTTGGGGAACAAACTGTGTATGAGAGGATACCAACTGAGAATACAATTTTCAATATCTTGAATTCTGGAGAAAATGGACTGTCTACTTACAGAGACTTGCAACCTCTCTCATCACTAATCAGGCACAGGCAGTCAAAACTTAATCTCCTGATGTCTGAATTACACTAATTCAGTTAAAAAGACATAGCAGTATGTTTACTTGGCTAATGAGAAAGTTGAGCAATTCCAGTTGGCTTCAAATATATTTTTAATTTGCAGATGAAAAATCAAGAATTCTGCTGCTAGTTAAAACTTTTTTGTCGGTAATTCTATGGACTTGAGCAGTTTGCTCTGCAGTTCAATCCAGGGGATTCCCATTTTCTAACAGTTTTATTTATTACAAAATCAATAATAAAACTAAAAACTGTGTGAACACTTAGCTAGTTGAATATGGGTAGGAGTATCCCTATCAAAAGATGAAAAGGAGCCTTTATTATAAACAGTATGTAATTACAAGCTGAAGTGGTGAATCACAAGAAGGATGGGCGTAAGTCAACATAGACTGCTTTCAGACAGTAGGGTCTGCACACTGCAGGCAAGTCCTTTGTGGGTATTGAAGGGTCTGAACATAAGCAGGGCTGGTGCCTTCTCCTGTTCTTCTTGATGCAGTTGTACATAGTAGAATTGGGGCTGCAAGGTGAATCATGCTCCAGTTCTTGGTTTGATGCTTTAGAATAAAGCCTTTTGCTTGCTTATTTGAGAACTCACCAAAAAAGTTGTCCAAGCTGTGAACCTTTCATGGGAAAAGAGTGTATCCATGTGGTGGAGGGCGGTTGTGAGTAGGTGTGGTTTAAGAAGCTTGTGTTTCAAAATGAACCTTTCACAATTCCTGATTCTGGTCAGATTATACATACTTCACATGTGTGAAACAGATGTGACTTAGCTAGGTATAATGTAGCCTGTTCGCATGTATCCTTTGGAGGCTGAGAATAACATTATCTAGATACAGAAGACTCGGGTAAGTTCCTTGTATAGTGGTCACCCTGGGCTGCTCTAATCTGTGTATGAGCATATGTTACTGGTAGTTACTTCTAAATGCTGCAACGTCTGAGCAGAAAGGAAAGAAGAAAGCACGTGGTTACAGCCTTGTAGTGGTGTTGAAGTATCAATAATAGGATGCAAGTGGTAGATTGATATATAATATCACAGAGGTAAAGAAGGGTGCATTAAGATGAAATTAAGGACTTCCAGGTAGGAAGACGGCACTGAAAGCTAGAGCAAAGGGGGTGGGGAAATGGATGAAGTGAGATGATACCAAGGAGAAAAGTGTGGTGAGCTAATCCAAGAGTAAGAGAAGTGCCTATGGTGAAGGCAGCCATTTTTAGAAACAGAGAAAGAACAGGAAGCTTTACATGAGAAACTGCTGAAAGTTAATGTGTATTAGCTACTGATGCCTGTCATCAAGTGCAGAAGTCTGGAGTCATGGGATGGCCAAAACCAGCACTGAGACAGCTGGTGGGGTTGTTAGCTTGGCCTGTGGGCTGGAGGAGGAGTCATGGAGGTGTTGTAGGTGATTGGAAAAAAGACTGTAACTACTTACGTAGTAACCCAGCTAAGTAAAAAGTGATTAGCAGTAGGGCCATGTTCATCAGGGTGATTGGAGTCCAACACAGCATTGAAACACTGACAGCTTCTTAATGTGCCTGAACTAGGAAGTGTTATTTTGGGGCCAGTTGTGGATGCCAGAGGCAATCATGGCTTGAAACGTTCTCTCTAGTTGCTCTTTAGCAGCCCTGTGGGCTGTTGTTCTGATACCACAGTGTAGTGCTCTGTCACCTCGGTTGCTGATCATTTGTGGGACTATGCTGTGAACAAAGGACTGATGTGTTTAATAAGGAGATCACTTTCTCCTACCCTTGCATTTAATTTTTGAGTTGCGGCTGACTGTGAACCCAAGATTAGTCAAAATAGAGGCAGAGGTTTTGTATGATGTGAAACAGAATCCCTCCAGGACCATGCTACTGCAGAAACCCCCTTCTCCTTTTTTTCACTGTGTAAACCATGTGAGTGGCTTTCCAAAGCACATCAGTGCCTCATGTCAGGGGCACAGTTAACTAGAAACTATTGGCTTGAGGAAGAGGCAGAGATGGGGCAAAGTCTTGTTAAAGGCATATTGTTAAATATTACCATGAGATGCTCTTAGCTGTAGTCTCATTATTTTGTCACAGTTTAACAAAACTATTCCTGCAGGAAATGAAGCAGCAATCTTTTACTGATAACAAGACAAGAAATAAATTAAGCAACAGTATGCAGCTTATAATTACAAGCCATATAAAACAAGGGTGTTCAGTGGCCCAGGCTGTCTGTTCTGAGTTTTCTCAACTTTCCCCTGCTTGTTTTCATAATGTTGCAAAACAACAGAGATGAGTAGAACTGGAATTTCTGCAAGTGTGTGTCTTCTGAGCATCAGACACTTTTCATTTTCATTTCATGGATTAAAACAATGCAATAAAATGAGCTTAATGACAGACCAAGTCCTCCTTTTTCATAGACCTTTTTCTCCTACCCTCCCCTTGGCTTTCCATGGTAACTCTGGTACCTCATGAGTTACTAGGAATGCTGGCAGAGGCTAATGTTTACAACTCAGTCTGTTTTTTGAATACAGGCTTCAGTCTTCTCTAGCAAATTAAAACCAGATGGGAACAGCAGGGAGCAGAATGGAATTTAATTCTCTTATGTGGCTTGTGATGTTAACAAAACTCTTTGGGTATTTTTGTTGTTATTTTGCCTAGAAAATGGCTCGTACCTTCCTTCTGTCCAGTCTCTGTAATGTAGAAGCCTGCAGCACTTACCCCAGCACACTGAAAGCCTTCACTGAGATGTTTTGTTTTGCTTCCATTGCAGTGACAGGCTTTGATATAATCACATTACATTTTTTGTGGGGTATTTTGGGGTTTTTTTCAAGTAAAAGGATCAAAACTAGTTAAGCCATCCAGGAATGTTTTTTTCTGCACAGCTGATGGAGGTGAAATGCAATTGTTTTGCAACATTTAACAAGTCTTTCTCTCTTCTCAAACTACCCTAGGTGAAAGTACACTAAAGGTGAAAGTACACTTGTTGAAATCTGAAGAGGGAGACAGTCTCAGTCACTTAAAACTCCAGTGGTTCCAGGATCTGTAATGCAGACAGGATAAGGATTTTTTTTCTGTGCAGTTATTGCTGTGCTTTTTATGCTGATTTCTCAGAGGAAAAGACTCGGCACGTTGAATCACAGAGACATTGCTTCCTGCTGGGTTTTGGGATTTCCTTACACAGCTCTCCCCTCCATGGCTGCAGGAACTGTTTTTGCATAGTGCATGGTCTCAGGCAGGAAGTTGCTGGAGATGAAGACAGAAGCCAACCAGTTCTGTGCGGGATATAATAGTTTCTGACTCAAATTGTGTGGTAATTGTCAAAATATCATAGGGTGTGGTAGGAACTGCTGTGTCTAACATGGTTGAGGATTTATTCCTTCTTAATTTGCCTAAATGAGTGTAATATGATAATCTCAACATATGAAACTGGGGGGGAAGATTTCTTGATGTTTTCTAGCCACTTGAAATCTGATTGTGTGCAAAAATAAATTTCAGTATGCTGGAATATTAATGGTTTTTTTCCCACTTTCTCAATCTTAACTCCCATTCTTTCTGATTTTCCCCAGAAAGAAAAAAAAGCTACTTGCTGTAGCTTCAAAAATACTGACTCAAAAAACTATGAGCGCTGAAAATATGATAGAGCTTGAAATTACTGTATAGTTTCACTAGGAATTAAAAACATGTAATCCTGGAAGTTACGGTAGTAAATTTTTATCAAGTATTTTGGCATACATATCTGCTTCATACAGCTGCTTTCCTTGTAGAAAAAAAATATTCCTAGCAGGTTGTTACAGTACTGAGTTTCAGTGTCAAATACAAGATTGGCAGGTTTACTATGAAGACAAACTTTAAGAGAATTTGTATGAACTCTACTTCTTCACCAATTGTTCTTGTTAAACCAGGTCTTGCAGCTCCCAAGAGGCAAACAGGAAAGGAATGGAGGGAGGGGTCGTGGTCAAAGTATCAGACAGATCAACTCCAATTGGAGTTAATTTCTCTGAATGTGGAACAGGGTCAAACAGTGCAATACTCCCGTATGCTCTTTTTTCAAAAATGACTTCATATTTGCTGTCTTTTTACCCTGCAGTGCTAGAGGAAAGCTCTGGATGAAGCCATTTGTCTCGTGTTTTAACCTCTGCTGTACTTTGTCCAGTCCTTGTTCAGCAAACAGTTCCTTTTGGTGGACTGTCCTCTGCTGCTGTTTGAGGAAAAGGGAAAGAGTTGATTTCTAGAAGAGCATCTGAAATATGGGACTTCAGAGGGCTGCCTGAAGTTGTTAAACCTAGTGTCTCGGAGCATCTAGAAAAGCCGCTTCATAGGATAATCCTTCCCAGCGCATTCCATGATAATGTTTCCCATGCCCTTGAGTTTTTGTCGCTGGGTTCTAATGGTCCTAGAATGTGAACTGGCACCTAAAGCACTATCAGAAGTGCAACTTCTGACTTCATTTTAAATAAGTGAATCTTCCATCACTAAATGTAGTTCTTGCTGGATTAAAAAAGGCTATATATTTTAATTAGGTAGGCTCTATGTGCCTAATTTGACATAAAAAATGCTTGAAAAAAATATTAATGAAAATTTTCCTTAATGGTGAACGACAGATGTGTAAACTACTGTTAGACTCTGTGTGTGACTGACTGTTAAAGGAAAAGCATGTTTTCAGAGTGTGGTTTTTGGACTTCCAGACAGATTACACAAACTCAAGGAGGCCCAGCCCACATCCTGTGTAGAAAACCAGCTCACAGAAATGCTCATTGTTCTTCAAGGTTTGAAGTCACTGTATTTTGTGCCTCCTTTCTATTTCACAGTGCTGTATGGAAAACACTAATGCAAAGGAACCACAGCAGCTTAACAAGTGCTTGGTCCTGCCAGGTACTGAGCACTGTGCTCTTACCAAAAGGCTGGGAGACTGGGATTAAAACATTAGGCTCCCTGGCTAGAGAACAGAGGGTTTGTGTTGGTAAAAGTAGCTCCGAGTATTTATCAGGTGAATAAATCAGTTGATAATTGACATACTTTCAACCTGAAAGTTGTTTGTATGCAGCCATGCCAATATTTACTATCTTGGAGTGGGAGTTACAGGATATAAAGTTTGCTTCAAGCAGGGTGAGTTCTCCCTGACACTGATTCACCTCTGTTCGGTCCTTACTGCAGAAAGAGAGAATGTGGGGTATCCAGATCTGATACCCCACCAGAAAGATAGTGGTTAGTGTTTCTGAATCTCTACCCATGCTTATTGCTGAGTTGTGTTATTCCATCTGCAAGCTAGTGGACCTATCCATAAAGGGAGCTATCAAGTAAAAAATGGTAAAACCTGTTTTTTAACCTACATTATCATCTTGGAGTTATTTTTTAAAAAGCTGAGGTGTTATATTTCATTTTTAATTTTCAGACAGGAAAAGTGTTCCCATGTGAATTTTAAACCCCTTGTATTATGCTTTTCTTACTTCAAAAAAGCAACATCTTATTTTTTTGCTGGAGTTCAGTACCCATTGAAAACCAAAATATTTATGATAATACAGATGTAGCTAAGCAGAAGGCTGCCATGAGAGTGTTTGAGGTTGTGTCTTGCTTTTCTACGGTCCTCTGAAAGGAATCACTTCCCTTTAGTCTCTGCCAGTCTCCTGACTGTGCAGCATTCCCAAAACATGTTGCCCATAAAATGGGATTACAGTGAAGGCATTCAAGTAAACAGAAGTTCCCTTGGGATGAGATTTGCTTTTTCATGTGGAGCTCCTATATGCTGTAGCCTGGCGCTGTAGCTTCATTCTCTCGCCAGGAATGAATTCTCCTCTTGGTGACCCCAAGGGTGGGAGAGCATCCAGGCCACCCCTATGTTTTGGGGATAGTCCTCTCCTGGCTGGCACAATAAAGTCCCCCTTTGTAGTGTTTTTGAAAGGACACACCCAATTACAAGTTAAGGGCTAATAATCCTTTCTGTGTCTCTTCAGTGTCTCTATATAACAATAAATGACCAGTCTCATGATGTGGCTATAGCTGCCAAAAATCTGCAATGAATGTACAGCTGTATCAGTCATTAATTGTACAGTATTGCTGAAGCGGCCCAGTGCTTCTGTGAATTGTGTTCTAGGGTAAGTAGCTGCTTAAAGGTAAAAATCTTTGTGTTTTTATGAGCACACAGTTCTCTTGGTGGACAATAGTGTATTTCTGTGATTGCATGGTTCTGTTCAGCCTGTTCTGTTGAAAGTATACAACCTGGGGCAGGCTCAGTCTGCAGTTCGAGTACTTTTGAGTTCTTTGTTGAAACTAAATTGTATTGGTCTCAGCAGGGAACATTTGCAGACCTGCTCCCTGCATCCATCCTGGCCTCAATAACTCAGGCTGTCATTGCTGCTCCGCAGGATGATGCTATGTGGGATATCAGGGCACAAAGCCTTCAGACTTGTGTTCTTTTAACTAGCTGTGTTTCGTATTTTGAAGGAACTTGCCACAAATGGATGTTGTCCTTCTACCTTTGCAGTGGCTGCTAGTCACCAGGGGAATGATTCAATCAATAGTATTCCCGTTATCATACTCACAAAATGGTCTGGGTTGAAAGGTATCTTAAAGATCATCTAGTTCTACCCTGCTGCCATGAACAGGGACACCTTCCCGTAGATCACATTGCTCAGGGCCCCATCCAGCCTGGCCTTGTACACTTCCAGAGATGGGACATCTGCAGCTTCTCTGGACAACCTGTTCCAGTGCCTCACCACCTTCAGTAAAATATTTCTTCCAGATATCTAATGTAAACCTGCCTTCTTTCAGATCGAAGCCATTCCCTCTTGTCCTATCACTACATGCCCTTGTAGAAAGTCCTTCTCTGGTTTTTCTGTAGGGTCCCTTTGTATCCTGGAAGGCTCCTTACTGCTAGTAGCAAGGCTTCAGATGCTGGTGGCCTTGTCTTGGCTTCCTGGAGGTGCTGCTCTGTACCACAGCATGGAGCCAGTGGAAAGCGGCACTTGTAAATACTGTCCTTTAAACAGCTGGAATTAATAAATTCCCTTAGGTGACTGAATTCCAGACATGGCCTGTGTTTGTCACGTCCTTGATGTGCTACTGGGCATTAGTGAGGAATATGATAAGAGATCGCTACAGACTGGAAGACTGCCCTCTGCATTTGGTCAGCACAGCCTTATTTGTACTGACTTTACCTTTATTTAGAGGTGACTGAACAGAAACAGTTAAACTACTTGTAATTGTGAAGCTTTAAACCAATAGCAGCATTGAGAATTTTCAGTTATCTGAAGAAATGTACATCAGAAATTCTTGGTTTTTATTTCTGCACCTGGTACAAAGACATAAAACAGCCCTGGGAACAGGCAAGACAACCCAGTTCCTGCCACTGTCAGAAGCAGCAAATCCATTCATTTGTGTACCCCCTATTGTAACCAAAGCAAAGAATTATTTGCTATGGGTTCTAAATCAGGAGTTGCTATTCTTTCTTGTTTGTTTTTTTTTGAAAGCCTTTACAATGGGGAGCATGCTTAAAAAATTAAGGGAGGTAAATTTGGGGCCTGTATCTCAGACCACAGGTGACTGCACTCAGGAGTAGTGTCATTGTCACAGCTGTACACAGCTTTTGTTTCTAGACAGTGAGATTTTCTGCCCTCATCTATAGGGGGAGTATAAATGAGAGGAAGGCTGACTTAATTTGATGGCAGACTGTTGATAAGAGTAGCGTTTATTTAAAGACTGCTTAGTCCTATTTAAGGTTGGGATTTTTTGGAAGGTCTCTGGTTTATGGGTGTATTTTGTACAGAAGCCCATTTAAGAGCTAGGTCTGAATTAATCTGTCATTTGCTCCATTGGTATTTTCATCATATTTCAACTGTATGAGAGCTGAACAGGATTATTAAATAAAATTTTCTGAAGGTCAAGGAGATTAATGTTTTTAATAACTGCTGGTTTTAGGAAAACTGATGCTGAATTATGAGGGGAAGTAACAACTTATTAAATAACTGTATTTTTCTAATAAATATAGATGATGTAGCTATAACTGCAGGGAACTGAAAATGTCATATGAATAACAGTAGCACCTGTTTGTATTTCATTTAATTTCTGTGTGGGATTGTTTATGTTGTAGAAAATGGCAGTTTATGAACAAGCTTTTGATGGGACTGATATGTTGCTAAGGCTGCAATATTTTGTATTATTCTGTATCATAACTCAAAGGATTTGTGAGCTTCCCTTCTCAGTCTGCCTGCTTACCAGCGCTGTCAGGAAGGTGAACTTGCAGTGAGCTGGGTCAGCAGGAGAAACCTCACTTTCCTTGCAGGGGTTGATTGATGCCAGTGCAGCTCTGTGAATGGCTTGTTACAGAGTCAAATAAGTGCCAGTGCAAGGGAAGCAGGAGGGGGAATCTCCTGTTTTGGCAGCAGTTGGCAATCAGGTTGGCTTTATGGTTTCATCAAGTCCTATCTGTAAGTTATGCCCACATCTGTAACTGGAAAGCCATAGTTGTTGAAGGCTTTGCTTTCCTTCTGCCAAGTGCCACCCCTCTCCTGAGCCCTGCCACTGTTTGTCAGCTGCTTGACAAAAAGGCAGATAGGGGACACAAACTTGGCTGTCTGTGAGCTTCTAGGATCTGGTTAGAAATTTCTAGGACTGATGGAGAGAGAAGTCTTAACACATCAGGTTTAGATGGGTCTGTATGTTTACATTACCAGATGAAATAGGTGATTCATGGGTGATTGTAAAGAAGCCTCAGCTCAGACCTGCACAGCTGCAATTCTCTGGAAAAGAAAGGAATCCACATAGTAGAAAGAGATGCAAGAATGGCTTACCAAGACCATTGGTAATGCACTAGTGTAACTTGAGGGGAAAAAAAAAGGAAGGGGAGATTTAAAAATCCCAACCGGTTTATCTGAATTGTTAGACTGGTGTCAAAGTACTGAAATTTGTGGATCTGGGGTAAGACGGTAGAAGGTCACCATCACCGTGGAAAAAAAGAAAAAAGGCCCCAACGGTGTCTCTCCCAAGGTCATGGTTTTTTACTACCTACTGTTACAAGTGACACTAGAGATTACTAAAACTGGAAGAGGTTAGATGAACCAAACCCTTTTCTTATTTTCTGGTTATCGCCGTTGTTAGCATTCTTGGCAGAACTTGACAGACACTTTCCGTGGTTTTTCTGCTTGGTTGCACTTCCTGTCTGATTTATTGGCATAATGATGTCATTCTCACACACCACTGGAGAGGAGCACAGTGGTGTGGTCTGCCCTAACCCCTGCAAGAAAGGCTTTCTTGTGCCCCTACAAGAACACCTTGCTTCTACTCTGATGGCTGAAATCCAGATGGAAGGTCCCTTTTTTGAGCCTCTGCTGGATGGAAATGGGAAGCAGAGCAGGAGGAGGAGGCAGCAGGAGCAGTGCCATACCTTGTGCCATCTTCGGTAGGAAACTACTTAGGGGACTGTCTGTGTTCACCTAATGTGGGTGAGCATCTGGAGCCTGCATAGCTCTGTGTGCCTCCATAGCCTGTGTGGAGCTGTAGAAGAGAAGGCAAGGGTAGGGAATATGCTTATCCCCAAGCAAACAAAGCAGTGAAAAGCAGGAATGGGAGCTTTAAACACATCCTTGCTCCTCTGGCCAGGCAGCCTTGCTCATGGGAGGAAAGCACTGAGAAAGTCCTATTTGCCCGTGCTCTTTCATAGACCAGAAGAGCATCAGGGTTTGTTTCTCTGGTGTTCCTGCCTGTCCCAAGAAGGCAGCATGAATGGAGCAGTTTGTCCTTGGGGATGTTGCTGCAGGAGAGGGAGGAATGTAGCTTCAAGGGGGGAGCAGGTGGCCCTGCAACTCTGGGAGCAGCCTGGGCGTGCTGCTTGGTGAGGTCTTTACCTATGCACTAGGCCAGGCTCTGCTGTGCAAGCTGCAATTATGCAGGGAGCTTTAAAGTGGTAGAAATCAATGTGTTAAAATGAACTTGGGAAAACTTAAATCTGGTTCAAAGGGACTCTTCCAGCATGAGTCATCTGCAGCTGTGGAGGAGCCCTGGGCAGAGCCTTCCTCCCCTCTGCTGAGTGGAGCTGTCAGGGTGCCTGGAGACAGGACAGGGAGAAAAAATAGCGAGTTCATTTCCTACCGAGGTGTGCATGGGAGAATTCCCCACGGGGACACTGGTGGGGGTTTGTGGCTCTGTGTTTCTCAGTCCCACGTAAGAACATTGTGCAGCTTGGAGCTCCCACCCGGAGCACTGAAACACCCTGAGACCATCCTCAGGAAGCAGACGATAGTGTTGATATGCCTGTTGCTGCAGAGGAAGTGGCTTCTGTTACAACCAACAAGCGATCTGCCAAAGTCCATGGTTTGGGCACTTGCCAGAATAAATTTGACATAAAATTATTTAGCCTCCTTGACTTTTGTCTTGTTGTCTGGAGATGTTTTTCTTGCTTCCTAACATTTAAATCTCACATATGGCAGGATTTCCACCCCCTCACCCCCTCCTCCCCCCCAAAAAAATTAATACAGACTTTGGAATTGTTAATAGAGAATACAGTCTTTAGATGATGAAAATATTCTTAAATACCTTCAGTAGGGTAGCAAAACTGAAGCTAAACCATATGTAGCTATGGCATTGCTCAGGGCTTTGTCATGCCATCGGAAATGCGACATATTATTGCAGAAAAGACGGTCTGTGGAGGTCGGACTTGAGATGTTGGAGGCATCAGGCGCCCTCTTGTGCTGTTTCTCTGGGAGCAGAGGCTGAGCCCAGCTTCAGCCCTGGTTTTAGTTTAGTTTGGGGGGTAACTGGTGTGTGCTTTGGCACCTAATCGTGATCCAGTGTGGTTCTGATATGTAGGAGTTACTGATTGATGGGTCCACAAACTTCACTCTAGCTATACAGTGTGGCAATTCAAAATGAAGCTTTGAACAGAAAAAATAGACTTAGACTTACATCTTCCAAAAGACATGGTTTGCACAGCTAAATAGCTAATGTAAATGAATTCAGAGACAAATCTCACTAGTAAAACCAGCCATTCTTGAGAACAGAATGTTGTCATTCATAATTTGAGCAAAGTGTGTGGTCTTTGTTGTCTTTCGTTAACTGTACCTACCTTAAAATATTAACAAAAGACTCCTTGTGGCTGCACAGCTTAACGTCAGTCTTAAAAAATTTTACAGTGCCAGGTCTGATGTAGTTGCTGGGGGGAAGATCATTCACAGATTTACTCCTAAATTATCCAGTGAAATGAAGCAAAATATGAGAAAGGGGAAAAAATGCTCAAACAAATCCAGCAGCTTGGGAGTAAGTCATCCTCTTAGCTTTACTAAGCATCTGAATTACTGCTCAATGAATAATGGAGTAACAATTTGCAGAAGACTGCCAGCTATACTGTAATGTTTTGACAAAACAAAGAAATGGACATGTTAGCATAGGCCTGATAAGTCTGTGGATTCAAATGTCTGCCCTGAGCATGTACAAGAACTGACATTGCTGAAGTAGAAGAGCAACGCTTTGTAAAACACTGAATCCAAATTGGTGCTTCACATCCTATTCTGCTGTTTCACAGTAGGTGTGTATATATGCTTTTCCCTAAAATATACAATGCATTTGTGTATGTAGGAGACAAGATGGTCAGTGCTCGCAATGGACTGAGTTCTTCAGTGCAACAAGGATGCTGTGAATGCAAAAGTTTAGTATTACACAATTTGTGACATAACTGAAAAGTAGCATCTTGCATTCACAAGAAGAAGGAAGGGGGCAGGTAAGAGTGTGTGTAGCAGAGCTGCTGGCTTGCAGCAATCCTTATTCAGTATTGCAGCAGTTAACTCCTGCCTTTTAAAAAATGAATTGTTTAATTCCATGTAAAATACTTTCCTAGATGTGTCCAGGAGCCAGTTCTGAGCTCTATTGCCACATTCTGTCCTTGCGTGCGAAATTATATTTCCAGATAAGCATGAATAGAGTTCAAATGAATCTATCAATAATCAGTGGAAAGGATGTCATAATGCAAAGTCTGATACTGTACAAAAATACACAAGTTCTTGCAAACGTGTTTGGAAAGGAACTGCTTTATTCTTAACATAGCTGCAGGTCTGGCAGCAACAGCTCATGAAGAGGTGTGGGAATTAGCTGAACAGACTCCCTGCTGGCAAGGAGAGCTAGGAGGTTGTATGCTACCGATAAGAGACTGACTCCTCATTTTTAAGTCCCTTTGGGTAAAGAAGGGTAAATTATTTTTCTTTGCTGATAAACATATTGTGAGGCAAAGCCACAATCGAGAAAAAAAAAAGTGTTGAAAGAAAATAAAATCTCTAAAGTCGAGTAAAATAAGGTATGTAAGATTTCGATTTCTTTTAGGTTGTCATAATCTCTTAGATTCATTACAATGAATTCAGCTAAAAGATGATATATGAGGAAGAAGGGGAAAGGAGGAGATGGCTGAAGATGAAACACCCATTTTTAATTGCGCCATTGCTAATTCTCTGATTTGGATCTGCTTATAATTAAGCTAAACTATTTCCAATGGAATTTTTCTTTGAAGTATTTTCAGCAGTGCAGAGTATTGGTGGTACTGTGCTGAGTCTAAGGAAAGGGCAAACAGAAATACTCCCTTGTCCTGTGAATGCCACAGTCTCTGTACGGACTCCCATGACTATTAGCTCCCATGACAATTAGCAGATTTTTTTCCCCAAAATCTGTTTTCTTACCGCATCATATATATGGGACTTAAAAAGCACTCTGTAATGATGCCCTCTGGTGACTCCAAGAATTTTTACACTAGAATGAAATAAAAAACAAGATGGAATTTGGCTTGCTAAGTACTCTGGCAAGTTGGACTAGTCATTAAAGATTAATGAGCACATCAGAGCTCTTAGGGCTCCATCAGCCAATATGTGTAAGCCATACACATACAGAAGTCCAGGACTACCTCCAAGTGTTGTAGGAGAAGAGCTGTAAGGTGTAAGACAGAGTCTCACCCTACCATGCACATAATCTCTTGTACATTAACGATAAAAAGAAGCCTGCCTTTTGGCACTGCAAACTGATAATTTATTTTCAAGTGCTTAGAGAAAAGAAAATTAAAAGATGAAACAGAAACACCTTGAGCTTTTCTTGATGCAGAGAATGTGGAGGATGTTAATTGATTATATAAAATCTTAGAAATCAACCAGCTGTGCAAAGGAATGTCTCTTGTATATTCTACACTTAGTGTGGCTGCCACAAAGTCTCTGGAAAGCCGATTTCTTCCATGCACTCTTTCCTCTCCTGGATATTGCTTTTTATATGCACGATCTGTCTGCAGCATCTAATGTCTCTACGTTTAATGCCCATCATTTCCCCACCATACAGGCACACGTGACTAGTATTGTACTGACTCTGGAGCTCGTGGGGTTCTTCCTCTGTTCTGTTTGAAAAGGACTCTTTTTACTTGCAGGGTTATATTATTTTACAGCCAGATCTGTATTGTATAGTGTCTGCAGAATAGTGCAGATGGAAGGAAACAAGTAATTTGGGCTGGGATTGGTTGGAATAGGTGTGGGCATCCCCTTCAGTATTGCTTCTCTTTTAAATCATAACTATTAAGCTATGTCCTGATCCATATGGATGCAACACTGGCAAGGTAATTATATTATAGAACTCTAGGGCAGTTAGCCCAACAGAAAGCCATCCACAAGCAGATACAAGCAAGATAATGAGTAGGGGATAAACTAAAAAAAAAACACCCGCCAAAAAATCCCCAAAATCCCTCACCCAAAACTGTGTTAATAACTTTGTATGAGGTATGAAGTATTAACTAATTACTTCATCTTTATCAACTGAATTGTCAAATTAGGCTTATACTTTCAATAACTGTATCAGGCTAAGTAATTCCTCTGCTTTTAAGCACTATTCCCCCTTGCCATGTTGGGAGAGGATGCATCTCTTCCCATTCATGTCCTTTGCAAAACAGCCCCTTAAGCACAGTGTAGATCAACTGGTTTTTATGCATATTTTCTCTAAGAAAAACTAAAGGAGTAAACAAAATACTTGTTCTGACAAGATGCCTACTTTGATCATAAATGTTAAGACCAGGAGGTACAAGTATGATTTTATTCTTACTTCCCAAACAATATAACCTGTAGCATCTTCTTTACTAATTTCTTCATTAAGTCAGTAATTTTCCTTTCAACTGCAGTTTGTATTTTAGGAAAATACCTTATCTTGATTTTACAGGCCATTTAGTATCTGTAGAGGAGTTTGTGATATCATTTTTAGGTCTGATAATATATCAGGGAAGGGCTTTTTTTCTGTGCTAGCATGTGCAGTATTTCAGTGTACATGTCTTGCAGTCACGCAGTGCTTTCTCATGGCCTGAAGAGGTACCGCGGTTCTTGGAGGAGGAGAATAAACCCATTGATAAATTCATACATCTTTAGTACAGTATCTATGACTGTAGCACACCAAAATTAGTACTTTTCTTAGCGGCCATACCTGGGCTTTCATTTCTAGCTAAGCTGATGTTTCAAAGAGCCTCTACTTCCTTCATGATCAAAATTGGAGTTGCTTACTCTGCTGGCCTGCTGATTCTTTCACAAAGGCTCATGTAGCTCAACCAGTTGTCTCCAAGCTCCTCTTTCCATTTCAAATTTATGTCCCACGTAGTGTACTTGGGCAGTGATATTTTCTGTGTCCAACCATCTTCCTCCATAAAGGAACTTCATTGCTCTTCAATTTAGCTTCAGTGAAGGGTACCTGTCAGGCTCACTGCCCTGTCTTCATTAGCTGAGGACTGATCAAAGATACATGAGATGTCTTGTGCTTTCCACAGTCTGACAGCCTTTGAGATCATGAAAACAGCAGTAGAAGGAGATGTGGGTTTTGGTATGGTTGTATGACTGGTTGTAGAATACTGTCCATTTGAACACATCTTTTCAGCTGTACAGGAGGTCTGTTATGCAGTCTGCTATCACAACACGAGGAATGTGTAGAACAGAGCCAATTGGAGTACAATGCCCATTAAGTAGTCTGCTGTTATTTTTCCAGTCTTCTCCATACGTGAATTATTCTGGTTTAGCAGCTGGAGTAAGACCTAAAAAGGAACATATTCTACAAGGATTTGGGGGACAGCTCTGAAGCTCATAAGCTTTTTGAGGTAAATGTGCTTGGATATTTCTTCTTATCCTATGCAGAGAGAACTCTAAGGCAGCATTTTCAAGATGAGGCCTTTGGGTAAACCAGCATAGGGAATGCTGGTATATAGATAGCTCCTTAGGGGAGGCTGGAGAAGGGAGATTTTTGCCTCAGTTATGATTCAGGTAATTTGTCCTCTTACCTGTCTGTGTGTCAGTCCTCCCTCTCTATTGTTACTTGCCTGCTCTCCCTGTGGCTTGTATTTTTATGCTTGCTCATAGCAGAGTTGGGTCAGTTTTCACACAGACTTTCACTGCACTGGGATTGTTTTTTACATAGGTGAAAGAGCTGCTCCTACAGATCATCATCCTGGGCAGGAGTGGCAGCAACTTGCCCCAGGACAGGACATGAAACACTTCAGGTGGCTGAAGTTGCTGTGCAGATCAGGTCACCATATTCCAGTTCTTTCTGTGCTTTGTTACGGTATGTCTAGGAGTTTTGAACAGAGAGGTATTGGCTACAAGAGAGGGGATGTAGAAATAGAGAACCATGCAGAGCTACCTGAGAAGTTTCACACATGGAGAATTATTCTTCGATCTCATCGATGAGAGAGAGTGTCCAGTCAGACAGTTCCTCCACTGACGTGTTGAGGCAAGTGACTCAGTTCTGCAGGGGAGAAGAATGTCCGCAGAGCAGCTTTCCCAGAAGCACTTCACCTGGAGGTTTCTTGCTCAGGAATTAATTTGCGTGTGGAAACTCATCAGTTCACAGAGCCTGGGGTGACAGAGCTGTGGGCAGATTGCTCTTGTGGGGATGAGGATGCACAGCTGTAAGCAAGCTTAATTAAGGCCTCTGACGAACTTTCCAGTGTAACTGCACCAGTAATTGTCAGGATCTATGAAGTAAATAAAGGTTAGTTTTTCTCTCAGTCCTGAGAGTTGCAGAAGTTTATAATTATCCTATCTTACCAGGAATTAAATACATCGAAGCCTGTTAAAGGAGACAGCAGTTGATATTCACTGGTGATTTGTTAACAAATAAAAGTTTTCAGAAAGAGCATAAGATGGGTCTGGCAGCAGTCAACTGACCTGTAATTTTAAGATTGGGGAAATGATAAGAAAAAGGAAGCAGAGCATAGCAGATCTCACAGCCTGGTAGTTCCCATGAGCTTATCTGGAGCTTGAGCTGCTATCATGAGTGAGACCCCGAGTATTTGAGTCTCCTGAACTGTACAGGTTTGTACTGCAAGTCACCCTTCTGGGAAAAAAAAAAAAAAACAAAGCATGAATGTTTTTGACAGAACAGTTTTGTGAACGGCTTTTTCTCTTCCAAGACATCAGCCTTATAAATAGCACTGATACCAAGGTCTACGTACTCTCTATAGACATTATATCCTAGCCTTTTTTTTAATTTTAAAGTAATTTGCTTGGAGAAGATGATCATTGCAGGGACTGGCTCAGTTATGAAGATACTGGGGCCAAATCTCCCGTAACTCCTGTAAACAAGTTTTGCTTGATTCTGGAAGCACAAACCAGTTTTAAACCTGGTTTGAAATGGCTACTGTTTGTGGAAGTCCACTGCACATGGCAATGGACAGAAAAGACAAAGGGGCCATCCCAACAGGTGCCTGCCATCAGAAGACCAGCTGGCAAGCATTATGTAGGAGAAGCAGTCTGGAGTCAACACCTAAAAGCTGACTTTTCATGTGGAACAGGAAATTGTTGAATGTCTGGAGTATCTGCTTTATTTGCTGTCAGCTTTTCAATCTCCTAAACAAGATAAATACAGTGACACATGGAGTTTGTGAGTCCCTGTGCTGGCATTGTGAACATTCTTCTGCATAGGAGAGCGTGGTGAAGCAGAATAATTAAGGCATCCCACTGTGCAGCCAGATGTGCAAGTTTATGTCTTCATTTGCTAGCACCTCACCAACGAAGGTGAAAGAGGTCTTTTGGGATCAGCTGAGTCCAGGGAAGCCAGGTGGTATATTAACCTCTTTCCTCCAGGACAGGGTTAACTGCAGAAATGGAAGTGCCCTGGCCTTGTTCACCTGATAGATTACTCTGATTTAGCAAACCTTTGAACTTTTCAGCCTGGATTCATTCAAACTCTTAGATTGGTATGAAAAAAAAGGGTCCGTTGCCATGTACCCTTAGGATGCAGCTTTACTTCCCAGGATCATCTGTCTTACAGCAATACTTTGAACATGTGCTTCAGAGTGAGGCACAAACCCAAAGTGGTTCACTGGCTGTGTGACTGCAAAGGCACATCCCTCTTTCCTGGTTCTGACATATACCTTGGGGAATATTTGATTGATGCATTTGGTAAGATAAGAGCATGCATTGATTAAGTGTAATCAAAAAAGGGTGTTCAATTGCTATTGCATAAGGAAAAAATTCAGCTTGTCCTTTTGAAATACCCTGGCACTGTTTGGATTCAAGAATTGTTTATTAGGGAGACTTTAAACTAGGATGAAAGTAAGAAATCCTATGAGGAAAATTTCTGTTTGTTTCTTACATTTTCTCCACCCCTCCCTCACCCTGAAGTCTTCAGTATGGTTAGAAGAAAAATCCTTTCCAAACCCTTTCCATCTAAAATATCATCAGATGGAGTAAAAGGAAAGCTGAACTTGCCCCAGAAGCATTGCCACACTGAAATGTTAGATGCTCCATCTCCAGAGCTTGGGATACAGGGAAAATACAAGTAGCAAGATGTCCATGCTGTTTGTGGAGAGGGGGATCACAGAGTATCTCATGCCTTGGATGCTTCAGGGGACAATCTGGCGGAGCAGAAGTTATCCTTTAGTGTGAGGATGTGGTGACTCTGGTGGCAGTACCAGCCTACAGACTTCTGTCTTGTTCTCTGTCCCTCCTTGCTTCTTTCCGTGCCATGGGGCACAATAATTGTGGCTGGATTAAAGCAATTCCCTACAAACAGCACTGAAGACCAGAACACTCGTGAGGCAGGGTGGTGGTGTCCTTTAAAGCCCAAAACTGGTCGGATTTACAGCATGACTCCACGAGCAGTTGCATGTGGGTGATGGCCTCTCCCATTGCTGGGTCGATAAGTGGTGCACTTGCGCACTGTGCTGAATAAGGTCCTTGCTTTAAGCCTGTAGGTGTGTTCTGGAAGGCTCTGCTTCAGCTTCAACTCCATCAAACCGTGACCCTGGGAAATACTGCATCATAAAATACAGTGTCTCTGTGCTTCAGAGCAGCTGAGGAGGCATAGGGAAGGTTCAGATGTAGGAAAAATTTGCTGTCTGAGCTCCACCACAACTGCTCAGTACTGTCACCTCTTACTGAACAGCACTGTCACAACACTGCATTCAGTAACAGGACTTTGTTTAAATTCAATAAAGATGGAAGTACAATCTACTAAACAGCTATAACTTTTTCTTGTCATACGGGACAGGAGAGGAGACAGAAACCATTTCAGGTACTGCAAGATTAGGTGAGATAGAACTACCTCTAGTTTTGTAACACAAGTCTGGATTTCTAACAGCTTGCTCAAAAAAGAAAAACGTTAGGCTCTCTCTCTTACTCTAGTCAACTGTGAGTACAAGCAATTACCTAAAAGCTTGTTTTTCTATGACATTTATCATTACAAAGAAAATGAGAGAAACTGCATGCCAACATTTATTATAATTTTATTAGTATCCAAGTAGATCTAATTTATGTGGAGGTTCTGTTTCCAAGATGAGGATCAAATGAATCTCATCTGACAAACAATTGAGTTATAAAGACTTCACATGAGAACTGTTCTCCAACAGAATGTAAACAAGACATACTGATTAATAAGGTCAGATATATAATAGGGAGCTAAATTATGGCAGGACTCATCAGCCAGCAACACATGCTAGACCTTCTCAAGTGGTGCAAGTTAGCGTGTAGTAAAGCAAAAGTTTTAAATTAACCCTAGTGTTTTGCCCTCTGGGCAGTAGAACTAGAAGTTAGAGGAAATAAGTTTATAAACCATGGAAGTAATACGACTCTGTGTGGCAAGTTGTAAAGACTTGAATTTCCCCCAAAGACTCACAGATTTTTAGAGTGTTAAATATCACTGTAATTATTAAATCTTGCATGAAAACCCCAAGGAAAAAAAAAAACTGTAGCATAAATGTAACATCTGAGAGTTAAAATTTATGTTCTGGGAGCTGACTGAAACCGCACAAGCAGAAGCTTTGTGTAGCAAAACGATGAAAGGGCATCTCTGCTAAATAAATGCCTTGTGGAAAGTGCTAAGCAAACTGGAATAGTTCCAAAATATGTAGGTGGGATTGCTCTTCACAATGCTGGGATTTGCTCCATTATTGTCCAAGTGACTCAGCTGAAATTACCACAATCTACTAGACATATTTTATTGTCAATGCATTTTGCCCTGGCCTTTCCTCTCTGTGGCTACATGGCCTTAATTCACCTAAATTTCTAAAATGGTGGTGCCAAGTAGTCCTGATAACAGCACTGCACTTTCCATATCCAAATATTATGTAGGCTCATCTGCATGTTCAGAAGGACAGTGGGTCATTGCCATGCATCACAATTTTCTTTGTTAATCTACTGCCAAGAGAAAGATACTGCTTTCCCTGCTTTTGGACTGAGCTCCCTCTCTTCTGTGACATTGCCAGTTGCTAAATGACCTTGAAACTGATTCCCAAATACAGAAAAGCACTTATTTGAAGCCATGATGCTTAATTAAACAGTCAGTCTATGAATCCTGTTTGCCCTTACTGTGGCAGAGCAAATAGGCCTTTTGGCATTCAAAGATGGGCTAGATCAGCTTTGTGCAGATAAAACCACAAGGTTTCCACTTCTGTATCTCGCATCTGTATCTAGCAGGATGATATCCCGTGATGCTGTAGTCCACCACTCTTTTTGACAGAAAACAGGCTGTTCTTCCTGCCTTTTTGTCTAGAATACTGTTTGACTTAAATATTGGATCAGGATTTGGTCAGTCAATTCACAGCAGTTCTTGTAATCTCAAACGGAGATTAAAATCCAACCCAATGCATGGATTGCAGTATTTTGTTTTTAGGGCAGCCAGTGCCAGCTGCTTCAGCAGAAGGTTTAAGAAGCTCCTTAGAGGACAAATATTGAATATTCTTGAATTCTGCCTCTGAGCATTTGAGGGACTGGGCTCTGAAGCCTAGTGGTTTATACCTCTAACAATTTTTCAATCCTGTCTAGAAAATGTCAGACATTCTCATTACCCTCTTAACCGTCCAGTGATGTTTTGGATCCTAACTCTCAACAGTACCTATTGACAGGGATTTTGTAGGTTGGCTTAAGATGTCACCTTCCTCTACCAAACCTGCCATTTATAATTGGCTTGCTTTCCATTTCACTGTGTTTCCCTTACTCACCTGTCGTACCAAGATACCTACCGGAGCTCCTATGCACTTTCCATCTTCTAGTATTTCACTGAGTTAATGAGATGTCTATGCACTAAATGTTCCCCTCCATCTCTCCTGGCTCCCCAGGGAAGGAAGCCTAGGTATGTTGGCCACAAGGAGATGCTTTGGCCAGGTACCATGCAGGTCAGAGCATCCAGTTCCCCTAAGTCTAGGCGCAGTCTGGTGCCCTTTCTCTATATTCTGCTTAAAGGAAGTTCTCTGTAAAATCTTTTAACATAAAATTCCCTATATTTATCTCTGTTTTAATCAATGAATTAATTCTAATATAAATACCTTACTATGCTCTTTAAGATGAAGCAAAACATACCATTGCTCTTTATTAAGTCTTCTTAAGCACATTGGATATCCCATAATGCCAAAACAGCTGCTTTTTATGTTGGATGAGGGCCACAGATCCTAAAAACTGTGTAAGCACCTAATTACTTAAAAAAAATTAGGCACAAAAATAGATCCTAAGGTACCTGACCACTTCTATAAATGCAGGCCAAAGCTCTTCTTTCCAAACAAATTGTGCTGAAACTTGGTTCTTTGGTTGTGAATTTGCAAGATGAAACAAGATAATTTCTGTGTCTCACAGGGGTTCCTGTTCCCAGTCCAGATAAGGAAGAGGCCTTTCCTGGAGCAAGCAGCCAGGAAGAGACAGGACCCAAGAGCTAACAGGGAAAGAAACTTATAAACTGAACTCCACTAGTGCTAGCAAGCCATATTGTAGGGACTGTGGAGATGATGGGGGACTGCAGGAAGAAAACTGGTGGCTGAATTTTGAGGTATGTGAAGAAATTAAAAAAGAAGATCTGTATTTTATAGGATACTGAATGGCACAAAAGAACTATTGGACCCCAGGCTAACACTTTTCAAACTACTCTACTGACAACATGTCATAACCAGACCAGAACACAACTACAAATAGCAGTAGGAAATCTACCTACATCATGCCAAGAGAGTGAGTCAGTGTTAGTCATTTGGTGCTTTTTTTAATAATTGGGGGTTTTGCCCAAATACTACTGAAAAATCACTCCTCTCCTCCTTCCTCTGTAGTACCAGAGGGTATATGGTGTATATATATGTGTATATATTTTTTTCCTCAGATTCCATGCCATCATTTTGCCTGCCCACAACATTTACCAACTTCTTAGCATCCTTATTAAAAATTAAACTTCTTTATTAAAATAAATTCCCTTAGAAGTTTTCCAGCAAAGTGTCTTAGCCCTATGCAAAGCACAGTTATCACACGGGACAGAAAGCTGTGTGGAGGAAAGGGAGAACTTGTGCTATTTTGGTGGCATTAATTCCCTTTGTCTTTATACCTGTGTAATCACTAGTATACAGAAAGGATGTTTAATACTGATCTGGCAGCATCTTTTTAATGTTGAAATATGCTGTACACAGAACAGTGGAGACAGCCCTTCTTACATTCTTTGACCTTTTTTTTATTTTCAGGCTTTTAAAGCACTTCTTTTGAGATTTGTAATAACTGATTAAATAACTATCCATATATTTAATAATGCAACCCTTTGTTACACTTAAGTAGTCTAGTTTCTCAGCATTCAGTGCTTTGAAAGTATGTGCTACCATTTGAAACAAAATAAGAAGAGCTCATTTAGAAGATTTTGCTAGAAGATCCAGTGACCAACACTTGTAACTTACTTGAAATGATTTATCATGCCTCAATTAAAAACAGCCTTTCCTAATGGGCAACAGCTTTCTGTGGGGTTGGTACTCCCTATTCTGCAAAGAAAGTCACATGCGGGGAGCTGCCTACAGGATGGAGCAGAGGCCAGGGGAACACAGGGCACCATGGGCCGTTCCCTGATCTGTTGTGGCAGGTCTGCACTCCCGGGGACTGGTGTCTGGAGAACCCAAACAAGGTGTAAGTTAATAACATGCTTTATAGGTCAGATGCAAGCCTCCTTTGTCCCAAATGTGGAGAGCACCAGGTGGGCTGTTTTATATGTAAAGCAGTATCTTATGGGGAAGGCAAGTTTGGTCACACTGATTAAATTGGATTTTTTAAGACCAGGGTTGATCTGAGAAATCCACAAAGAACATATATCCATAGAAATGCCTTCTCTTCATTAAGGACAGTGAACTAAGAGGATCATTGAATTCAGGATCAAACCTCATCTCTATAGGTGTCACAGTCCAGTAGGGAGGTAAATTTGGTTGAGAAAAATGTTCTGTGTCAAACTCGTACCATCAGGGAGCTTTTTTTTGTGGCATGGAGCTAAACCATCGATACCAGTACAATGGTTCCTAGGCTGGTTTTGGCCTGAGGCAGAAGATGGTCACCCAGATGAGGCGGAGGTCAGATTTGGGAATTAGCATGTGCCAGGCTCCCTTTCCAGTGGGCAACCTGGGTGAAGCCATGCTGCTTTAGAGGCTGAGACTTCAATAGTAAGGGTGTGGGCCATTCTCTGCCAGAGAATGGTTTCAGACAAGTTTAATTTACTTTAATAAGTTAATTTTAATTTATATACATGGGACTGTGGAATGTGGGTGAAACCGTGGAGGGACAGGCATTGCAGCTGCCTTGGCTCTCCTCCTGCCCCAAGGGGTTCAGATCTTGGTGTTCATGGATGCTCTGCTGCTTCAGGAGTGTCTCCTGCTCCCAACTTCGAGTAATTTGGTAGCAAACAGAGGTGTGAGGAAGCAGGGTGGCCATTGCAGGAGTGGTATCAATACCCAAATGCGTCCGTGTTACCCTGTGCTGTTGGTTTCCTGCCAGAGGCCCCAGCTACAGATCAGCTTCTGGGAGGGAAAGGAAACCTTTCCAAAAGGAGTAGGACCTCATGTAGAGACTTGCTGTCCTGTGTCTCTGCTGCTGCGGACCAGCTGTGGACCACATGTCGATCACTGATGAAGGTCACTCATGAGGCATATTTTAGCTTTACTCTCTGTGATAATCTCATCACTACTGACCCACACAGGTTGGCAGGATGGGAAAGGTTGCAGGGCCTATGGCTGCATATATGTACGTAAGCACATGAACTGTTTGCCAGGTACAAAACCCCATCTGCCTCCCACTGCTGTACCTTTGCAGGGGCTGTTTTGAGTCAGGATGAAGAAATCTGCAGAGGACCAGCATCCCTTGTGTAAACAAACATGCTTGCAGGTGGGCACTGGGGGCCCTGTCAGAAAACAAGATGATTGGAATGATAAAGTACCAGTACAGTCTTGAAGGAGCTAGGTTTGCTAAGAATGTGCAGCTTCATTAAGGAGTTTTTGTGGGTTAAAGCATGTTTGAGCTGGTAAAAGTAAATGAGGAGTAGGCCCTGATACCCAGGCAAACACCCAAAATGGCTGCACTCCCAAGGCAAAATCTTGGAGCTGACAGAGTTCCTACAGGGTGACACTGCTGAGCAGAAATTGCTAAAATGCTTTAATTAAACCACAGAGGGGAGCAGAAGGCAGGTATTTCTCTGGAAGGAGAGCATCTTGTGGTGTTTCCTCATGGGACTTGACTGCAATGGATCAGAGAGAAGCAAGCCATTGCTTCAGACAGGAGCTCTGGCCCAGTGTCAGCCCTTGGCATCTTCTGCAAAGAAGAATAAAGATGCAAAGGTGTTACAAAAAAACCTACCCAGAGAAATGGGGTTGGGGGACTGGTACTGCCCCCTCGCCATGGCAGCCCTCACTCCTGCCATGGCAGGAGCCTGGGTGGAGGGGTGTCTCCAGCACTTCCAGACCCTGCTCTCTCGAATATTTTTTGCATGCTTAATTTCTTTGGAAGTGTTCAATTGATTTAAAGTGCACATCAAGGTGACACAAAGAGCAAGTAGGTTCTCCACAGAAATCCTGTGAATTGTTGCTCAGCCATTCGCTGTTGCAGGCAAAAGAGGCACCAGGCAATGCAAGAAGGAAATCTTCTAAGTTAATTATTTGCTGGTTTATAGACTTTCAGCTACTTCAGCCTGGAACGTTTGATAAGGAAGCCTGGAGCTTCAGCAGAAGCAATTAGCATGACTTCTCTGAGATATTAGTGAGGAATTGTGCCATTGTTTATTTCCTGTAAAGCGACAGACTACTAGAAAGGGTTTGTTTGCTGTTTGTAGATTATTTGTGTCAGAGTGGATGCATTCACCAGGAGCATGGCAAGTAGGAGTGAGAACACTACAGAGACTTTCCCCGTGACAATACAAGGACATGCACTTCTCCCCATCTTGTTCACTGTCTAATACATTTTCTCTTGCTTTTATTCTGTGGTGTTAATAATGGTGGTGATCCCCAGAGCCAAGTTTGCATTGGTATTAGCCCTGAGAGACCCCAGGAGGGGAACAAAAGTGCCCTGAGTTAATGGATGCTGGGTAGGCAAAGGGACAAAGCACAGGGCAGATTTGTGCATCAGTCATAGAAGACTAGCAAGAAGATGGAGGTGTCCTTGATAATCAATATTGAAGAAGACAGTGGAAGAAGTAGCAGAGGTTGTTTTTCCCTCCACTTGCAAGTAGGGTTCCTTTTCCAGTTTATATCTCTTCCTGCCAGACATGAAATTGAACCCCTTTGTATGCAGGAATAATCCAGTTCACCTCAGACCAATTCCTGTCAGCTCTGAAAATGAAACATGAGAACTACTAAAAATAAGCAGTAACAGGGCATGAAATAAATAATCTACTGCTTTGTCCAGGGAGAAATACTTTCTGACTTGGTCATCAGCAAGTAATTATCCTTGCTGGAACTGTCTAAGAGGTTAACAAATCTAGAGTGCATAGCTGACCTTGTCTTGGGGAAGATGGTGGCCTGGGATACTTTTGGAGGCCCTTTTCAGGATTTTAAGAATAATGCTACAGAAGTTCGATAGAAAGCCTCTCTTTTCAACAGGGAGTGATTTATAATTTGCCTTTCTTTTTTTCTGGAACTCCTGAGCATTTGGACGCTTCAGAAGTTCTCAAGGCCAATATTCAATTGTTACAACTTTTGGAAGCATTGTCAAAGATAAAGACCAATGAACTGAGGATGAATGGGAAATGTACTTTCTAAAATGCTTTAGTCCAAACAAATACTTAAAATCTGTGAATACCAGTGCAGCCAGAAAAAGAAGTAGAAAGGAAAATTTTGCACACAAAATACTGTTTAGCTGGATGTTGGGAAAAACTGATGTTGGGAATCAGCAAAGCCATCTGAAACAAACAGGTTATCTCTTTGTGAGAATACCTAAAGTCCTTTGTAATGAAACAAAGACACAATAACTCTTAGGAAATCATGTAAGTTAATATGAACTACTAAAGACATCCCAAGGATGGGATGCAAGGCAAAAATAAAAAATAGGGCCTCTCAAGGCACTTTTGAAGTGATGCAAATCTGCATCAGTGAAACCAAGATTGCCACAGGCAACACTGACCTTACAGTCAATTTCAACACTTGTACTTAGGACTTTTAATTCCAAGGTTTCTTGAAGGCTGAGTGTACTGAATGGCAAAAAACAAGTCTTGTCTGCACTCCCTCCCTGTGTGCTGAACCTCAGCTGGGCTAATTCTTTGCAGCTGCCCAGGCAGAGAGCCAGACCCTTCAGGTAGTGGATTATGGACAGAACAAGAGAAGGAGTTCTGGCATCCTCACAAACAGTACACCCTTGGGCAGGGGAAAGCCCAGAAAATACTGAAGTGCCCAGTATTGCTCTCCCACATGGGCTTTTCAAGAGCCAAGATAAAGAGCATCCAGCAAAGCAGTATAATGTAGCAGTGGGACTCCAAAAGCTAGGCCATGGAGAAGGGGAAGGAATGTGGGTCAACTCTGGTCTCTTCAATCAGGACACATGGTTTTACATATCTTGCATAGGGACCTTTGATGCATATGCACAATAAAATTCGTGTGGATGTTAAAAACCTCTTCTGCACTATAGTCCTGTTGTTCTGTCATCCCTCCATCCTCCCTCTCTCATGCTGACTAAACCTCTAATCCACTGTGTTTTGAGTTCTCGTCTCAATAATTTTTTTTCTGTTTGAAAATAGTTGGGACCCTCCTGATTTAATTGCTTACTATTATATTTGTCTTCAAATAAATGCTCTCTGTTGTAGTCAATCTTTGGCACAGCATCTTGCCTTCCCCTAACAGAAGCTGTTTCATAGAATCAAAGAATGGCTTAGGTTGGAAGGGATCTTAAAGGCCATCTATTTCCAATCCTCTTGCTGTGGGTAGGGACACCTTCCACTAGATCTGGTTGCTTAAAGACCCATCCAGCCTGGCCTGGAACACTTCCAGAGATGGGGTATCCACAACTTCTCTGGGCAACCTGTGCCAGTGTTTCACCAACCTGATTATAAAAAAATTCTTCCTTATATCTAGTCTAAATCTACCCTCTTTTAGTTTAAAACCATCACCCCTTGTCCTGTCATTACAGGCGATAGGAACACATACGTGAAATGTAGAGAATTTAGAAACCATTAAACAAAAAATCATTATCTATCACATTTGCCACAGAGCTACTGCTCTGCTGCTGTTTACTGGGATTCAGCTGGGATAATCTCTCTCCCAGTCTTTTACTTAGCTGTAATGGCAACAGGACAGTGACAGTAGATTGGACTAGATGACGTTTAGCAATCCCTTCCAACCCAAACTATTGTATGATTCTGATTCAGATGGGGATGCTGGTCAGCGCTGGCCGACACCCAAACCCAGCCCCGGGTCAGGCAGGCTCCCTGCGTGGATGGCTGGGGCTGTGTGGCAGGAAGGAGCTGTTGTTTCCTGCTCGCTTTGCTAGCTGTTGTTCTGCTTAAAATGTGAGGCCGAAAAGAGAGAGATTGGGAAAGCAAAGTCTGGTTGGAAAGTTTCAAGTGTTCTCCTTGCTTATGAAGGATTAACCTTGCACTTGTCAAGCAAATGACCTGGAGATTTATGTTACCACCATCAGGACTGCCTGTCAATAGCCAAGGTCTAAATGTTACTTCTTAAACGAAATCAAAAGCCTGTCCTCCTGCAGGGAGGGTTGGCAGTCCCGGCTGTCTCCCTCAGCAGGCCGGAATCTGCCCATCGGTTGGGCCAGGCTGTTCTGGATTTGGAGAGGTAAGTAAGGTATGCAGGCTCTGGCTGAGGGCTGCAGGGTGAAAAGGACCTGGGAACTAGCCTGCCAAAATCTGTCTCTGATAAAACAGCCCAACCCATCCTGTAAAGACTTCTACTGAAAAATCTTGAAATCATCACAGAGGAAATGACAGGAACTCGGGCCTCCCCTCCCGCCCTGGCCAGGCCCTCCCTGGCTTTTTCCCTCCCGGCAGCCTGACACGCCGTGTCCCTGGGGAAGGGCCAGGGCTCCAGCTGCAGCACGGCCAGACAGGCTGAGGCAGCAGGGAGGAGGGATTGCAGCGGCAGGGAGGAGGGATTGCAGCGGCAGGAGAGGGAGGAACAGAGCGATTCCTCTGGCCTTAGTGACATTTTGCTTATTTATACCAGCTGCAGATCTTATCTGAAATCTTGAGAGACTTCAGTGTGGCTTTCCTTTTTTGCGTTTAAGAGGGCATTCAGTTAATACAAGTGCCACATACTGAAATACCTGCTTTATGAGGGGGCAGGGCTGAACACCTTAAAAATACATAGGACTTTGGATTATATTACTTCCTATGGAACAGTTTCCAGCTCTGCTGTCCCAGACCATGCATCTCTTCCCTTAAGGGTGGATGAGATATAAAGAAACCACTCCCGTGTTTTTATCAAGAAGGTGAGGCCGTTGTGTTTGATTTTTTACCTTGTGGTTTGTAATGTGTCAGATCCTGGTGAGACAGTCTGAATTGGTTTGGTACCTTTGTAAATTGCTGAACATCACAAGAGGATAATAAGGAATATGCTGTACATGCTCTACCTGCCCTCTATCCTGTCTTCCTTGGATGACCCCAAACATTATTTTAAGTGCAACATCCCTCTGTTGCACAGCTTTCCTTCAATGCTGGGTTTTTTTCTGGTGTGCACTAATGTATTCCTGTCCCAAAGCAGCTACAGAGGGGCAATGTGTCAGCAGGCTGCAATGTTTGTGCGTGTGCATGCATGGTGGTCATCAGTCTGCAGGTACAGTTCTGGGCTGAGGAAATTATGCTCTTGGGAGCTGTGTTCCTAACTCCCAAAGATTCACCTGAAAAAAACTCCAACTTTTAATTTGTGGAATTGCACAGACTGGTGACACAAGCAGGAAACATGACAAAACAGAAAAAAACCACAGAGATGCTGCAGGGTTTGGTAGCAAGTAGGTTCTCTCCTTCCCCAGACTTCCTTCTGAAGGTTGCCACCACCACCTCCCACTTGGTTGGCTTCACAGACCGTCACCCCGCATCTGGGATGGTGGCAGCAGCCAGCAGGACGTTTCCTGTACCTTTGCACAGCTCCAAGGTTCATAAAGCTGCTCCAGACTCCAGAGGAAGTGTGTGAAGCCTGTTCAGCCTGTATAGAGAAGCTGACATTGCCTCAAGGCAGGGAAGGGACATAGAAACCATCCAGTGATCCAGCCAGCCATGGGAAGAGTCACAGAAAGAAAGAAGTGAGCAGGCTTCGCCCTGGTGTTTGGGCATCTGCAGTTGCTCTGAGGCTGCAACCACTCGTGGCGGCAACTGTCATCTCCTGCAGGGCAGAGCGGGTTGTGTAGGCCACATAAAATGCATATGAGTCCCAGTCCAGTCCAGACTGTAAAACTGGTTTAAATGAAAACAGATTCGGGCACTTCTTGGACTGTGGACAGACATCATCTCTGGGATGTCACAGCTCCCTCTGGGCCTCTGTCAGTGGGTTGTCCTTTTGCTGCCTTGCCGGAGCGTTGGCCTTCCTCCCATCCCATGACACAACTCCCCATTTTTGTTCGTTCGGTGGGTGGCCGGAGACATGAGTGGCAGCAGCGTGGTGACCTCAGGCAGGGCAGTGACAACTGGGGTGGGAATGAAAGCCTCCAGCTGGCACCACTCCATGTGGAGTGCCGTCCTGTCTGCCACGATTTTGGTTGGTGCCTGACGAAGACGTGAGCCCTTCTCAGCTGTTTGCTGCTGCAGCTGCAATGCCAGGGATGCCCTCAGATCTGTGTTCAGGTCAGGACAGGCACTGCAGGCACTTGCTAATCCCCTCCAGGAAAGTTCCTGCGGCTTATTCCAAATACCCAGTTTGAACTGGTTAATCCGAGCGGGTGGGCCGGTCTGGCGTGCGCTGACACATGTGCTGCTGTGGGTGAAGGTCGGCTGCCGCCCTAGGGCAGTGACAAAGTGGCTGGTTCTGCCATCCCCAGCCAGGCCTCCGCCTGCAGCCCTGAAAGCTTTTCATCCAAATCCTCTGCAGTTCTGGGCCATTTCCCATGCAGCTTTTAGTGCTTTTTGTCCTTCCTCAGTTTAAAACAAGACTTCTGTTGTTTCTCTGGTGAGACTAGTAAAGGCTAGAAGGATATTCATCTTACATTTTCTCTGTACATCTTATACACCCGGGTCACGAAGTAATTTATCGTAAAGAAGCAGATGGTGTGAAAATATGACTGTTCCCAAATTCCACAGCATCCTAGCAGATGACATTTTAACCTTGACCTGTGTTTTGCTGTAGCCTGGTTTATCTGGCTCAGGAGAAATTGCAGGAAGTTGTGCAGAGCAAAAGGGTGCAGCTTGGTTTTTCATTGTTTTCACTGCTCCTGCTTGTATACGGCACAGGAAAACAAGGGGGAAATACCCTTTTGCTGGGACTCACACCCATGTTTCTTGTGAACCTTGAGTTCAATCAAGAAATGGAAACTGAGGGAATGCAGAACACATTGAGGGAAGCATGGTGCTCAGTGCAGTGCATGTGCTTCATATTTGGCCGAAGGTTGGTTGCTTTTTCTGCCTCCTTCAAGTAAGTTAACTAGCATCTATACATAAGTAACTTGCTGTGGCAAACATCAACTCTGAATCCACAACTCTATCTTTGCTCAGGAACCTTCATCTAAAATGGGGGTTTTTCCTTATAAGCCTAATGAAACTTGGAAATACTTCTTTTCCAGTCAAATAATGTTAATTACACAACATTCACTTAACATATATTATGTCAGCTAAAAGCCAGGCTGCTTTGTGAGCTGTCTGGAGGGCTCTGGTAAATTAAATCAAGTAAGTCCCCTTCCTTCAGTTTAAGTTGCTTTTCCCAAGTCATGACTCCTCTCCTTCCTCCTAACTCTTTGGTGACTCTTCCCCTCCTTCCCAACTTCTCTGCTGCTGTTAATGCTCTCAGAGGAGTCACTGGATGACCCTGTATACTCATCCTAATTGCCAGTTTCTAACATTCACGACTTTTTATATGTAAATGGCAAACTCCCTTCTGTGAGCCCCATGATAGGCTCAGCAAACCCTGGCAGGGAGGCGCAGGGAACAGCTAGGGGCAAGTCCTCCTTGAACAACAGCAGGAAGATTTCCTGTCTGTCAGGGCTGTCTGGGTTTTCCATGCAGTGATACAGTCTCTGTACACATACCACTGCACTCAGAAATGCCTCGAACAAGGCCAAATATTTCTTTGCTGAAAATCTTGATTCAAAACTTGAAATGGAGGCAGCTTGCTATGTACTAACAATGAATGACCCTCCTACTTACACATTTTTGTCGTATTTGTCGGAGTAGCTTCAACTTCCAAATGTATGGAAGGCTTTGTTGGCAGATTAAAAACCTCCGTAGTCAAAGTCATCTCTCTTCCCTGTCTCGGGTAGCATTTACAACTGACTCCTCTGTGTCTGACTCACCTGATGCCACAGCAATTGCTTTCAGGACAGTCCTGAGAATGGGCAGTCAACTACAGGTGGGAAATTTGGGAAGCTGCAGGCAGAATCATGGGTGGAGGTGGTGTTGTCCTAGGAGGTGCTGCCCTTCCCATAGATAAATGAGAGATCCTGCTGTGTCTAGGGAGCAATGGGCACATCCGGCACATCCTGAGTGGCTGAGTGGTCAGACTTGTCCAGGACAGTCTGTGCATATTCAGTGGTCTTAGTGGTCACACACAGATGGACTTCACAGCAAGTGTCCTTTATGTCTGACACATGTGAGGTGTTTTGGACCACCTATGTGAGTACTGAGTGGGTTGTCCAGTATATGCACAGTGTCACCAAGGGGATTGGGATGCACCAGACTTACTTTGCACACAGTCATTGTGTAGGGTGCTTGAACAAAATATGTCAATCCACTACAGGCTTCCCTTTCAGTCCCCAAGCTGGTGCTCCTCAGTGCATTTTGGCACTGATAATCATGTGGCCATAGAGTGGGTTGAACCAGCTCAGTGGTGCAGCTGACTGTGCACATAGACAAGCACCAGTATTGACACTGGAGAGGTGATGGGAGCATGCAGGGGAGGGCAGGGCTGCTCCTCTTCACAGCAGCTCGTGCTTAGATTGACATAAACCGGCCATGGCACCACATTCTTAGTTATTAATCTCTGATTTTAACATGTTGGATAGCCCAGGTAAAAATAAGGCTGAGGCTCATGCTTTGATGAAGCTGATGAAGTCTTGAGACCAGCAGACAAATTTCTGCTTCTGTCTGGTAAAGAGGACATAACTGGGATACTGGGACAACTGGTAGTTCTGATGGAGCTGGCCTGGACACAGGGTGGACTAATCCCTCCCACAAGAAAGAACCAGGATCACCAAGCCACGTGGCTGGACATATGTGGAGACAGAAATTGCACCCAGTTTGAGTAATGCATCTGCTGATCTCCTAGTTAAACTTTCTGACCAGTCTCAAGAAAAGGATCCTACTGATCTCTCACAGCTGTAGCATACAAGTACATATTTTTTTCTAGTAACATGTCTGGTCTTTAACTCAGGCAGTGAAGTCCTAGGTTGTGGTGCTCAAGCCCTTCTGATTCTCTGTCTCTTGCTTCTGTGATGACCCCAAAACCTTTACAAAACGGCAGCATATCAATGTCTTTGACTGGACCTTCACTTGACACTGGGGGGATTTGGGGACTTAGAGGTATCACTGGGCTTCTCATCTAACAACATGGTGTGCAAAATATTAATCTTGGTCTGGGCTGTACAGGGGCTCTGGAATACTCTGTCTTCATAAATACTTCTCCCTTGTCCTTTTGGAAAGTCATTTCCCCTTACTTCCTGTTGTATTCAATAAATCCCTTTGCTTAAAAAGGTCTCTTGTTGATACTAACCATCTGGCATCTGGGAGAGAGGAGAAGACAAAGGAAAGACAACAAGTTAAGTGCTGGACTGTGGGTCAAAAGCTTCATCTGTAAAATCTAACATAGAAACATGCTGAAAAAAGGAGGGAACAGGAGTGAGAACTAGGAAAACTGCTTCAGGCTGTTTTCTGGCACAATGCCCAGCAGGCACTGCACCAGGCAGCTCAGACCTGGAGCCTGTTTTCTCTGCTGTGCTGCTTCATTTTCTGGCCTGGGATGACATCTGGCTGGCATATTCTTTTCCACACCTCTGGATGAGTGCTCTTTTTAGCTAGTTACTGCAGTACTTGGCATTAAAATACAGTGAATTAGACTACGAAGTAGCATGAGATTGGCTTAAAAATGATGAGGTTTAAGTGCAGTTGAGCTTTGAATACTTTTTGTTTGCCTTCTGGGTTAGAAAACTTTACAATATGTGATATCCTATCCATATTTTCCTGCATTTCATCATGACTGTGAGTGCTCAGAAGACACTTTAAGAATAGGAAAAAAAAACCCAAACAAAAAACCAAAACCACAACAAAACCAAAAAAATAAAACAAAACAAACATAATACATCCATACCTTTTTATTGAGAAGTCCAGGATAAATTATTTGGGCTTTCAGAATAACATTAGTTATTATAAACTCTCAATGAAAAAAAATAGGATAGTTAGCAATAGAAAGGAAAAGAGAGATGGTGGGAAGAGAAATGGGAAAGAAGACTCATTACCTTCAAGAGATTGTTCAAGTCCAGTAAGAAACAGGGGCTGTGATGATGTAACACCACATAGTTGTCTCCAGATTTTGAGTATTTTCCCAGTGTTTGGAAAGACTTCCCCCACTAGCAGAGAAGGGTCCTAGATGAACAGAATTCATGGTCTGGAAACAGACACCACTGACTGTAACACTGGTCTTCTACACCACCAGGCCATCCTGTGCACTCCTACATCCACCAAGCTGTACAAGCACAAGTTCCTTGTGCTTGGCTTCTTTCACTTTGTTCCGGGTTTCAGCAGCACCTTTGCATAATAACGTGTTTCAGTTTTCACCGACAACCTGTTGCAAATTTTCCAATCTACCCCAGCAATGCAAAACAGTTTTCACAAAAACTAGGTTTTTACAGAGGTACTGCGTGCTGGCAGAGTTGTTTAATGTACTGTCCCAGCTGCAGGCACAGGTCTGGGAGTCATGTGCTAGCTCAACCTGATTTTTTCTGACTGGGGTGGGGAATTCTGGAGAAAACACAGCTACAAATGTGAGGGCTACACACCAGTAATTTCTCTGATGGTCTATATACCTTTATTACTTCTCAACACAGTAATAAAGCTTTCTGACTTTAGCTCTTACAGGTAGAATGGACAAGCTTAGGTGAAATACATCCCTTCCAACTACAGCACAAATATAATTCAGTACTAATGGCAAGTTAGCACTATTAATACATTAAAATCTGACCTCTGTGCACATGCCTACGAGTTAAAAACATACTGTAAGAAGACTGGAATGGTTCCCCTTAAGAGTGTAGCTGCACACATAGCTGCTCTGACATCATGTGTCAGCATGTTCCCGTTGATATTTACTTAATTATTGACTCATTTGTGAGAATAATTAAGCATTGGAGCAATCTGCCCAGAAACACCATGTACTTTTCACCCCTGATATTTACGGGACTAGAATGGAGAGTGCCCTGACCCCATGGAGCAGGAGGTTGCACTAGATGCCTCCCAAGACCCCTCCAACATCAATGTTCCTGCAGTACTGTGGCTCCATGCCTCTCCACGTATCTGAGATTCTTCCCTGCACTTTCTAGTCTATAAAAGTTTAGCCAAGCCTCTTCCTCCTCTGTAATTCTTGTAAAAGGAAAAAAAGAAATACATGCTACTGAAAAAGAGTGAAATGTGATGTGTTTGTGAGTTTTTTATGGGTTCTGAATATAGATATATATGTATTTTGCTTTTCTACTTTGGAGGAGCCTGTAAGGGTAGAGAAGCAGCAAAAAGGGGAAGGAATAGATAAGGAATATATAACTAACATATATGTAATAGATATTTTATTTGGTGACAGCTGGAAGTGTGATCTCCCTGTGAGAACAGAAGCATAGTCCAGCGATGACTGGCAAACCTGAGTCTCACCTGCTCTGAGCAGGTTCCTCAGAGCTCAACACCAAGCAGTGACTCCTGTCATGCAAAAGCAGCAGGCAGAGTTATTATTTAAGTTGGCTCACATACATGCAATGCCATGTTATTTAACAAACTCATTTTGCAGGCCCATTGTCTAAGGCCTCTGAGAAGACTATCAGGTGCCTCAGTATGAAATACCTGAAATATATGTGTGTGGTGATAATTTCTTACTTATTTGGGAGCTTCTCTGCCAAAAATCCTGTCCCAATGCCAGTGTTGGCTTTGGACTTTTTCCGGTTTACTTCTCTAGGCTTTGCTATATCCTCAGCCTTTGCCTTCCTCAGGCAGTGCTTGTGTAGGATGGTTCTGCCTCTGGTTCCTGTTCTCCATACTCCTTTGGGAGTGGTAGGGGCCTGGGGACATCACTTTGGGTGGCTGCACAGCCTCACCAGGCAGGAATAGTTCATTGTTACTGGTATGCCTGCCACAGCCTGAATCTCACTGCACCCTCATAGCATGATTTTTCTCGTGGTCAATGTATTAATGGCTTCTAGAGTCCCCACATTTTTCCTCTGGGATTAGGGGCTTTAGCTGCTCCCAGCCCTCAGCCTGGTAATCCATAATCAGATTTCACCATTTTAGCATTTCTCAGAGCAAATGCTATCTAGGATGGCCTAAACCTGATGTTCTGTTCCTTTAGGGACCATCAATTTTCTATGTTCTGTCACCTTTGAAGATGCTCATCGTCTCCTATTGCATGACCATTGCTCATCAATGCCATATTTAGTATCATCTTAGAGTCATTATTTCAGTAGCCTCATTAACCTCTGCTTTTTCAACAAGAGCAATTTGGAGGAATGCTGTCCAGTTATGGTTGTCTTCTGGTACAGGGGTTTGACTTAAACTACCTAACTTTTCCATTTGTTCTGATGCCTCCTACTTCTGGTGTTCTATACCTCCATTCCATGCTCCCAAACACCACTTGGAGCTTTGACAATTTGCAGCCTGCCCAGCTTATGCTGGAGCTGAGAGTGGGTCTGCAGACAACACCAAGGTGAGTGGTGCACTTGGCACGTCTGAGGGATGGGATGTCATGGACAAGCTCCAGAAGTGGGCCCATGGCAGCCTCATGAGTTTCAACAAGGCCAAGTGCAGGGTCCTAGTGACAGGACAAGGGATAATGGTTTAAAACTGGAAGACAGTAGGTTAGATTAGGTATTAGGAAGGAATTCTTTACGGTGAGGGTGGTTAGGCACTGGAACAGGTTGCCCAGAGAAGTTGTGGATGCCCCATCCCGGGAAGTGTTCAAGGTCAGGTTGGATGGGCTTTCAGCAGCCTGGTCTGGTGGAAGGTGTTCCTGCCCATGGCAGAGGGTTGGAACTGGGTGATCTTTAAGGTCCCTTTGAACCCAAACCATTCAATGATTCTATGATTCTTTGAGAGGGTAAATAGAAATTAGTGTCTGTCCTATCTGGGAAATGCAGAAGCCTGTCCCTAGGAAGTGCTGGGCTCCATAGGTCTGAAAAATGCTTTTAAAATGTTAAGCAAAGTTCTCATCCCCATTTACAGAGATAAAGCTTATTGTCTTCAGTCTTGAGGAATTCAAACAAAACCACAGAAGTTCTCAAACTTCGTCTCAGACTTTATGCAGTGTGAGTTAATATGGTGATGGTTTCACCTCTTGGATTTTGCCCTGTTTCTGGGAGGCATAGGAGGTAATGCGTGCGCTGGTTTTGTTACCTTGATCTCTCTGAATGCAAATGCAAAGCTGCCTTTAAGTAACTCCCGAGAACGACGCCTGCAGAGGCTGGTGAGCCATTAGATGGCAGCACAGATAAGGACAACATCCATCGTGCCTGGTGCTGCTCCAGGAAAGCCCCTCCACTGCTTTCAGCATCCCCAAGGTATCTTGTGGGTGAAGAATTTTCACATTACTTAAAGCAAATAAATTAAAACCTGTAAATGAGGATTTTCATATTATATTAAAGCATATAAAACAAATATTACCCTCTTCCCCCAAACAGTGATGGCATGTATCAAGCCTGAAGTTCTTTCAGAATTTCAGAATTATTTTATTCCTTATCCTTCTCAAGTATACATGAATTCAGCTATATATTGAATAAACCAGCTCCTTTCTTGATGACGTATAGTAGCTTATCACCTAAAAGCTCTTCTAGAAAACTCCCTCACCAACCATCTCAGATCATGGCCTGAGGAGCATAATACTTTACATTACTTTCAATTGCCATTTGAGATACAAATACAAAACCAATACAAATACAGCAGGCACTTAGTAGACCCTCAGAATATTCCATTGACACTTCAACTAATTTCATTTTTTTAAATGGAAAAAAAATCGAAGCAAATAGAGAGGAGACCTAATTTTCTTTTTCATACTGAATATCTGCCACCTAGCTTATTACTAATTTTGCATTGTGTTGGCTTAGAGTTAGATAAAGGAGAATCAAGGTGCTAATTGCATACCTGTAAGCCTGACATTTCTGCTGACATCCCAGACTCTTGCCTGGTATCTTGTGAAAAAACCATGCTTGAGAGCTGTCAAAGTGATGAAGTGCCTGGTTTTTGCTATGGCAGAGCAAAACTCCTACCTTCCTGTGCCGAGATCTGACAGGGAAATCCTGAGTCTGTGTAACTGGTAATGTAGCTGATGATCTAGAGCATCTTCTGGTGTTAATCTGTGGAAATACTTTTAAAAATATGTGGTAATCATATCAAAGAGACTTCATTCTAGCATATAGGATTTTGACAATCTTTATTTCATAGTTTGCCTTAAGAAATTACTAACAATAATATGTAATTTTGCTTATTAATAATCCTAACAGCTATATTAGGCTACTATAAAGCTAATTTGCACTCAACAAAATCAGGAGTCATCCATATTGTTATCCTAGTTAAAAGCTGGTTTGTGGAGGTAAATTCAGCCCCAGCTCCAAGCTTTTTGGAGCATCTTCACTCCCAGGCTGTTTTCCCAGGTGACTGAGCTGATGTTCAAACTTGGAGGCTGGTCTCACACTGGTGGTCTCAGGAAGTGCTTTCCAGCAACTTTTGGAGCTATTTCAAAAGGAGAAGAGCTTTGTAGTGTCTTGTAGGCAATTAGAGGCCACATTTCTTGAGAGTTGATGAGCACGATGTGTCTGCTTATACTTTTTTTCCCCAGAGATTTGTCTCTTGCAGAGGTAATACTTCTCTTGTCACTTTGTGAAGTGGAAAACCTGTGTAACTGCCCCCCGTGGGGTTATGAGACTATCTGGAAGAAAGGAAGGATATATCACTTTACTTTTTAAAATGCAAAAGACATTTCAGAAGGCAGCATAAAGTAACACTAAGCAAAAATTTAAGAGAGACAGATGGGTAATAGAAAGCATCACGGTAGTATCTGATCACTGCAAGCCTTGGCTTTGTGTTTTCAGCACCATGACACAAACGTTATTTGATCTAAAGGGAAGAGAATAGATTTTTAAACTACATATTCTACCTTCTGCAGAATTCCAGGCCGTCTGTGAAAGTCTCTTCTCAAATTATTAATGTAAGCCAATGAGGATCACAGACCGAGGTGGAATGGTCTGCAAGCATGGCTAATGTGTGCAGGTACTGCCAGCTACTCCAACAGCAGGCAAAGCCATCCCTTCTGCACAGAGCTCCTTGGGAAGGAGAAATGTATAAAGCTCTTGACTTTAGCACATGGGGAAAAAAAATTGTTGCTTTCTGGCACTACCTCAGAACCTATTCAGCATCTGGCTGGCTTTTCAATGTGTGAACTAGTCAGGACAAATCTGGAGTGGGTTTTTTATTTATTTTAAACTGTCTATATCATATTCCATTTCAAATCCTCAGAGAATCAGATGAAACTACTAAAACTTTTAAATGTTTGAAGGACATCAGACTAGCAGAGTGAAAACAGACAGAAAGCTGCTGGGCCCAGCATTACATTTTCCTCCCTAGAACAGGGAAAGATGGATGGTGTGAGGGAAGCTGATCCGTTACTCCGATCGAAATGTGTCAGAGCCTGGGAGTTTGGGCATAACTAGACCCCAGTCACAATAATTTCTAGATCATCTCCAAATGCAGATACTGCTGCATCAGCCCCATGGAGGCGAATCCAGCATCTCTTTGACAAGGAAGTACTTACCTCCTGTTGGTGCAAACTCTGGAATGATGTGACAGACGCTGATGGCTCCAGTGTACCTTCATGTAGTGAAATTAGGGGCTGATCAACTTCTGAGCTTTACTGTGTCATCCAAATCACTTGTTTCAGATTTCCAATCTATTTAGAAATAACTGAAATGCATTGCTTTTAAAAATGAACAGGACTTCAGCATCCTACAAACCTGGAAGTTCTCTATTTAACCATATTTAACTTATTAACGTGTTTATATGTTAACATATTTTTAACATATTTAACTTATATATAATTTACACTCTTCTTTGTCTTACTATAAACCAAGTTTTATACCAAGCAGACTAATCAGGAAATTTATATTTTTGCCCATATATAGATATGTAGGCAGGTACCACAAGGTGGAGATACTTACCAACAAAGTTCTTATACTAGGAATTCGATCCATGCATACAAATCCCTGCACTCATTAAGGGATCAGATTTTGCTTGGACTTTACATACCTGAGGGATCTCTGTAGGTACAGATGTGAAGGAGGTGTCCAGGCTTGCATTTAGGAGGGCTGTAATCCCAAGAACAACAGCCTTTACTACAGATGAGCTGGAGAAAAGCACTATCACACTTTATTTTAGTATGCTACAAAAGTCATTGTTGATCTTTATTAGGTACTTTAATACCAAGCATACTTTGAAGTAACAAAAATTATTGTTGTTATTACTTTTTACAGAAAATCAGGTATTTCAACAGTTTTCTTTACAGTTTGTTGACTTAAAAAGAAATTTGAATTGACAAGTTACAATGGAGTGGGATGGGAAAGTGGTAACATTTAAAAAGATAAAACATACTATTCTTACTGAGTCAACACTTAATGATGTACATCCTGGTACGTCTCTCCTTCTGACTGTGTACAAATGGTTCATATTCACTGAGCTGCCCTGACACGGTTGTGATGTCTTGTGATGACACTTTTTTTTTCTATATTTAGAAAGGGCTTTTACATTACACCATCACCATGATGCTAAACAAAATAATACAGAGAAACCCTGTTTTGGTGATTTCTGTCACAGCAAAAGTGCCATGACTACAATAATGTGGGATAGAGGTAAACTGAAGGAGCAAATGAAGATGGTGATATGAGAGCACATCCAGATAACAAGCCCTTTCCCAGGCTTTGAGGTGCGAGTGTGGTTGTGAGCCAACAACAGCAGAGAATGAGGATGGGCTTCACTGAGACACCACTTAATAGGGACTGCTGAATCTATCCGGCCCCTGAGGATGTGCATTTTCCAGCTGACACTGGTTGGACTAACTACAGATTTAAAAACCTGCCTGAACTGGGCCCTTAAATGAGTTTATGCTGCGTCATGTGTGAACTACTTGATTTTTACCTTCCATCCCCTTTGGGTCAATAGCAAGTACTGGGAAGATGTTTATGGTGGTTGACTGATTTGGGTGGGGTTTTTGGCCAGCTAGGGCTGGTCCGTTAGAAGTCAGGAGAATTTCCTACATACAGTTACAAGAGCAGTTTTGGATTAAAAAACCGTGTTGTTAATTTTTTTTTAAATGCTGCTCAGATTCACACATCAGTTTACTTGGCTGACATCCACATCAGTATTCAGTCTCTAAGACAAGCAGTGCCACATTGGTACCTTGATAGTTAGATAGAAAAGTTATCTAATTCCCTGTATTTGTTTACTGGCAGTTTGCTTTAAGATAATTTTTCATTCAAAAGTAAAATAAATTTTTTGAGATTCATGCACTAAATTCTGAAATAATTTGTGTTGTACAGTCAATAGTTAAAAAGTAGTTTTAACTCATGTTTACCTCATGTCTTCAGCATTTTGCATTATTTGGGATCAACACTAGCAATTAGTTATTATTTTAGCCATTTCCCCTGAAAGCCAAAGAATAAAGCAACAGGCTTAAAAAGCCCTGAAGAAATCAGCATTGCAGTGTTCATTTTGGGCTGGATTAATCTGTGATACACAGGAGAATCTAGAGACATGTAAGGAGCAACATGCTGATGGCCAGTCCTGAGCCAGGACAGATGTGTGCCTTGGTGCAAGTGTTAGAGAGGAGCAGAGAGGGGGTCCCTGCCTCCCTCTGTTGCTCTGTGCCTGGTGCTTGGCATCCAGGCCTTTCACTAAAAGGTCTCGTCATACTCTGTGCCTACTCCTGTTTTACTTCTTAGTGGCTTCTGGAACTGAGTGTGCCCTTTGAGACCTGAGGAGGGAATCACTTCCCCACCAGCACCCCAGGGCTATTTGCATCCAGCCCTCACATGGCTATTTGCAATATGTATTTGCTTACTAGTCTCTTAATTTTTGTACTGAGTTTAAACTCAAGGGTTTATTGAGTTGTATTGAGCTTAAACTTAAGGCCAGAGGGTCTCATTTTGTCTTACTGGCATTAGCATGGGCCAGAGAGAGCCACTCAGCAGTTGTATGACAGAACAGGGAAAAGGAATGCCCTTGAAGTGAGCAGCTGTGTGTTACATTTAAGGGGTAAATTACTTTCTCCTATTAAAAAAGGAATCAAGGGCTTTTATTTTGTCACTTCAAATACAAACAATTCTATGCATCTTGGGAAATTATAGCATTATGATATTCAGTCAGATATACCTTATAGTATATATTCTTCATAGAACTAGAATATAGGTCAGAAATAATTTTTGAGTCTTAAGTTTGTTACAGACATATTAATTGGAACACATATGCAGTAAAAATTGAGAAGCTTTACAGTTTTAGTCAACTTATTATACAGTGAAGAAAATGAAGTGCAGCAATGTAGCAGTAAAAGTTACGCTTTCTCCACTAGGTGATGGAAATATTCAGAGTCTAAAAATGCTAATTTAAGAGAGATGTCCTAACAGCTTCTTGGCTACTGGGATAGGAATAGTCTGAAGTTAACTGCCTCTCTACTGTGAAAGGTTTTAAAGCTTTTTGCTTTCCGTCCGAATAAAAAAAATGACATTTACAAACCTCTTCAATGCATATATATTACATATGTTTATCTAGCAACGACTACACCCCTTTTAATTTATTCCCCAAATGTGACTTTTCATGCATGTCTTCTGGACGCTGTATTCAGCAATAGTTTCTGATGAGCTGGTGTGTAATCCATGATTGCATTTCTCTTCTGAAATCACTTCCATGTCTGGCTGATCTATGTTTAGAAGGTGGTGCTTATCCATCAGGCATTTTTGCGCTTGTCAGCATTCTTCTCTGTTGGAGGCCCTTTCCCAAGCGTCTTCCCATTTTAATGTTGATGTACAAAAGCTGTTATTCATTTGTTTTGTGCTCATTCTAGTGAGGATTGGCTTAGTAGGACTGTGCAAAACAGAGAAAAGAGAGAAGCTGGTTTACTGCCAGCAAACATAAAGATGCTCATGCTGTGCTTAGCTCAGAGCAAGCCTCTGACCAGTATTGTAATGCACTTCATTATATACAATTCCACTTATCCCGAAAGGTGAAAAATTTAATCTGCAGATAGGATTTGTAATCTAAAATTCGCAAAAAACAATTTTTCATCAGCTAATTGACAAAGAAAGTCAAAATAATGAGATTATTTCATTTAAAGTTTGAGCAATATGAAAATGAAGATACAATGCATGTGGGGCAAGAATGCTATTTACTAGATTAATACCATGAATTCTGTTAAAATCCTGACATTTCTGTTCCGTATCAATAACTTCTTTCCCTCCTCTGAGGACACAATCCACATGTGCAAACATGATAAAATAATACCTTGTGTTAAATTTCAAATGAGGACAGAGCTGTGGAGGTGTTTGCAAATCAAACTCTCCCTTAAAAACTAATTCTCACTGCCCAGTTTCCGTGTACTTAAGCAGAGCTGCGTACGGGCAAGGGGACGGGCTGCGCTGGCGCTGGGAGCAGGGTGACAAAGGCTCCCCCTCCTCGCTGGAGGTGACAGCCCCAGAGCTGGTGCTGCAAGGGGCAGCCACTGGAACAAGGGCTCAGTGAGGAAATCTATTTGCAAAGCTAAAAACCTGGGTGCCCCAGCGTTTGGCAGTGAACAGAAGGTTCTTGCACCAGATGAACTCTGCCAATTCACCATTAGCTAAACTCTCCCAGACCCCTGAGACCAAACCATGAAGTTGTTTATCAGGCAGCCTCCTCACTGCCTCCTGTGAAAGGGTCACTGCTCAAGGGGTCCTACAAGCCCACAGCCTGGGGGAGAGGGGGGCCGCTGTCATCACAACCCCACTTCCTTTATCGTAACACAGGGGCCTCTGCAGGAGACTGCTGGAATGCAGAACTAGGGAGAAATCACTATTTTTGTGGCAACAAAAGAAAACGAATGAATTCCATTGTGAAATGAAAGCAAACAAAGAATTTCAGAACTAGAAACACTTAAAAAATGTTACTGTAAGGAGACCGAAATATTTAATTTCCTCCCCCCATATTACACAGAGCAGTCATCTTCTCCCATTCCCTCAAATTCCCTACACCCCTTGACTCTTGTGGTCACCTTGGCCTGCAGCTAATTCACCCACAGACCCAGAGTGCGTGGTGCCCCAGGGTAGGATACTCAGACCCCAGAGCTTGGGATGGTGGTACCACGAACAAGTGAGCCTGGTGGTGGCAAACCCATCTGCCATGGACCTTGGATGCCTGCTTCCCCATCAACTTCCAACAAACTGACATTTTTCAAGCAAAGTTTATTTTGGAGAAAAATTCTGAGTTGTTCAGCATTGATCTATAGTCCAGATTTATTTTACAAGACACTTTTAATTGATGTTGCCGAGACTAGAAAGTAGCAAATAAGTATGCAAGAAGCATAAGGTGGACTAGAGAGGGCACTGAAGAAGAAAAATGGGTCAGTTTTGCTTGAGTTAAAAAATTAATATGAAATATAGTCTTCACTGTGGTAGAAACATTTTTATGATGCGAGTATGTAATGGGATGGTAGTTTCCAATTGCAAAAGAAAACTTGGGGTTGATACCTCCATGAGTGTCCTTTCACCCTTTAGAACATGTAGCAAAAATGAAGGATAAAGTGTGGATGAGAAATGGACATACTTGTGATAAATAAAATCTATTAAAAATGGTCTGAGTCTGGAATTTTGTTTACCTGCATTAATAATTACCATTATTAATGGTAATTAATAATGCAGGTAAACAGCACTACTAGATACAGTGAATGAAAAAGTGCCTGAGACTCTAATCTGTTTATTTGCTAAGTGAGATAGGGGACTTTGTGAGCCTCTTAAACAATCCGCATTTGGTGAAACTGAAATCCGGAGAAAGATAGTGTTGCACAGTGAGGAGCACGTGCTCTGATACTCCTAGGAACAATCAAAGCTTAATAGAACTGAATGAGCCATTTCTTTCAAATATTTTTAATCATAATTTCATGTACCTGCATTATTCAAATGCCTAACACTGCTTATTGGATTTCCAGCAGCACTCAGTGTTTCAGCAGTAACATACTCAGACCTTTATTAATTTTTTGGACAAATTTTGCACACAGGTGTTATACACATGGAAATAAAATTTAATAAATGCCAGAGGTGCCTAGTTGACAAGACGTAAGTAAGTCATTCACATGCAACATCCCTCAGTCTGTTTTGTATCACACCATAGGCTTTTGACTCCTTGAAGTTTGTTTTCTTAGAGCTACTTAACAGTGCTGTTACCTAGAAATCAGTTAATGAAGGCAGTCTTCGTGGAAGCTGTATTACCCAACCACCCAGGTGCTCTGCTGTTAAGTTCCCTATTTAAAGTCTTTAAAGCCTGCCTGTTAGGCTGACCTCACCACAACAGGGTTACTACTCATCATTGACACATTCAATTAGGGCAATCACTTCTGTTGACTGCAGAGCTGGGGTATAGTCAGCCTGGAGGGATTTACAGTATTTTAGTGTTTATGTGCATTTCAGAAAGAGGACACTGAGGTTTGTTTGTGGTAAAGATGAATCACAGGGAGATTTCCAGGTTGCTCCTTGACAAGATATAAAAGACATACTGAATTTCAAGTGGTCCCTTCCATGCTCTTACTGTAAAGTCAGCAAAATGAATAGTAAATATAGAGAGAAAGGCAGACCTTCTAGGTCTGGGTATATATTATCTCAGACAACCTTAAGACTTTACACCAGACATATTTAATTTAATTGTCACCAGACTTATTTAAATGATCTTCTTTGCCATGTATTTGACTGGCATCTAGAAAATAACACCTTTCCAAGTGTTAACCTTTTGTTGCTGACTCCAAACACACACAACTGCTATGCTAAGGAGCAACTGGCATTCATGGTCACACCAAAATTGGTACCGTTATGAAACGACATCAGCTGGCAGAAGGCCATGGGTTAATGAAGCACCAGAGATCTCATCCCAGCACCTCCACAGAATTCCTCCAGCCTAAACAGCAACATCATCTCTGCTGAATGCTGGCACTGTGTTTAGTGTATGGGAGGAGATGAAGGATGAGACAAACATTGATGCTGAAGCCCTGCAATTGAAAATAGACATACTGAGGCACCTTGGATAACACAGCTGCCTGGGCTGTAGGCCAAAAAAAATTGGACAAGTTCAGTTTTAATGAGGTGCTTGGAGTTCTCACCTTTCTGCTTATAGAACCACAGAATCATTAAGGTTGGAAAAGACCCCTAAGATCAGCAATTCCAACCGTTAACGTTAATGTAGCACTACCACGTTCACTGCCAAACCATAACCCCACATGCCGCATCCACACACCTTTTGAACACCTCCAGGGACAGTGAAATCAAGACTTCCCTGGGCAGTGTGTTCAGTGAGTGTCAGTGCCTGACAACTCCTTTGGTGAAGAAATTTTTCCTAGTATCCAATCTAAACGTCCCCTGGTGCAACTCAAGGCCATTTCTTCTCATCCTGTCGCTTGTTACTTGGGAGACGAGACCCACCCCCACCTGGCTACAACCTCCTTTCTGGGAGTTACAGAGCATGATAAGGTCTCCCCTGATTCCCTTTTTCTGCAGGCTAAACACCCCCAGCTCCCTCTGCTGCTCCTCATAGGACTTGTGCTCTGGGCCTTCACCAGCTTTGTTGCCCTTTTTGTACACACTGATCTGGGTCAGTTCCTCATAACCACAGGTAGATGGTTTTGTTGCTTATATCAGGGTTGATGGAATGCCAAGTGTGTTAAAACTCCATTTGTAGACACCGTAGCCCAAAATTCAAAGAGCAACATGTATTCGTGGCCTGGACAATATACAGATGTGTATAATTACATGGCATGAAAGGCAGATAGATGCCCAGCTGCACAGAGCAGCCAATGACCCATCATCTCTTATTTCCTTGAAGATAGTCTCTTTAAAACAAATAACAAATCCAATTTGAGAGGCCTGAGAGAATTATTTTGTTTTTCATGTGATGAGAGAGAGGACTGATATGTGTTCCCATTTCCCTACCTGCTGTGGGTGCCTTTTCTCTCTTGTGATGCACTTAGCATCCTTTGCCCTGGCCTCATGGTGGGATGCTTATCCATCACCTGGACAGTGACCTTGGGGCAAATTGTGCTCTCAGTAAACAGCCAGGCACCAACTCAGGTCCTCTCCAAGAATCCTGATGATCCAAGCTGAAACTCTAGCATGTGTTTTGGAGCAGCTGTCCACAAATCATCCTGGAAACAGCTGTATGGCCAGGAGGAGAGTAAGTTGTGCTCTGCTGCCTACTCCTGCACTGCAGCTGAGACTCAGTAAGGAGGGTACAAGGCTACCCTGTGGAGACAGAAAGAAGAATGGACAGAAATTCCCCAACTGTTTTGCTAGCAGCTCTCTTTCAGTGTTTCACTGTTCAGCATCTTCTCAACAAAATGGGATAAATGACCTGTCCACACCAGAGCTGCTCAAGGAGTTTCCTCCTCCTCCTCCTGGCAAACCAGCAGGCAGGATCTGGCAACTGCCTGCTCTGCCATCACTCACAGCTACCAAAGACTACCTGAGGGGGCAGGGGTTAAAGAGAATGCACAGTAAACCTTGAGGAGTTACTAAAACCTACAAAATTTTGGGATTGAAAATGTGTGATGGTTTTGTCCATATGGCATTAGAGGAGAAGCTCATCTGAGCAGAAGGTGTGTGAGCTTGCTCTTCTGCTGCAGCACTTCCTTGCAATAAAATAGAATTGAATCACATAAAAAATGACAAGGTTTTTACCAACTCAGTATGCAAGCCCTGTGAAATCAGAGCTGAGTAGAACAGTGGCACTTATTCAATCTGCTGGGTGGTATCTTGCTCACCCTGTTAGTGGCAGCAGCTGAACTCCTGGGCATGGCTTGTGGGAAGTGTTTCTAGGACTGTAGGAAATGGTTTCAGGAGCATTCAGGAATTTTCTAAGCGTATGGCTCAGGCGGTTTTGCTGTCAGAAGGCTCAGTTCATGGCTGCACAAGCACATTTCTAGCATGCAAGAGGATGGCAGGGTGCTCCCCTCTGCTGCTTCAGCCCTAACTACCAGTGGGGCTCTGATGGCTGCACCCAGCTTCCTCTGGACTTTGGGGGTGGGGTGGCAGCAGGGTAGCCAAGGGCTGTCTGGAATGGTGGGCGGCATGCCAGGATGTCCCCTTCAGGAGGTTCACCTCTCCAGGTTACTCCTCGAAGTTCAGAGTTTGCTCACTGCAACAGAACCTTGGTAAGTGGTTAATAGCATGCTAAACTTCAAAATCTTGGCTAAGGGATATAAAAGATTGATTGTGCAAATATAATCTTTCAGACATAAACCACTGTGTACAAGTCTGGGACTAGGATTGGATTCAGCCACACCTACACTTCTCTTTGAGAAGGGATTTAGCATGCTAGGGGATTGTTTCTGAACCTCATGGCTCAATGACAGGGTCTCTCTGGCAGTTTTGTCTGACCATGTCCTCTATGCAGTAAATAAATAATCTTGCCATTGAATCTTGTTAAACCATTGTTGCATTTACCATTGAACTTTGTTAAATCACTGTTTTATATCAATAAAGTATATTGTTGCTTCTCTCTTGTATATTGTTGCTGCTCTCTTACAAGTGTAGTTGCTTCCATCTATGATAGATGGTTTCAGGGCCACAGGGGCCATGATGGGCTGAACGACAGAATGCTGTTTTATTAGACATAGTTTTCAGAGAAGAAACAGAAGAATGTTGATGGATCCAGCCAAATCAATTTTGCCAGGTTTCTAGCATCTGCGTACAACACACAGCTGGACAGACTTTGCTGTCATGCTGTCATTCACAAGAGAAAACCCAGCACAAGAAAAAAACCACACACACTTTTCAGACCTAAAGCTACACTCCTTGAATACTTAATGCACTCAGTGACTGTCCTGCCCTCCCTGAAAGACTCTGGCCAATTCTTGTAGTTTTAAAATCCAAGTTAATCTTACATTGGATTTTTCCCCCTTTTTCTGTTGTATGTAATGACTGAAACATGGCAGGAGGAAATGGCTGTCAGTTCAGAGGCTGTTTGGTTGCAGGCAGTGTGCTGTGGCGGGAGAATCATGGAATCATTGAATGGTTTGGGTGGGAAGGGAACTGAAAGGTCATCTCGTTCCAACCCCCCTGCCATGGACAGGAGTGCCTTCCACTTGACCAGGCTGCTCAAAGCCCATCCAACCTGGCCTTGAACACTTCCAGGGACAAGGCGTCTCTGGGCAACTTGTTCCAGGGCCTCACCACCCTCACAGTAAAGAGGAAGAGTGACATGGCAGGGGTACATTATTTTCAGCATTGTTGATTTCTCCACACAAAAGTTCTTTGAAGCTATTACGACAATAAGCAAGAGTCTCCAGGACTAAATGTGGTTGTCAAGAAAAATTGATCCAAGAAAAAGGCATTTAGCAAGGAAGTCTGACCACCTTGTGCCAAGGTATGAAAGGAGACATGTATTTAGAAATTAAGTCTGGAGCCCAGAGTGGGTCAGGGCACTGACCCATAACCATTTGTGGTCTTTACTTCATGTTCCTGTTTTCTTCCAGACAGAAATTTTGAGAAAGGTGAGAAGATTTTTTGGAAGGAGAGAGAGAAGATGGAGGTTAGGCCTGGAGATGCATGTCACATAACATCAGCTCTCTTACAGTCAGATATCGGATGTGAGGGTCTAGGAAGTCCTTGGAGAGGTTCAGGGCCCTCCTGGGGAGACTCATTTAATCTTAGGATGGTTCCCAGGATGGATGAGTGATGTTGACTCCTGTGGGACTGTAGACCTGGATGAGACAGGAGGCCTAAATCTGAGATGGACAAAGTGAAGTGTGTGAATCCTGGAGTTATAATTACCCCGCACAAGGTGATTAACTGCATTCATGGACACAAGAAGAGAGAAGCTGCTGCCCATGCATGGAAGATCTTCACCCCGGAATATCAAATTATTAGGCAGTTTTGGATTAGTTGTTTGTAACAAGCTATCAGAGACCTTGTCTGAGCACAGCTTGAGGATGGGTATTTTTAGTCCTTTTGGGGTGTGCCATTTGTGCACCAGGACTGCCTTCCCGAAGAGCAAACGGCTTTGCAGGAGCTGGGTCTGAGATTCCAACCCCAGTTCAGCTCAGGAAGATCAGCTAAACAGCTTAAGGATTGACTAGGCAGGGATGCAAGGAGCAGGCCAGCCTGATGGGAAGGCATGAGCCAAGCTACATACAGCAGTCAGCTTAGCTCTCTTGTCACTGAGACCGTGCCTGGAGGAGCAGGTGAATTTTGACTGCAAATCTTGTGAAACAGGGTTACAGCAGCTTAAAGAAGGCACCTCTTTAGAGCCTGGCAGTTTTCTTATCTCTGAAAAGACCCTCCTTCAACTACTCCTAAATATAGCCAGGTGGCAGTGACAGGCTCTAAAACTCTGAATATGGGCAGTCTTCAAGCTTCCCTGCCACCCTTCCTACTCCCTGGCTTGGGTGGTTTTCCTCTGGTTTGAATGCAGCTCCAAGAATACAACATATGTGTATTTATTGGTGAGAAAGACAGGAGGAGAGTGACAGGCAGAGAGAAGAGAGAGCGATCCAAGAATGGATCAAGTTGTAGCTGTCATCCCTGTCATCTGCTGGCACCAGTCTGGGCTGGTGGAAACAGGGCTCCCTTGGGTGATGGCTCTGCTAGTCATGCCTCGCTACCAACAGATTTTGAGTTCCTCATCTGGGCAGGATGGTGCTCATGGCTGTACCTCCAGGGCAGACATCACCATCCCTCTGCTACTGTCACACACAGCAAGTGTGCCCTGGACACGGGAGGAGGCTGTGTGTCTGCCCAAGGTGAGAACCGACACACTGAGATGTCGTGATCAGATCCTGCTGAACAGTGGGCTGCCTTTTCCTCCATTTCAATATTTGCTTCTGTCAAGAAAAGGAAGATTTTTATCATAATGAACAAACAGCTAAAAGCCTCCTATTCTTTCTCCTAAAGAGTTTTCTTTTATTGTGGAACATCACAGAAATGCTCCTTCCTCTGGTGGTCCCTTTCCAGAAGGCTCATCAATTTGTCTTTTGTACTTGGTGGTGTTTCTGTCAAGTTTGGGATGGGAGTCACGTCTCAAGACAGGTTTGCTGGCATGGGAGATCTAGTATGTTGTTGGAAGGACTGGCAAGAGGCTGAAATGCCTTCATCAATAATGTCTTTCACATGAAGTAGCTTCCTGCTCTGCAGAGTTGTAGGCTTGAGTCAAACAAAATCAGTCACTTGTTGTTCATCTATTTTTATTTCCTCCATGTGGTTTGCTGCAGTCTTTCTTTGCCCAGATGGTCAAATAAATTGCTGTCACTAAACAGGAGTCTCTGAACGGTGATTCCTAAACTCTTCCTGTTCTTTAACTGTTAAATGAGAAAATGTTTCACTTTCTTTATACTCTGCCCATTTGCTGTAGCTGTTTTTCAGTTTCTACCCTGGAACCCAGAGGATCTGTAGGTATTTTTATTTGTTTCTCCAGCCTTCAAGCTGCATGATCAGACTGCTCAGAAAGCTCTGCATTGTCTGTATTTAAAAACTGTTACAAACTTTGATGTACTTGTTTACTGGGAGCTCCTCTGAGGATCCAGCCATGTCAGTGAGGTACCTTGACAAGGTTCTGGGCATATCGGCCAGAAAATGTTGGGATTGGCATTGTACAATCCTATGCTTTTTTATTTTGTTAATTACATTTTATATCTAGCTTTAGTAGCATCATATCTTCCAAGAGTTTTCCTGTGCTAGGTAGGCAATGTTAGATGCTGATGTTGGCACGTTTTTGCTTTGGGAAAACAAGCCATTGATACAAAGCTCTCCTTATCTGGGCTGGGCCATCAGGGCAGGCAGGAGGCAGAGCCCAGGACCAGCGTGGGCTGGGGGGCTGTGAGTGAGCCCCACCTGCAAGAGCCACTCCCTGCCGTGGGTGTGTGCTCAGGCTCCACGCTGGCTCGAGCCTGCTCTTCTGTGAGCAGAGAGGGAGTGGGAGTTCGGTGCTGGGAGAAAGCCAAGATATTGAAGCAGATTCTTGAAGGTGCCAGCCAGGATGTCTGCGTAAGGAAGCTGCTACGATGGGGCTTATTTTAGTGGTGTGACAGAAACGGAGCTCTGCTCTTTTTTCAACAGACTGGATTTCTCCAGATGATTTCCCAATTCATATACTGAGTGTTTCCTCCTAACAGAAACAAAGAGGGCTGTGACAGTTCTCTGGCCATTCCAGCATGTTAATACAACATTTCTATGAATGAAATTTCCTGAAAAAAAAAGCTGATTTTTTTATTATAACATAATAACTAAAACATTGCAAGACGTTTAAATGTCCCAGAAAACATAAGAAAAATATCAATGCTGATGAACCTTAAATCCTGCAGAATAATAAAAACATTTAAACTCTTATTTTTGGTGTGAAATGAATTTCCCTGCTCTTTGGCCAATGCCAAAGCTCTGTGACCTGGGAACATGGCACAAATCCATGCTATGCCAAGGTACATCCAAGGATTTCCAAAAGTTTTCAAGACTTTCTCTTTGTATGTACTTGTGCTGATGGGAAGACAAAATTTGATGAATGAGTTGGTCTGGGACTGGGAGTGGGGCTGCTGGGGCTCACCATGGAGGGGAAGGGTCCTGCAGCTGCAGGACTTTGTCCAGAGCACCTCTGGGGCAGGGGCTCACCAAGGCAAGGCTGTGTGTCCTTCCTCCTGACACACTCCTCTCTGGTTGGCTGCAGTAATGTTGGTTCTCAACCAAAACCTGCTAATGAGCCGCAAATATTGATCCCATTTCTGCCTTTGAGAAAGATACAGGTGCCAAGTTACATGTTTATGGGCAACAGGACAACGATCTGGAGCAGCTTTGGTCTGAGATTTCAAAACTGCAGCTTAATGATTAGCTTAAGGAGCACAGGAATGTTAATTAACTGGCTAGATACTGTCTAGGCAAATAGGAAGTATTTAGAAATGTACATAAGGCCTACAATTGTTTCCAAAGGTATGAAATTACATGTTAAACTACTGAAAAAATCTCTGTGGGGTTAGATGATACTCAGCTAGAAGAGAGTCTGGATTTGGGAGTTGGCAAAGCCAGGGTCTAGGGAGAGGGTGAGCTTTTTGGTGAATACCATCTGTCATGAAAACCTGTCTGATATGCAGCAAGGACAGTGTTGAGTGCTCATGGTCTTGAAGACTTTTCCGTCATCTTCCCTTTCTTGCTCCAAACCCAGTTTATGCAGGCTTTGGACAATGTGTAAGGATTTCTTATTGCTATTAATTTATATTATTCCCTTAAACATTTTCTTGAGTTCTTTTCTAGAGGTGTGAAGGGCACTCTTGTAAAAGAAAAAGAAGAGATTCTTTCCCTGAAGAGCTTTCAGCACAGAAGGCAAACTGCAATTAGCACTGCAGAGAAAAAAAAAAAAAAGCCATCTCAGAGAAGGAAGGGGAGGGCTGTGTTAGGAAATTGCCAGCTGAAAAGCATGCAGAAAGACAAGCTGGTTTGCAGGAGCCCTGAATGACAGGTGTGGTACAGTGTCCTCTGGGTCAGAACAGGAAGGTGACATCCCAGTGTATCCAGCAAGCCCTGTAGTCTTAGGCAGGCACCCATGTGGTGCTGTAAATAGTCCTGCTTATTTCCTCCTCTGGAAGGATCACACCCCGCACAATATAAGATCGGCTCCAGGGCTTAGAATCCTTGGTGGCTTCTTTCCCCCTTCTACTCCACACCTGATTCACACAGATACATGGACAATTTCCCTGTTGTTCGGCTGTTCCCACCAATGACCATAAGACAAGTCTTGGTAAAATGCACCTTTCAATGTAAGGATGCCATTGTAACAGGAAGAGACAGGAGGGTAGTTCCGAGCAGCAACCAAACCAGTACAAAACACTAACAGGAAGGGGGGAAATCTCCAGCCCACCACCTCAAATCAAACCTCAGTTTCACCAGGATTCCTCAAAGCTCAGTCACCAGTTTCTCAGAGACAGCAATAATTTAGAACAACCTATTAGATAAAGAAGATACTGATATAGATTTGCTCAGAAATGAAGCTATCTGTAAAAAGGGGGGCAGCTTAGACAAAGGAAACAAGTCCTCCAGTTGCATCCCCACAGCTGCATTTGCAGCAGCACTCCCTGAGGAGCCTTTCTCTCCACCTGCAGCCTTACTAAAGGGAGGGTTAATGCACTATCCTGCTGTGTAGCTCTGTAAAAGCTCCAATAAAAGCTTCCACCCACCCACACCCTAAACAACTAATATTTGTCCATCCTTCCCTCTCATTTTGGTCCATCAGGGTATGGCCAGGTCAGCAGTGGGGGCACAGGGGACCCTGTGTGTACCCTTGGTGCCGGGCTGTGCAGGGGCTGGTGCCACTGCTGCTGGCCCTGCTGGGGCTGCCAGGCCTGAGGGTCCTGCAGAGGCCCCCTCGCCTCCAAGAGACCCTGGCAGTGTCGACTTTCCAGTGCAGGTGCCGCCTGTGTTTGGTATCTGGCACCGAGACACCTCCTCGGTGCTTAAATAATAATGATGGATTTCTGCTCTGGAGTGATAGCTTGTGTTGCGCAGCTGGGTTAATGTGTGTCAGCTGTCATCATCCCTGTCAGCCGCTGCTGTCACTGAGCAGCAGATAAGTAAATCTGTGATGATGCATATCCCAGAGAGAGCAGGGATTAAATATTTCATTGCCTCAGACACCGAAACATCTCCTAATTTGGTGTCCTTTTCTAGCGGTCACATCCTCTCAGATTGCCCAGCCCTGGGGGAGAGCAGAGGCTGCCTGGGTTTCAGAGGCCGCGGGGCCAGGCATTGCCAGCGGCAAAGTCCCTGCAGCCAGGGCAGGCCGAGCTGCCATGCCAGTCTTCGCACATTTTAAAACAAGCAGAAACTCAAGGAAAAAGAAAAACCTCCTTTTTTTCCAATGGGCGTGATAAGGCAGTTGAGCCTCTGTTGTATAGACCAGGGACAAGTGGCCTGGTGCCCACCTTGGGCTGTCTCTGGGACACACTGCTGAGCACCTGGCACCATGGATTGAGCATCTGCCATGTATGGTGCTCACTCCACTTGGGCAGCACTGTGGAAAGCATCAGCGCTGGTTGTAGTTGGATAAATGTGCTTGTTTCCAAAGTGATGGGTCACTGAACCCTGGAGATGAGCTTGGTGGTCTTTCCTACAGCCCTTGCATCACCATGTGTCCATTCTCATCCTTCTCTGTGGTGATATTCAAACCCCTTTGCTAGCAAAGTCTCATAGTATCGTTTGCTCGGAGACAGGAAAAAAAGCTACAATTCAGATTTCTTCACTCTCCTGGACTTTTATGGTGTTGCCCATAGGAAATTTATATTGAAGGACTTTTCAGTGCAAAATACCAATTTGTCGAGACTGAAATTTTCTCGGATGCTTCTTTTTTTTTAACACGTGAAAGGAGCTATTCTAGGGGGATGTGGAAAATGAAAGAAAATGCTCTGATAAACAAGATCTTGGCTACTTTTAGACTAACTACCTACAGACACAAATAAAAATGAAAACGTCTCCTTTTTTGTTCCACACTGGAAGAGAAGGAAGACCCATTCTGTCAGTGATGAAATAAAGTCCTCATTTTCCAGAAAGACTTAATGAACCATAAACCTTCAAAAACCAGGAAGACATATAAACATGAGTTCTGAAAAGCCTGATTTCTTTCTTATTTCCTGAGAGCTAGTGGATTTCTTTGCAATTATGAGGAATAGAAGGTTGGTTTTTGCTTGGTTTTGCTTGCATCTTTTTGTTTTGTTTTGTTTTATAAGCTGAGATTTAAGTACAAAACTTAATTCAGAATTGGACCTTGGAAAACGGAAAGCATGAGCAGTTGTGACACTTCTAAACCTGTAGGTAATTCCACAGGTATTTCATCTTCATCCCTGCCTCATCTTCATATGAACTAATCTCTTCATCTGGACAACAGATAGACTGTATCCTCCATTTGGGTATGTTCCCCTATAGGTCTGTGGTTGCCCTGACTCTGGGATCAGTAGCTGGACCTCAGCAGGAAACAAACTGAGGTTTTGCAGGTGGATCTTTCGGCTTCCCTGTTATGTAAGGTCCCCAAATCAGTATTCATCTGTGCACTGCAAAGTAGCAGCATTTCTGCTTCTTTTTGATTTTTTTTTCATGCGGGGAAAGTATAGTTTGTGCTGGCTTCTTACATAAAAATAGCAAATTTTATGAAATGCATTTCCCTCAGGCCCCACAGAGTAGAATTTGTTCTGTAATAAGAGACCAATGTGTTTTAATTGCTTGTTGTAGACTATTACCTGTTAAATTTGTCTGACAGTGTGACACCAGCAAAAAACTTCTTTTCTGTTTTGCTTCCTTCTACTTTAGAGCTGTCAAACAACCTCAACATCTAAGGATAAAACATGACAGATGACTCAAATATGTGACAGGTCATAAAATATTGATTCTTCATGTTACCTGCTAATGAAACACATTCCACCATGGGTAAATCTCCCTTACTTTGTATTCCTGACTTTTAATTGTTATAATTCCAGTTTAGGTTGTAGTCCAGAATTAGGAAGTAATGGGTTTGGTCCCAGGAAATGCTAAAGCCTATAAATAAGGAATCAGTTCTACTTTTCTTTAACTAGTGTTTTTTATCTAGACTCTCAGCCATGTTTTCTATTAAAATCTACATCTGATGGAAACTCTTTTGGACCTTTCTGGGTCTTTTCTGACTCAGTAGAACCAAACCAGCTCCTAAGATCATATTATAATGAGAAGCACCAAGGATTAATCAAGGACTTCCCATGGGGATTTTTTTCCCCAAGAGAAGAACCTTCTCTTGATCATGTATGAAATAAATAATATTTACTAGATTCTTTTCAGGATTTTGCCATTTTTCCGGTTAAGCTTATAATTTTTAGTCTTTTAAGGTAATTTTCAACTAGCAACAGTTGAACTCAGTCTGGGTTTTCTTGTCCGGTCCTACTGGGTCCTTTCTGTCAAATGAAGGCAGCATTTTTCTGGCTAGAGATGTCTATGTAAGATCTTTTGTCAGAAAGAAGGGGATGCTGCCCTACTTGAACCTACCTTTCAAATGAAATCTGGAAAACAATGTTCAAAGTTAGATTCATAATCTCTTGAGTAGGGGTTGTGTCTCGTACAAGTGTTGTGCTTCATCAGTGAAGTGGTGGGAACTGCCAGTCTCCTGACTCGAGCCTGTGCGAGCAGAATCATGTCTTCACTTCTAAAACACTTCCCTGTCTGTGACTGATAACTTCCCACAGAAAAGTTAACATCATTCCTCCTCAAAGGAGCCCTTTCTAATGTGGTGAGACCCTTTCTAACAGTGAGCTTTCAGTGCAAAATTATCTGGTGCCAGAGGAGCGCCAGTGCAAGGACGTGTTGGAGACTGGCAGACATTCGGCCCTGAGAGCAGAAGGTGCTGGAGTCTGACGTGGTCTCTGCTGCTGTTGAGGGGAAGACCCCTGCTCTCCAGAACTCCCATACCTGGAAAACTCAGTAGCCCACAGGTGCCAGACTATCTCTGCTCCAGATGGAATGAAAGGTGCAGAGGAGCAGATGTGCTTTAGGCTGTTTGATTGGAAGCAGAAGGACATAGCCTCTCTGCAGCTTTGGAGGGATGGACAAGCTCTTCCATGATGCACCATGCAATTATTCCCAGGGCAGATCCAACCTCAGGAGTGCTGAGAATCATAGGACAACACTTGTAAGCAAAAATACTGCCCCTTCTCCAAGGGAGGGGAGTGCTGACAGGGCCAGTGCTGACAGCAGGAGCAGCTGGGTTGTTCCCAGGCACCATTTGCCACACTTGGAGGATTTGGATAGTGCAGCCAGACCTTGAGAGTATCCCTCTGGTAACCAATTTACCAGAACTGGCATTTTAATTCTTCACTCAGGAATTAAAGTGAGGTGAGAAGACCAGCCCTTGTATCACAGAAGTCCCATTGGGGTTGGATGACAAAAAGTCTATTGAAAGTATAGAGCAAGCATTTGATGAACACTCGTTTATGTAGCACCTGTGTGCTTGGAAGGTTATCTGTTTTCCAGTTCTATAAGCCAGACTACAAAAAGACTTGAACCATGAATCTGAAAAATCTGAAAAGCATTATCATAGCATTTAGGAAACATTATTTAGATAAGCTGCTATGAAAATAGATGCAAAACTTGTTGGAAAAACATACTGTTAGAGTGGTGATTAGTGGCTCACTGTCCAGCTGAAGGACTGCATTTATTAGAGTTTCATGGGGATCTGTCTTAGGTCTGATGTTATTAAAATACTTTCACTAACCATTTGAATAGTGGAATAGAGGATGTCCTCCTCCATTTGTAGGTCACAGTAATTCAGGAGGGCCTCCAAGTGTGTTGTAGGACAGAAACAGTATTCAACATTTATCATGAGTTAGAGAAATGGTCTAAAAAACAGAACACAATTCAACAGCAATACATGCACAGCAGAGGAGGGAGTTGTACAAGATAAAAGTTAGGGACCGAATGACCACATGAGCCCACAAGGCCCTTCTGTTGTGAAAAATAGACAAATGCCCTACCATTTTGGGGAAGCAGAAAAATTTATCTTCAAGACGCACAAAGTGAGTCTACCAGGCTGCTCAGCAAGGCCTCAGCTGCATGGTTGGCTTTTTGGCACTAGACTGTAAGGGAGAAGTGGACCTACCTGGTAAATACAAGAGTGGAACAACAAGAGTGTCAGAAGCCTTGGAATTCTTAATGTAAGAGAACACACAGGCAATTGATCTGTGTAATCTAGAGGAAGGGAGACTTACTGGACATAACACTCTTAACTATGAGAAAAAACTGCTGTGAAAATGAAGGGAATAAATCATGGGAATGTGACAAGTAATGGACTTAGAGTGCAGCCAGGGAAATTTCACAGACATTAGGAAAACCTGTCCAAGACAAAGTCCCTTGGCCTGGGGAGCAGCTGCTGAGAGAGGAGTAGGAGCTGGTAATGCTGGGGGTCCTGCAGTGCTCCCCCCACCAAAATGCCCTCACTCCCTGCAGCCAGGCAGATCTAGAGGCACATAAAAACCCACAATGCACCCACTGATGTCCAACAGGGAGAGAGGAAAAGAAAAATGTGCCATCTCCATCTTACACCCTTTGCCCCCACAGGACGGATGACAGCCCCATGAGGATGCTGGACTACAGGGGCAATTCATAAGGCAGGGCTCAGGTGACAGCAGTGTCTTGCTGTTCACCATCTCTCCAGCTCGAGGGACGAAATTATTTAGGAACATCATGTTTTCTCCCCAGGTGACTTACACAGAGGGCATTTCCACTGATCAGGGAAGAACGATTCCCCAGCCCATATTTCTGTGCCAACTGTACTGTCTATTTTTAACAGCAAGCTGCCATTAGCATTTGTTTGCTAAAAATAAACACATTTCAAATGCAATTCATTACCTAGTGCATTAGGGTAGAGGCAATTTATTCTTCAGTCAAGAAGAAATATTTTTAAGAGATAAATTGGTTCATGCAAATATCTGTGACTTGCACTCAGTGCACGTGGTACCGGCAGAGACAGTGCTCTGATTTCAGTCAATTGATGGGATAGATCACAAGATTCAGGAAGCTGCTTAGGAGCTCAGTGCAACATCCTATTTAACTTAATTAAAAACATGATGACAATTATGTAAGAGAAAAACAAAAAAGAGATGTGAGGGGGTAGACACAGTTCTCCCTTAGAGCTGCAGCACAACAGAAGTGTAACAAATGGGCAGATAAGGTTCTTGAGCAGGGGGTGTTCTTTATTATATTGATTATAATGGCTTCCTAAAACCTAAACATCACTGCTTCTTGCTCACAGAACAGGGGAACTTTACAAGGGCACAATTCTGAATCAAAAAATGCCAGTACAAAAGGATTTTAAAATGGGTGAGCTGCTGAGACAGGAGCTGGATGGTGATCTCTGGTGAAGCTGTTCTTCATGAATCCCTTAGTTTCCTTTTTACTAAAAAAATCAGCTTCCAAAATGTTTTGCAAAGATAAGGTACTTGAAGCAAAACTTGCTAATTTTTGGCAGCAGGATTTGGAGGGCATGTAATCAATTCCTGCTCTGAAGGTTCACAAGTAGGAACGGAACCTGAGCCTCACATGCCCCTCTCACCTTCAGAAAAAAAAATTACTATAAATAAATAACAAATCATAAAAAGAAAAAATCGACTCAGAGTCCTCAGGATATTTGGGAGAAAAGCAAAGCTTTTATATCCGGCCACTCCTAATGCAGCAGGTCCTGCAAAATCGGCACAGTCTGATTTTCCCCACTAGAGGGGACTGCAGTATCTACAGTTACCTGCTTACTCACAGCAGTTCTGGTAACTTCAAAAAATGTGGCATTACTAAGAAAATTAATTACTGCTACTTGTAATATAATTCAAAACAGGGCAAAATTGGAATATGTCAGAAACGCTTATTAAATGTACAAAATGAAAAAATAATAACTTCTTGGATTTAGGGTCCTTCATTAAACAGTATTTTGAAGTTACCAGATTAAAAAAAAAAATTAGTCTCCTAGTTTATCTGAAAAATGTGGGGTGTTTTTCTACATTGTTTTGCAATGTACATACGAAATACTTCAAATTAAAACACAGTCTGTTTAACGTCAGAAACCTAATCTATAAAATGTTCTTGATGATTCACAGTAACTTGTGTTAAATCTGCAAAAACCAACACCTTGCTGTCCCAAAACGGTTTGGTGGCAGGATCCTTAGCTAATTGCAAACACTTGAAACAAAATGCAGAGAGAGAGATAAGAGCCCAGGTGTGCTTCCCACCCTGGAGGTGCTGCTGGGGGATGCCACAGTGGGTGGCACAAAGAAGACTCTGAACATGGGAGAAAACAAGTTCTGACTTCTTCTCATGGTCTGTTATCCCTACAGTTTTGGCACTTGAGCATTTCCAGGTGCCTGTTTCACCAGAAACGTCCATCAAAGTAGCACAAGTTAAAGCAGATCTGCAGTTGTTGAGGTTTTGAATTCCAGGATAGGGAATCAAAGAATCATAGAATTGTTGAGGTTGGAAAAGATCTAAGATCATCATTTCCAACCTTTAACCCATCATCACCATGTTCACCACTAAACCATGTCCCTTAGTGCCACATCCACACACCTTTTGAACACTTCCAGAGACGGTGTTTCTACCTCTTCCCTGGGCAGCCTCTTCCAATTCCTGACCACTCATTCAGTGAAGACATTTTTCCTAGTATCTGATCTAAACCTCCTCTGGTGCTACTTCAGGACATTTCCTCTTGTTCTGTCCTTGCTACCTCCTCTCAGGCAGCTGTAGAGAGTGATGTGACCCCTGAGCCTTCTCTTCTCCAGGCTAAACAACCTGATCTCCCTCAGCTGCTCTTTGCAAGAACTGTGTTGAATGTGTAAGCAGTGCATTAATAATAAGCCCTATTGCCAAGGGCCAAGACTTGGGTTTGAAGCTGTTTTTTCCTGCCAATAGGTTTTGTTTTACAGAGCTTTATTTGTATCAGTTCTTACTAAGGGAGCAATAGTGGGAGATACCTCCCTCATCCTGCGATTCAGCCATATGTGAGTTCTGCTGCAACTTCTCCCCTGCCACAGTGGTGATCCTGTGGGAGGACCTATTTGCTCCTCTGCTCACCACAGCATCTCTTTGGCAAGATCAACCCCTTGTTTATTACTGGTCTTTTACTGCAAATCATTAAGCCAAAATTAATATTTTCTATCTGCCAGTTGCCAGCAGTTTTCTTGTCTCGGTATCAGAGATCCAGAAAACTTCAGAGGTCAGCAGGGACCTCTGGGGTACCTGGTCCTACCGCACTGTTCAAAGGGTCAGCTAGAGCAGGTCACTCAGGGTCATGTCCAGTCAGGTCTTCAGTATCTCCAAGGATGGAGACTCTAGCACCTCTCTGGCAGCCTGCTCCAGTGTTTGACCATGCTTGCTGTAAAAAAGGGGGTTTTAAAGTTTAAATGCTATTTCCTGCATGTCAATTTGTGTTTGTTGTGTCTTACACAGTGCCCAGGCACCGCAAAGTAGAGTCTGGTTCTGTCTGGTTTAGTGGGCCCCATCAGGTATTTATACACACTCACAAGGTCCCTATTGAACCTTCCCTATTCCAGGCTAAGCAACACCAGCTCTCCTTTTCTCACAGAAGAGTTGCTCCAGTCCCTTCATCATTCTGTTGGCTCTTCACCGGACTCTCTCCAGTATGTCCACATCTCCCTCACACTGAGGAGCCCAACACGGGGCACAGCACTGCAGGGGTCACCAGTGCGGAGTGGAGGATCCTGTAAACCTGCTTTGTCACAAGGGCACATCATTAGCTCACAGGCAACTCGGTGTTCTCTAGGACCCAAGGTCCTTTCCTACCGAGATGCTTTCCAGCTGAGTGGCCCCCAGCATATTCTAGTGTGTGGGCTTGTTCCTCTCCAGGTGCAGGACTGGGGGTATCCCAACTTCACGAGGTTCCTGTCCACCCATTTCTCCAATCTGTTGCGGTCCCTCTGGACAGCATCACAACCCTCTGCTGCTTCAACACTTCTCCCAGTTTTTTATCTGCCATATCATCCAGCTGGACTTTGTACCACTAACCACAGCCCTTTAATCTGGCAGTTCAGCCAGTTTCCACCTCTCTGTCTAGTTGTTTAGCTCACACTTCATTACCTTGTCTGTGAAATTATGGCAAGCACTCAAAATCCCTGCTAAAGTCAAGATGAACAATGTCACTCACTGCTTTCAACTAGACCACTGAGGCAGTCACGTTGCTGTACGAGGTTTTCAGGTTTTCTAGGGTGTGATTTCAGCTTTGTAAATCCGTGAAGCTGACTACTTCCAATCAGCTTCTTGTCCTTTGTGTCTGGAAATGATTTCCAGGACTATTTACTCCATGACCTCCCCAAGGACTGAGGTAACACTGCCGTGTATATTGCTCCCCACATCGTCCCTCTTGGAGATAGGAGTGACATGGAAAGTCTTGTCTATGGTATGCCCAAACTTATTGAAATTATTTAAGTACTTTTTTGATTTAGTTGGGGAATGGAAAAATAATTTTCATGGTCATCTTCTTACCATGAGAATGGCAATCTTTTCAAGTGCCTTCCCAAGCAATGGTTTTCCTTGACTGCTCCCTTCATTCCAAACTCTTCATTTCCTGCTGTTCTCTTTCAGGGAGTGTGACCAGGACACCAGCCCAGCGCAGGTGAATCACTGGGATGCTTCCTCAGAGACTGGGCTGCCTCCAGAGGACTGAACCTCTGCCACAAGCCCATTCAGCTACTATGAGAAGGGAGTGCAGTGGGAACTGAGAGCGGCTCAGAGGACAGAGTGGGAAGTATGAAGATCTTTTAAAGCTACCTTTTCTTCTCTCTTTCCCTTTCCTAATTGATTCTTGGTCCTGAAGAAACTCCTGTGGGATGCTGCTGTCAGAAACATGTCTCTCTTACCCCCTTATTTTCATTGCTCCCTTCGCAGGTGACAGGCAATTTTCTCCCATTTATTAAGGTTATCTCTTCCTATACCCATCACAAGTTTCAATCTCCTCTGCCCTTTTCTGCTTTCCATTCTCTTCTTTTTTATTCCAAGAAGAGAAAAGGAGGGACCACTGGCATCCCAATTATTGATATGTAAATATTTCCTCTACTTTTGTCCTGATCTAGCAAAATTTGGGAGTCCTAAAGGAGCAGGCAAGAGAGTCTCTTTTATTCCCATCAGGCATTCTTGCAGCTTCATTCCTGGCTAGCAAAGCAGTTTATAAGACCAATGGAAAACTGACGTTCTTTTATCCCTGCTGCAAAATTTGTTTCATAATTATGTACCCTATTCTAAAATGTGTATGTGGCCTTAATCCTCCTAATATGTAGGGCTTAATATGTATAAAAAGCCTGCTATGTACATCATCTCAGCACAGAATTTCAATTTCTAGAAAGGCTGAGACTGAATTAAAAAGGAAACACTGTGCATGGCAATGAGCTCATTTTTACAGGCTGAATTAATTTTAAATAATAAGGAAGTAATTTCCATCTCACTAAATGCCTGCATTTTTCTGTAAAAGTAAAATACTATAGTCAGAAAGATACTCTTGAGAAGTGTCTCTCGTAGAGATAAGTAAACCAGATAGCAATTAAAAAAGTAAATAAATTGTAATTACAATAGTAAAAGGTAGTATTAAGTATTAATGCACTTCAAGCCCAGCTACTTTGATTGAGTTCTGCTTTATCTCATTAGCTTTATAATCAGAAAAATACAATCATATGAAGATACATAGATTTAAGCACAGACAAATACCTCCAGCAGTTAGATATGGCTTTAAGGATGCAGTCACAACTGCCTGATGCAAAAGAAAAGACCATGAGAAAAAAAGGCATGGAAAGATGTAGAGAAAGAGATCTCTATACCACCACCAGTGGTCCCCACCGCCTGAAAACGTAACAGGCTTGCAAGTGAAATGTTCTCTGGATGGTCATGTGGGGGACATGGCTTTCTTTGTTGAAACATGACAGAAAGTGATGATGCTTTCTGTGAGAATTAAGACATGATAATACCCATCTGGAATTGAAAAGTAGTGTTCAACTCTCTCCTCTAGAAGGGAGGATTCACTTCTGTACTCCTGGCTAGTCAGGAGAGTTTTCCCACCACCAGGCTGGGAACACAACAGGGCACATGGCACTGAGGTGTCGAAGGCTTGCACCAGAGCCTCAGGGTCCACCCTCGGTACTAGGCCATACTTTGTTTAATGAACTATGCCCAGGTACACCCTGGCAGATCCAGGACTGGTGCTCGCCTGCCCTGGGGAGGACTGTAACCACCAGACACCCTCCACATCTCCCTTGAACAATGAATTATGTTTTGCACAGCATCAGGAGGAGCACCTATGTCATGGATGCCTGTGTTTGTTTGCATTCTCCCCTTCTCTAGCATAGACTCTGAGCCAGGGTGTAGGGCTTTTTCCCAGGTTCTAGACAAAAAAACCCACTCCCTTTTTTAACCAACAGCATGGTGGTTTGAACATCCACCTAGGAAGTGTGAGATCCTGGTGCAGCTCTAATCCTTGCAATAGCTGCTTGACTGCAAAATGTTCTCTAAAATGTATCTTTCTTTGTCCTGTAAATGAAACTGGCAGAAAGGGAATATAAAAAGCAAGATCAAGGATGACATTGTAGCCTGGTGACAGGGGCACTAAGCTGTTGAAAAGGTGATCTGACTTCCGTTCTCTGCTCCCATTAATATTTAATAGTCATTAAATTAACAGTCAGGGACATGTAGGATTAACTACAGGTCAGCATCCTCATACTCATATCTGAATGAATGAGATAGTGTTAGTATGAATGGAAATAAGCTACTAGCAATGAGCACAGCCAGTATGTCAGCAACAGGCATGAATTTAAATGATTTAAACACTGTCCCTGAAAACTAAAACAATAGAATGGCTGTTCCAATACAGAGACCCACACAAACTCTGCACCAGTGCTGAAACCTCCAGCACAAACACTCACAGAGATGTGAAACTGTTTGGCAAAAATTAGCCCTTTCCCTCTGTGGATTTGCTCAAGGGACTTCAAGAGACTGACACTCCTGATCACAGGGAAAACAGCCATAAACAGCTTTTCATGCACTCAGTAGCAGTGTTCGCAAAACAACCTGTGAAGGATGCTGTAACTGAGCCACCTGCACTGCCAGGAGAGGAGCTTAGGATGCCTGCACCAAGCTGTCAGGCTCTTTTTCAGTTTGCAGGGTTGGAGTGGCTGATGGCTGGAGCCACAGGAGTGTCCTACTCCCCTCCAGCCTGGCCCCGACAATGAGGCACAGAAGAGCCTGACTTCTCTCCTGCAGTTCCTATTTTGGGTGCAACTTGGGGACATCACTGACTGCAGCTGTTAGTGCAAGATTCCCTCATCTTTTCCATGATCTTTAAAATGAAAAGCAACCTTATCTCAAACAATCTTTCCACTTCTGGAGGAACCACACATGAGAACTCTGATGGCCAGCTTGTTCCCTTGTCCTTCAGCGGAGAGAAGGACAAGGGGACAAGCCTGTTCATCTATTTTGGTGGGCTTGTTTGCTATCTCCCTGTTTAGGGAGGGCTTGCCACCAGCTGCGGTTTCCCTGTGCAGATGAGCAGACAGGAGGAGGGCTGTCCTTCACAGAGGGATGCCTGCTGGATTTGACCAGACAGCTCACATCTCAGGCAGCTTCTTTTCCCACAGTTGCTAAGAAACCAAAAACAATCAGCTGCTGAAACAACTGTTTAGTACATTTTCCCATCCATTTGCCTCATTTTGATTACAGCAGCTTTAAGAATTGCTGGGCTTTCCCTGTGCTCCTCATGGTGAGGAGCTGGGCAAGCACAGTGCTGGAGAGGAGAGTTTGGCCTCAGTACCTTTTGCAATAGGGTTCCAAGCACACAGGTTGTTTCCGTAAGTGACCATCAGGGATTTCCCTCCCTTGAACTGTCTGCAGGGGTCTCAGGAACACCTATTCACAGGTGTCATTCAAAAGCTGTTTCAGCTCCCTTTACAGATGCTGGCAGCACATCCACCTGCGTCGCCAGTAGCTCCAGCTGTGACTTTAATGAAACCCGTTCTCCAGTTCCTGCTTCAGTGTTTCAAATGTCTCCATTTATCCCCTTGCAGGCCTGTCTCTGGCTATCATCTTGCCCACAGCCATTCACAGGTTGCCTGGGAGAAGGGACAGCGATGATTGTCCTGCAGGATTTTGGAGCACCACCAGGAAAGAGACCATATGGGCATCCCTACAGCGGAGAGCCAGATGGCCAGTGAGCCACTGAAGAACAAAACCCCACAGGAGGTCAATACCTGCTGGAAGCATCACCCAGGAGAAAACTCTCACCCACATTTAGCTGCAATAGCAGAAACAAATGAGCAAATAGTCTTGGGAAAAAGCATCCTTAGTCAAGGCAGAGGTAGGTTTCCAGATCTGCTTTGTGTAGTGGTAGCACAAGGCATTTGTCTCTGGTTGAATGGGATTGGAAGGCTGCTAAAAAACTTTGGGGAATAACCTTGCCTGCATAAATGACTATGTGAACTTCACTTCTTTATTTCTCTGTCATGTCAGCTCAGCTGCATGTTCACCATTAATAACAGGTCCAACTCTGCAGAGATTCATAGTGACTTGGAAATGTCACCTATATGTACACAAATAAAGCTAAAACAACCTCAAAATATTAACTGCTCTGTGTGTTTGCTAATAGTTCTGTGCTGACTGTGAGGGCTGGATTTCTGTTCCCAGCACAATGCCTGTAAATTCTGCTGGTTCCCTGGTGGGCTCAGGTTGTTTTTATTAAGTGGTTACGTGTCATGCTTCTCTTATGTGGAACCTTCTGTTTTCTGATGGAGCTTGTGGCTCTTACAGCAAGTTACAGCCTTTTTTCCTGCAGCCTTGGTAGAAACTGGTTGTTGTATTAGCTCATATATTTTGTAACTCCAGCAAATAAATCTGTGCGTTGTGCAGGTCAGTAGAACAGAGATTTCTACTGCACAAAAAAGAAGTGACACAGTGTTGGGAGAGAGACGGACCTCCGCTTGGCTTGTGAACTAAGGATGTTGTGCTGAGCCAACACTCCTGGGAGCTCCTGCTCTGTGGTGGGGCAGCATGATGAGGCATTACTGTGACGATATAAATACTGTAGTAAGTACAGGGCTGAGGGGAGTATGAGGGCATGTGAAAGGACAGCACAACGGCCAGAGGAGCTCGGGAACAGGCATTCCCCAAGAACAGGCAGGTATGAAAACAAAGTTCTCACTTTTCATATGTAAGGTCAGACCAGAATTCCACTCAGTCCACACCTTTTTTCTGGCAGTGGCCAGCAGTGGGTATGTAGGGTAGGGCAGTGAAAGCCTTGGGGTGTTTCCTCAAAATTATGTACCATCCAACAGTTTGGAGGGGGGATTTGGGAGCCCAACAGACATCACTGCATGTAAGGGTCCTGAAAGTCCTTCTGCCATGAATATATCTGCTTGCTTTGTGAACCTTTTTAGCACATAAAATCCCAGAAGGGGAACTATAGGCAAGTGAAGTCCAGGTCACCCAGGATGTGGCTCCCTGACTGTCCTGAACCTGCAGCCCAAGGCACTGCGTCATCCATTAAACCATCTTCCTCTCCTGAGGGGGAAAAAGCACTGACCTCACTTCAAACTCCCAAGAGACAACATTCACCCAGTCAGTCATCAATTTTTCAAGTGGTGTGTGTGGCTTCAGGTTTAGAAGGGAAAAAAGGCTGTTCCCTCAATCTCAACAGCATTGTTTTCAATGACCTTGTGTGTGCCCCATTCGAAAACAGAGAAAGAGACTTTTTGAGAATTGTGGAAACAGTTTGCTGCACCTTCTGGTAGTACCATGGACAATGAGGAAAAATAGGAATGAGGGTCACTGACTAGCTGAGCAAATGGCCAAGTTATCTAATTGGGTTCCTCTAGGCAGCTGCTATGCTTAGCAAAAAATACAACTGTATTATTATATAATGGCACACAATTTATCAAATCCTGCCAAAGGAATACATGTTCCCTGTTTTTTTTATTCTTCAGAGCAAAATACTATCTTTTTTTCAATGTGTTTCTACCAGACAATGGTTAAAAACATATTTTGCTGACTGAGCTCACTGTTCCTGAAAAGAGGCTAGATTAAATATTCAGGATGATCCCAGCACATCACTAGGATGAAGTATATTCAGCCAATTTGTATGATTGTTTGTGTTTAATTTTCTATCTGAGAAGTGACATTGGCTATTTACTGCACTAATGTGAATCCCCAGGCCAGTAGTGGTGAGTTGCTACCTGGTTTGTAGGTTTTACAAAGCAGTCTGAGCATTACCTGTGCTTTCCCTCACATGGGCAGCCTATAAATACTGCCTGTTGCCTTTTGTACAACATGCTCATCAAAGGTTATGTGAAGCAGACTGTTTTTGTAGGGCTCAGTAAAATTTACCACTGTCAGTGACAGAGTTGCCTCTAAAGCTGAAGAAAAGCTATGCGCTGCAAGGCTCTGGACCAAGATCATGGAGAAACACATTATTAGGGGCATGTAACCTACAAATTAATTAAATTCTAAGCATGTGAGTGGAGCATCATCATATTTTATACAAGTTATAATCAATTAGTCGTAGAATTTACAAGGAACTTAGTTAAGTTATGACTTGCACATATTTTGCAACATTATTAAAAACCTATTACAACTGACTTGACAATCTTAGCTGCGGGATATGATGTCCATTATGGGTGACTTTGGCAAAATGGATTTAGCCCTTTCAAGCCCTCTAATTTTGGATGCAATTTTTGCAGCATCTTCATCTTAAAAAACCCCACCAAACCATCAAAAAACCCACATGAATATTCAGGCTCTAAAAACTTAAAAGTTTAAGTCTAATGCAGGGCACCCAAAAATTGCCAGCTTACCTACAAGTACTCTGGTTTACAGACTTGAATGAATTACTCTTGTATATGCTTTCTTAAATCATCAGTACCCCTTTTTTTGTTTATTAACTTTGATATGCAATTGACAAGTCCATTTGTCCCTCTGCAGTGATATAATTAATCACAACTAATTCTTATCATTTAGAAATCTTTGTAGCATCTCTGATCTTTCTAATCTGTTATGAATGTTGTCTTTAAGGAATATGAAAATGGATGTATTAATTATAAACTGCTTCAGAGGCAGCTCCTGTCAGGCAAAAAATTTTCTGTAAATCAGAGAGCTGAAATAGCTGTTTGGATATGGTAAATATTTTTAAGTCTCATACTTAGCCTGAGCACCATACACAAGGTAGAGGTGAATGATGGTGGGTAGTGTGCCCTGTGCTCAAGAGACTCTATTCGGACAGTATCTCGTGGTCCTAGTGTCACATTCCTTTATTTTTCCACTGGGGAAGAAAAAAATAAATCTGGATGTAGACATACCCAGACACTTTCCCTATCCAAATCTCAGTTATAGATTCCTTTCCAAAGGGAACTTTTCCTCAATATAACTTTAATGTAATGGCAGGTCTTTCGTGTGAAAGCATTTAAAATACTCTCCATTTGTAATAACAGAATGGAGGCAGGAAACATGCAGCAGCTGTATCTGCTCCCCAGAAAGGATGTTTTCAACTCAGGAGGGGCTGTAGATCCCGTGCTACAAAAACAAGTGGCAGATGAAGACTGACTCTGGTTTATTTTGAGATAAGCTCAAGTAAGGCTAACTTGGGCAGGAGCATGGCATTGATTCTTCCTCCAGCTGCCCATACTTTGCTTGTGCAGAGGACTACAAGAGAGTTACTGCTCGTGTCTCATTGAAGGCAACACATCAACACCAGAAGCAGGAGTTGTAGGTGGGAGATCAAAGGATGATTTGAAAATAGCACAGACAAGACTGATTTCCTGAGAATGTCTCAAACCTATGGAAAACTTGGAATCTGGTATGATTTGAACTTTGCTGTGGTGGCACTTAGGAAGGAGGTTTTGTGTTGCAGAAGGCCTGGGAGAAGGAGCTGCCATGAAGAGGAAAGGGAAATCGGTCATCTCAGAAGAAAGGAGGAGAAAAGCAGGAAAAGCCATAGAAGTAGTTTCATTTTGAGAAACTTTTGAGAGGTTGGACCGCAAACCTGACAAAGAGGATGAAGGTGAAGCAGTGAAAGAATTGAGTGTGGTTTGCTAAGGAATTGAAGCTAGGGATTGATTTTAGTTGTGACATTTTGAGGGAAGACAAGGTGAACATCAAGGGGGCCAGAACAGAGAAGGTCATGAAAACTGATGATGAAGCTATCATGGCTCTACTTTGGGAACAAATAATAATAGATAATTTTGTAGGATGCTCTTGAGGGAATGTCAGCAGGATTAAATGACAGCATCAGTCTGGAGAGAAGAGAGAAGATGGTGATAATGTTGAATATAGCACTGGGGGTGTGTGCTGCCTGGACACAGAAGCTAATAGGTTTACCAACTACAGTCAAACAGGGTAGGCACGTGAAGTAAGATAAGGGCTCAGTTGTAGCTAGAGCTTGGGCAGGGAGGTTGGACCAGATGACCCACTGTGGTCCCTCCCAACCTTACCCATTCTGTGATTCTGATATTTAACCCAGTGCAGTCCCCCATACACATGCACTCGTAGAGTCACAGAATCATTAAAGTTGGAAAAGACCTCTAAGATCGTTGAGTCCAAGCATTAACCCATTATTCCTGCTCTGTTCAGAGAAGCTGCCTGGGCAGCATTTGAGGATTTTAGATATTTGCTCTGAAAGTTTAGCAGGATAGAGGTGTACGTGTGCAGAACCACCGGCTTACTTGTTCCAGTCTGGATCGCACAGCAATCCCATGGGTGTGTATCACACTCAGAGGTCACAGTGACTGTGATCATGCCTGTATCCAGGATAATCACCCCCTTTCTCTGCTGTCCTAACAAGCGGCCCTTTCCCACATACCTGGGCAGGAGCAAGTTTTACAAACTGAAGGGTTTATGTGCTGGATATTGAACATACCACAAAACGTACATATCTATGCACATCTGATCTCAACAAGGGACTATCTGCCCCACTGTTTCTTGGATGGTTTGGTGTGTCATGTCCTTGAGTCAGGCACCTGAAGTCTCTCTTACAGGGATTATATGATATTCAGCTGGAGGTGAGCATGTTCCCCACAGAGATATGCTATTGATAGGAAGATGTAATGACTTAGATGAAATCATTACTCATCCTTCCAGTAAGCTGTGTCCTGATTTAGTAACATATTCCATTTGTAGATCATATTGTCTCCGGTGAGTCTGCTTTACAACAGCAGTGCAAACAAATTAAACGAAGTTTTGATATGCTTCTATCAAAGATTTGTCCCTAGCATCCTTTGATTTACTTCTTGAGATCTCCTCTGGCATGAACTGGATGGAGGCAATATTTTCTCCCCCTCAGAGTTGATCTGAGCTCAATACCTCCGAGAATATATGAGCTCTGCCTTCAGAGCTGGCTTCAGGCATTCTAGAGAATGACTGTCCTCCCCTTAATATATAACAGACTGAAGACAGCTCTATGTCTTAATTTCAGCGATACTGCTTTTTTTCTGCATTTCCTTGGCATCCAGATTGTGGTGCCTTGGGTGTCCCGGGCCAGTACCAAAATGAAAAAAACACCCTACTTCCTTTTTTTTTGCTGGCTGACAAAAGGAGTTGCAGAGGTATATGCTCTCCTGGCCTTTCACCCCACTTGCCTCTCCAGCAAGGACCAAAATTAATGACAGATCAGATTTGTCAGCAGGGGAATGTTCTTGGATTTTGCAATGTTTGTAATTGCGTCACAGAGGTTAGAGATGAGACGAACCTATTAATTACCATTTATACCACTTCAAGCCTGTTGAAGATGGGTTTCTAGAGAAAGAGGTATATTTTTCAGTGCACATTTTGATATGAAACAGAAATCTGTAATGAGAAAAAATCTGGTTCCATGGGCACCAGAATAGAGTCTTTTTTGTCTCTAGTCTGAATTTCAGAGGATCATTTTCTGCTGAAAATGCCATGATTGAGAAGATGCATGCTTGAAGTCTCATGGTGCTAGCATAATTGTCAATAGGACAACAAAAGGGGAGTGCATCTTAAGAAATAAGAAAATGTTCTTACAGATGAGTGTATTGAATGACTGGAAAATCCAAAATAGCTGTTCATCAGGAAGACAGGTAAGGCAGTGTGTGCAAGAGCATCAGCCCGCTCTAGCTCGACTCATGTACAATAACTTGCCAGTTTAATGTATTGCCAGGTTGTGAGAGGCTACTGGTCTGTCTGGGTTTCTGCCTGTTATATTCCTTGTGTGGTCTAGATGCAGAGAACAGATATCCCATGCTGCCACTATGAAGGAAGCCTACAATATACAGCAAATCCAACCTCTAATACTGGATAATTTCTGATCCTTTGGCTATGTTTGATGAGGAGTTCATTTATGGTTTCCAAGAACAGTGGTTCCCATGGCACTGACAGCATCTACCTGACACTGAATCCCTGTGGTAGGGCAGGATTTGAGGTTGCAGACACCAGCATAAGCCCAGCCAAGTTGTCTTCCATAGCAACTGTGGGAGAGGGACCCTGCTCTTGTCTATGAATAACCGCAAGATCTTTGTCCTGCTTCAGATCTTCACGGTCTATCTGGTGGCTGTTGGTCATAGGGAAATGTTTGCATTTTGGGGACACATGATGCAGAAAGGCTGGCCAGTCCTAATGAAGGATTAAAACTGTGCTCTGTTGAAGGAAGGAAGCTTGAGGTCTGCTGAGCAATTCAATTTATCAAAGACCCTGCAATTTCCACACGTCAGGAAGTCGGATAGTCTTTGGGCAAGAGAGGCATCGGTATTCCACTGGGCAGATTTTGCTTTCCCAGTTGTCCCATGGGTTCTCAGGAGCAAGTTGGTCTGTGGCCCTCAGCCAGAAAAGCACTTGGATAAGACCACACCTCTCAGTCCATGGATCATGCTGCTGAATTCGTTAGGGCTCCTTATGCACTTCCAGGAAAAAATGTGCTTTGCTGGGCTCAGTCTCAAGTCCTCATTTGCGTGAAGCTCCCCCACATTCCTTGAAGCTGTATTAATACGCTGGATGGGGTAGGGATGTGCCCAAGAGAGCACTCCTTGCTTGAGTTATAACCACACTTTCAACAATGAATGAGTGAGTGTGCTTCTGCTCGAAGTTAAAAAGCACCATTCTTTTGGGTTGTGAACAACATCAGCGTCAGGAAAGGGAGAGCTGTGCCTACATACTATTCCAGTGATAAACACAGAGACTCTTGTTTACTCCCTGAATAATATGACTTTGAGTACAAAGTTGGCAATGCTGGAGAGGATCAGCATGTGGCTGAAAACAGCAGGTGGGGGCAGAGGAAGAAGTGGTGTGTTACCCTTTTTGTTACAGATGGCTCCCAGAGCCCCAGAGGTGGCATTGCAACAGCAGCTTGAGAGAGGGATGGGTCAAATGGAAATGTCAGGACAGAAGACCCTGCAGAGATGACAGAGACTAGCATAAGTATCTAGCAGCAAAGGACAGACAGGGATTATGACATGAGACAAGAAATGTCCTGATGAAGGCATGCCTAGCTCTGTGGTGCAGACAATATCTGACCACAGGTAACAGAGGCAACACAACAGTAGACTAGTGAGCCAGACAGTGACCATTTCAGAGAGCACTGACTTTTGCTTAATGCTCTTATGGGACAGATGAAGCAGCAAGCAGTAGCAGTGTGGACATATTCAAGGCAACCCAGCATCAGTGTGAGGAGCTCTCTGCCTGCCTGGGAAGCACAGAGGGTGTCATGGTAACTGAGACTTCAGAGAGAAGCCACCGGGGCAAGAAACCAGTCTCCTAACCTAACATGGTCAAAAACGTATGTGGCTGAAGGGTGAATGAAATTGTAGGAGACCATTTGGATAAATGATGGCATTCTGTGAGTAATTTTCTGAGGATTTAACCTTCATGTGGGGAATAAAACTGCACTGTAGGTCTTTGGAAAAACTATTCCTGTCATTTGCTCAGAAGGATGTAATTGGTGAAGGTAACTGTGTTGCAGGATTTGGTGAAGGATGGAGGCTCTGAGGCCCAAGAGACAAGAGGGTCTGTGGAAGAACACACGGGACCATGATCCCGTGGGCCACAGCACCTGGCCCTGTGGGTGCTGCTGGGGTTGGCTGAATGTGTAACACTGGCCTGTTGTCACGCTAAGAGGCAGAAGCAGTGTACAGTGGACTCACACCCTTGTGTGTGTGCACAAGAGGGAGATGACGACATTCAACAGTCTGCAGTAGTTCTTCGGATCTGTCCGCTCTTACCAGTGGATTTGTGTCCTGGTGTCAGCCGCTTATACGTGCACACAGTTTAGAACCATGATTACATTTTTTGGCTGAGGCTTTTATCATCATTAAAATAACAGAATTATACAAAAACAGGCAGGAGGGAACTTCAGGAGGTCACGTGGACCACTTCTTGTCCCACGGTAGGCTAACTGCACCAGAGTCACTTCTGATGGTGTTGAATAATATATCCCTAGGGCTTTCAAACACTGGAAAGTCACAGCACCCTTAGGGAATTGTTTCCTCTGTTCACTCTCCCCATGGCTGAAAAGGCTGTGGGAATGTTGTTCATCATATCTGATTTGAATATTTCTTTCTGGAATTCAAAACATGGTTGTGGGTGCTATTACCTGCATATGGGCACTGAAAACCAAAACCACTCTCATTTATGGACTCCTCCCTCACGCTTATAAAATAAGAGAACTGAGTTGGAGACATCCTTGGCATAGAAGGAAATCAATGGGGAAACCAAGCTTCTTCCAGCCGCACTGGGCTTACGCAGAAACCGGAGATGGCTGAGTAAGGACATCAGCATGAAAACGCCAGATTATACAAATGAATAGGCTGAAATGTTGCAGGACTTAGCAGCTCTCTGCCATATACAGTGACTGAAAGACAGCTGGTTCCATCGAACCTGTAATGGGGATCAGAGAATTAAGAGGAGGGAGGTGGCAATCAAGGGGATTAGCCCAATTCAGGGAATCTGAATTTTGAACTAAGACTAGTTCAGGGGAAGAAAATGGGAGCAAAAATGCTTAATAGGGCACTTTGGGAAGATGGGCTATTTCACAAGACTCAAAGACAAATTCAGGATCCTTAAGTGGTGCTAGAGACAGATCTGTGAGTTGTCTTCTATAAAAAATGGTCTGTGGACATCCATCACCCAACAACTGTGGGTAGGTGTTAGCCACTGGTTTCTTTGCTGTGCAGAATGAGGGGAGATGGGTCTTCTGGCAGCAAGGGAAGGACGTGGGAGGTTGTGGGGTGGCCCAGCTCTGTGTGTGTCATGGCTCCAGCACCCCTGAGGAGACACATTTCTTGGGGAGCCAAGCTGAAGAAGGAGCATTGTGACTTTTTGGCAGGTGAGGACAGAGTTGCACAGCGCTCCTGCCTCAGGTCCTCAGCTGGGTCTCAGAGCTCTGACTGCTGGCAGGAACTCACTGAGGAGAAGGAGGCAGGGAAATCACAAACCCCTTATTGATTCCCTTTCTTTTCTGCAACCCATCCCCAGCACTAACCATATTTGAAAATACAGCTTCCAGGCTTCTTTTACAATGGTTTAAAAAAAAAATCTTAGCTCTAGAGAGAATTATTTTGCCAGCCCTATTTTTCCATGGCTTTGAGTTTGCCATTGACATTAATTAGGACTTCCTGAGCCTCGTTAGCCTGGCGTTTTCCTTTGTTACTGAGAACAGTGAAGGTGACCTTGCTCAGTAGGTGGATTTTCTCAGCTCTGACAGTCTAATCATTAATGTCTTAGGAACAGAGGTAGGGATCTTACACGGGAAACTTGAGAAGAGCGGTAAAAACATCATGTAGACAGCTGGCAGTGCCAGCTGGCATAGCTCCAATAATTCAAAAGTAGAGGTGTTTCTGATAAGTCATCTTGATCTCACACAACACATGCTATTCAACACGTATTTTTGTTGCATAATAAGAAAACAACAAATATCTATCAGTTGCAAGTGGTTGAACTGGGTATACTGAGAGTAATAACCAGCATTCAATAAACTCCATTTTATTATCCAGGAAAGTGGACCAGTCACCAGAGCACTGATCTCTGGCAATCTGGTTTTGAATGAAGGCTTACAGCATAACTAAAGTTATTTTGGTGGCTTCACTCTACTCCCCACCTGTACAGGCACGAAACTGTAGAATCATTGACAACTCTAAGTAGGAAGGGACTTCTGAAAGTCACGTATTCCAACTCCCTTCTCAAAGAAGGTCAAAACAGAGCAGGTTGCTCAGGATCTTGTCCGGTTAAGTTCTGAGGATCTCCAAGGATGGAGATGACACTACCTTGCTGGGCAACCTGGTCAATATTTGACCAGCCTCATGACAAAAAACCCCCACCAGCACGCTTAAAATATGAGTGAAAATCTTGTGAGAAAAGAAACCCAGGAAGGGAATAACTGAGTTCTGCCTCTCCACACCAGGCAGCACCACAAGACCCATGCAGGTAAGTACATTTCAAGCTGCTGTGATTGGTCTCACCTTCATGAGCTTTACATACGCTAAGATTACAAGTTCTATATAAACACAGGAAAACATCGTATTTGTCCATAGTAGTCTTTTTTTAACAGAGACTGTGAAAACAACATTCGTAATTCCGATGTGTCATCTGCCACACAAAGCAAGAGTTTGACAACAGAGGAGTCACAAAGCATTCGCGGTAGCAGAGCTGTCCTCATCAGCCAGCTGCACCAGGAGCAGGCTTGACTTCCAGAGAAAGCAAACCGGGAGCAGCTCCTTTCCACCGGCAAGCACAGAAGGGTCGATTCTGCTCCTGACCCATCTGAACTGCACACTTCAACATTTCTACCACGGATTTCTAAACAGCCACATCCAGTGGGGTCCTGATCCTAGCAGACACTTTGGAAGGTCACTTAGGAACGACACACACAGCTTGCAGATTTGCCACTAGCAGCTGCCACAAGCTACCGAAAAAGGCGCAATATTTAGACTACGCAAAACCAAAGCTGAGTTGGAATATAAATATCAAATGAAACACTTACATGTTGCTGAACATGCTGCCTAACATCAGAAACACGAGACAACAGCAGAAAGCCATGCAACGCATTTTGGCAGAAGCACGCAAACATTTCACAGCTTGTCCCCTGGATGCCATGCTCACACTTACGTTAGTCTGTGTCATACTACCTTAACTTGTTTTAAGCATTTCCATCATCTGTGAGGTAGGGAGGGAAAAACAGAATAGTTAAGGTATAATCAAGTGAGATCTTGCACATCATAGTACAATTTGTAAACAATCTCATTATTGGCTGTAGTGTGGAGAGTGTGAATGGTTCAGGCTTCTGTCTCAACTTATCCAGGCAGGGAACTTTCTGAAAGCCAGATAAGTGATTCAATGGATTACTAAGGAGGTAGATGAAAAAAACCGGGATTAACAGAGGAGGAAATAGTGACAGAACGTAAATAAACACATAAACAAGTGAAGAAGTTTGGTGTTGGGAAGATGCATTTTTTTGCTGTCATGTCAGAATCAAAACACCCAGTAATACCTTTTGATCAGGGAGCAATTTTAAACACTATGTTAATCTGGCTACTTCAAAAATATTTGAATAAAAATGCAAAATTAAAAAACAAAAACCTACAAATCATTTCAATGAATTAGACCAAAGATAAAACTGTATCAGTTATCATCACAATATGGACAGATCTGCAGAAGTTTTTCTTCTAGGTGAGAAATTACAGTAATAAAATAAAAATGATACATCAAGATCTTGTTGATACATTGCTCCTCATTTTTGATTATACTTCCAAAATCATAGGTACCGTTTGAAAGACCCAGCCTACCAAATCCTTTCATGCACAAACTTTCCTATTGGCTTAGATTTTAAGGTTAGACATGCACTGTGCTTTTAATTATGCACCCACAGAAGCCTTCTCTGATGAGATGTTGTGCCCATGCTACCTTGAGAAAGACCAGGGGAACCTAACAGTACTTCGGATCTCGAAGTATCTTCTGTCACTTCCTGTAATTACTCCCGTATTTTATTGTGAATTTACAGTACTTTGCACAGTGCATAAACCTTTCATGTCTGATAAGGACAGATACTAAGTCATCTGGAAGCTGGAGGCTTTGTATCAAGAAAAAAAGTACTTGCACATCTACACATTACACTATTGAACAGCTAAAAATCTGTAACAAGATGGAGGAAACTATTATCTCCTGAGAGAGTGGCAGAGTAATCAATTGCCCTAAACTTCTGCTATTCAAGGGAAGCCTAAAAGGAGACACCAAAATAGATAGAATTTGAGACACTATTTCGAAACAGTTATTTTTTAACTAAGAACACAGACCAATGGTTCCACTATCACTTGAAAACTGTTTAGAAAAGAATTTAAGGACTTTACTGTGGATTTAGTATATAAATCACAAAGAGCTAAACTACCACCAGAGTTGTATTTTCTAGCTGGGTCTAATGTAGAAGAACTGCAAAATACAGCAGAGAAATTACATACAGTAGCTGGAAATATCAAAATTCATTGATTATGTGATTGGCATGTCCCTTATTGACCTTTCTGAAGATTCACAGTAGGCAGTAAGGAAAAACAGAATCTGTGTATGTGTGTATGTACTATTTTTTGGAAAAAGAATTTGATTTCTGTCTTTCTTGGAAGCTGTAACTGTTTGTACACTGGTACTGGAGTGCCTCCTTTGGCTTATCTCTACCATTATTTCAGCAATGAAAAACAGAACAAATAGAGGTGCTGAAGGATACACTGGATGAGTACTGAGATACAAAGCAAGGCAGCTGTCTCATTTATGATGCTGGGGGAAAATGAGGTAAAGTAGCTTATTAAGCAAGTAATAGTGATATCATTTTCCTATATTCCTATTTTATTTTGATCCTTCTGCACTGTGAGAGCAAACGATCAGGAATTTGTAGCGATGTAATGATGCTTGGCTCCCTGCCGCCTCTGGCACATCTTGGTTAAGTGGAACTGATGCTGTTTCATGCAGATTAGGTGGCAGTCATTACAATTCAGAAGCATTACACCAATTGGATACACTTGGGAAATATCCTAGGAAAACCAATTCTTCATTCAAGCACTGAGGAAGGTTCCCATGCACCTCATGCTCTCCCTTTCCCCAGACACTTGAGCTTTCCCTGGGATCACTCAAGGATGTCCCTGCCTGTCCAGCCCTGCTGGGCACACAGTCTGTGCTGCCACCTCAGGACAAGGGATGTGCAGTCCCTTCCCTTCCCTGGAATGCCATGGAGAAGACTCAGAGGAATTTGGGCACTTATTCCTGTCCCAAGGGCCTTGGTTAAAGTTCACCATCCCCATGGAGATGAAGGCTTGGTTATCACCCAGTTAACATAAAACATACATAAGTAGAGTCCATCTCATTGCTCAAGTGTCCTGGGGGATCTGCACAGCTTTGTTGTCCTGGGCAACATCTCCTTCTCCCCAGGAGCCTTTTCTGCCACCCTCTTAGTTAACTCAATGACTGTTTCCCCTCCACACATAAATCTCATGTAGCCACAGCAGGAATTATTTCTGGCACTTAACTTGTTAATGAACAATGTTTTCCTTTGGCTGGAGGTAAAACTTTTGTCCTTCCTTGAGTTCCTCCTTGGCATCTTCCATTGAGGGATGTCCCTTTTACTGAGCCTTTCCTTCTGCATCAGTCTGTGCCTCAAAATACACACACAATATAGGTTTCTAAGCAGCTTAGGAATATATAGCACATCTGTCTCCTGAGCAAGTCCAGCCATGGGAATGACCCAGCTCTTGGTGGTGAACTGCAAAGGCTAATCCCCTGTCTTTTCTCTGCTAAACCATGATGATGCATGTGAGATACTGGCAGGCTTGTGGCCATCTGGGGATGTGCCCACATCCTTGTTTCAGCTGGGATCAGGAGAATGCTTCTGAAGTGAATACCCCAGTTACTGTGCTTGTTCCAGCTGCTAATAGGCAACTGTGGGGCCAAGCAGGATCTTGGCCAGAATAACGTCGTCTCTGCACCGCGCCGCTGGCATGGATTTCAGGCCCCCAGCACAAGCTGTTTCCTCCCGCGGTGCTGCTCCTATTGCTAATGTAGACGTTGCCTGACTGAATCCTGCTGACTTGATTGATTCTATTTAAATCAATGCGATTGTGTGTACGAACAAAGTTGATAGAACTGGTCCTAAGTGGCATTTACTCCACCATGCTATTTGGCATATAAATCAGCTGTTTGGGGCAGTGGTAACTGTTTTGTTACCACTGTGACTTTTAGGGAAATTTGTTAAGGACAATAAAGAAAGTCGGTATTTGCAGAGAAATAACTGATATTAGCACTTGAGTGGTCTTATTTAGATGTATAGAGTAGACTTGCTCTGGAGGTAGTTTAAAGAGATTTTTCTGTCTTTTGGGATCCTTGAAATAATCAAGTTCATTATAATGCCTTTCTTCCAAAATATCATACACATTGATGCATTATGCATTTGGTTACATAGTTTTAAATCTGCATATGGCTGTTTGTACTCAGTGATAAAATATTCTTGTAGCTTTTTTTTAATGCTTACAGTAAAATTCTGCATAATGTATATCACAAGTAGTAATTTTCAGCTAGAAATATTGATGACATCGTGCCTATGGTAATGAACAGGTTTTAATACTACAGTAAAGCATGTCCTTTCTTCTTAATTAGTCTCCATTGATTAAACATGCAAATTTTTCACAAAAAGCCTAACACAATGGAAAGGAAGAATAACTAAGGCAATGGCTATATTCCCAGGTTCACATGCAATTCATCTTTACTAAGCTAGTTGAGCCTCTATAATCTCAAGGCGTTTATGAAGTAATAGGGAGAAAGTGTTAGGTTAAACATATTTAGTATGAAAAACTACTTGTTTAATTTGTTTCTTTAGATGAAATTCTCCTATTCTTGAGGAAAAATTAAAGTGCTCAGTGAGTTAAAGCCACAGACATCTTGCAGTAAGATATAAGAAGCCTTGTCAGATCACTAACAGAAACAATCTTTATGATGCTGAGATTTTGTAGCTTTTAATTAAACATCACTGTCCAGCCTCTGTAACCTGTATCATCCTCACACGCCATATTTTATACATCACAGCAGTTAGTGAAGCATACAGGGCACATTTAGAAGGAGGCTTTCTGTCAGGAGCTGGTGATGTAGTGACTCAGCAAGGCATGAGAAAGCTTTGCTTGTGCTAAGGCTTTGTGCACCTCCAGGGGGGCTGGACCTGCCAGATTAATACAAGGGGCTATTTTTGTGACATCCAAAAAGTTTCTGCTGTACATCAAAGTGCACTAGCTGCTTATTTTAGATGACAGCAACTCTTATATTTGTCTTGAACAATAGTCTTTGACACTTTTTTGGTATGTACTTCTCCAAAAAGATTTTCTGCGAAGCATTTTGTCTAAGAAGGGCTTCCAATTTGAGATCATCAGAGACATTTGCATCCTGTGCTTCAAACGTTCCAGTAAATAAACAGCCCACGTACCAAAGGTAAGAGGCAGTCATGGCATATTGGGGAGTACTCTGAGCATGTAATTTGGGACAACAGGAACATCTGGATTTGTGCCCTGCTCTTGAGCTGAGCCGGGATTTGGCCCCAGGCAGTACCGAGAACCTCTTGAAAAGGGGGTCCTCAGTTGGTCTGGTCGTTTATTTACTGTCTTAATTTTTTTTCTCCCAGCAACAAAAATCTCACCCTCCTTCCCAGACACTCACTTGTTTCCATTCTTGAAATTAACTTGCCTGAAGGCTGCTCTTTGCCCTGTGGGCATTGATGCTGGATCACATGAGTGTGGCAGGCATAGCCTTCCACAAGCAGAGGGGCTGTGAGTTACCTTCATTTGACTGCTCTTAAATCTGCCCATGGTGTTTGGAGAAAGTCTGAGCATTTTGCCCTGACTCGTGTCTCTTTCCTTGTGCCTGACCTAATGAGATCCTGACTACAAAAGTGTGAAGCAGTGGAAGATGTGAGGTCACAGATGTGTCTCCAAGGTTAGAATCAATAACTTCAAGCAAGTTGAGAGAGATAATGGAAATTACCTCTGAAACCATGTAATTTCACGTCATCATTAACACTTGGCTTTCACAATGTGACCTTTGTGTAAATCTCAGAAGGATATTGTCAAAGAGGTTGCTGTTACAAACTCTAATGGCACAGTGAAGTGACTTGGAAAAGGTGACACCAGAGTCAACAAAGGCACTGAAATTAGAGTGACGTTTTCTGACTCATGGCCTGACTCAGCTCTCCTTGCTCCCACTGGTCCAATACCACTGGAGCTGCCCTCCCTGCTCCTTTTCACTGTTGCTTTTTTGTGGTCCCCTCTCAGCTGCCCATCCCTGCTCACCAAAGCACTTACCAAAGTCCCTTAGCTGACGTGTGGTCCTGGGTCTTGCTCGGCAAAATGTAGCTACATCTGCACTTTTCTAAATGGGAATGGATTAACTGTGTGCTTAAAAGCTTTGCTGGATGGAGACCTGGACTCTAGAGCCAGACCCACCTTCATTGCTGGAGCCTGCAAGGAGGAGAAGAAGACATTTTTCTCCTTCTCACATGCTGACTGGGAAAGGGGTGAGCAAGAGAAGCAGAGAGAGCCTTGGCTTGGTTTCTGCAGTGCACTGCTGTCAGCAAAGCACTGGCTTTGAGAGCAATGAGGCTCTGAGCACCTGCCCAAAACCCAAGGCATGCTAGGGAGAGCTAATAGCAAGGCTGAACTGAGAAGTAGTTCTGTCACATTTTTTAATAAAAACATTTAGAGAAATGTTTTCCTCATTCACTTTTGAAAAAAGAAACACCTAAAACCCAACAACAATTTTTATGCAGGCAGTTATTAATAGTAGTGTAAATATTAGTTTTATACTAGAATAACTAGTAGTTATATTAATACTTGCCCATATAAAAAGCATTTTGGGGTTTTTAGTAGGAACTGGGTATTAGTAATAATAATAATATTTTCATTTGAGTAGCACTTTTGTATGCAAAACATGTTAATGATTGTATCTAAGTCACACAACGCAGGGGTGTTGGAAACTCCTTTACCTAAGCTATTTAGAAGCATCCTGTTATGCCTGTTATTATAAGAACACAACATTCAACACCCTATTGAAAATAAAAACCATTCTTCTTACGTGTTTTCCCAACTGCAGCTTATTTCCACTGTTTCTCAGAGAAGCAACAAAGTTTGGGCTTAATCTGCTTAATTGCACCTTCAGTTTTCATCCCTTTATGTTATTACCATCAATGCATGATTTTTAAAATTCCATTCCTGAAGTTATTCCACCCATCAAAAGGTTTGGGTTTGCTTCTGAGGTGTATGTCTTATATAGTAAACTTTCCTGTAGTATAAAGGACAAAGATTTCTTTGCTGAATCACTACAGTCAACAGGAATTTCCATACCTATATCTATGGCAGTTGAGTGAGGTCTCTTTTAGTTTCTTTCCTTTTAGGTTGCTGCTTTTGTTTTGGGTCTCCCTAGACTCTCAGCATGGCAGCGTGAGCTGAGGGTTCTCACCACGGCAGCTGTAAGAATCATTGATTTTTTTGTTCAGCAACAGAAATGGGAAAAAAAAAGATTTCTGTCAACCTTTTGAAATGCAATTCTGAAAAAATTAATTTCAGATCAGCAAAATACACGCTTTGAGGGACATGGTAAAAAGTAGATGAAAAAAAGCCTGGCATCACAAAGTGGAAGAATAAGGTATGGCAGCTATTCTTCCCTGGCCTGGTGTTCAAAGGAAAAGATATTCACTGAGGTCAAAAACCACTCTGCTACACGCAGAGATTTGAACCAAAGCCCTTCTTTTACTAGAGATGTTCTCTAGCTCCAGCCAGAGGTCACCTGAAATAAGATGTTCTCCAGCTCTCCTGCTGTGACTATTTTACTTTTCATTGCAACTGTACAAATGCTCAGCAGTATTTGAGTGAGTTTTCTGCCTGGTACAACCTTCAGTTGAGACATAGCATCATCAGGTTTTAGCTTGGAGGCAAAGGCCAGTGAAGCCATTTACATTGAATTAGATCACACTGAAAGAACAGGTTTCAGACACATTCCCAAGAACTTCCTGTGTGGATGAGCAGCGGTTGCCCTGGAGCAGGGGAGTGGGGGCTCCTGTCTCCCAGGCAAGAGAGGGCTGGAGCCACTATTGCTGAATTTGACACAAGTTCATAAAGAATCATTATGATCCAAAATTGCATTTTTTAATTAATAAAAGAATGAAAAATGCTGTTTCCAAATGCTGCTCAGCCTTTCTGAGCATCAATCGTGCACATTGAAAATCCCACTTTTTGTGACAGCCCATGCAGCCCATGTGATCTCTACCAGCACACATAGGAGGGCTGCCGGTGAATCCTTGTGAACACTTCAGCTCAAGGAATGTGGTGATCAAGACAATAACATGATCTCAACTGACTTCCTTCAATTTCCTGGTCTCTCTGTCAGACAGCCCTAACCTGAAGGATCCGCACATTGATGTTACCTTACTAATCTCACTGGTTTAGATTCAAAACTCCCAAGGGAGTATGTCAGCTCTCTTGTAAACATTATTATTTTTGTATCTAAATCTTCTTTAAATACTGGGCAGACTCTCTTTTCATAGCTGAGTAGTTATTTCAGTGAGTGTGGCAGTTGATTTACAGTTGGTACTGTGTGCACTTTCTGTAGTGAAGCATAAAATTGAAAGGCTTATGTCAAATTCATTCATACATGGACACACTCAAGAATAGATTAATTTTAAAGCACTCATAGGGTATATAATGTTTCTATGTCATGCTTTACAAATCTATAAAGTAATTTATAACATAAAGCCTACTTTAGAAGAGAGCTGTAGTAGAACAGATAGCAGAGTGATTTCAATCTAAAATATCCCAGTGCTACACTCCCCCAGATATCTGCAATTCAGATCTGATTGGAACCATGAGTAATCAGTTTCTAAAGCAAAATTATTATACAAGAAAAGGCTCTCAGTGCAATGTCCTCTGGCAAAACCAGGCTATTCTAGGACAAATTAGGTTTTCTAACCATCACTATGCAGCACACTAGGTAAGGTGTCAGATTCAGATCTCAAACTAGTATAAACTGGAAATCACAGCCATGAAGGATCAAGATAAACTCTTAAAGATGCATACTGGATAAATCTCATGTGAAACTGTAATACTAGGGCCCTTGTAATTAACATCAAGGGAGTTTTCACCCCATGAGAACAGATGCCTTCAAGCTGACACTGCTGTTGTTGTCCTTTTCTTCTGGATGGCATGGCCCATGAAGGGTACCTCTGCACAGGGTAATTGTCTTCCCCATGCCATTTGAGCACAGGTTCTTCGAACATCCTTCCAGTGTTTTGTATTTTGGAGCACCACCAGATTCTTTCTGCTTTCTTTGGCAGAAGCTGGAACTGCTAGCACTGTTCAGCACCAGCCTCTTGCTGCATGGGACCACAGGACCTAGAAACCAAGAGAAGAGCACCTCTCTCTGATCACAGTCAAGCTCCTTCTCTGCTTGCAGCAATGTCATGCCTGTAAATTCCCCCACACTGACCACTTATCATTAGGAAATGTGGTAGGCAATCATCAGAAACATTCAGAGACAAGCAGTCACCCAAATTCAGCCCTGAGGTGAGCCACTACAGCTGCCCCCAAACTTCAGGCTGGCACAGACAGGAATCAGTGCTGAGTCTAAGGAGCTGGCACAAGCCAGCTGGTGTGTCACAGCTACTCCTGCTCCCTCCCTGCATTTTTTTTCCAGGGGCATTCCTGCTTTCTGCAAGCAGCAACTTAATAAACTAACAGCACAAGGAGTAAAATATACAGCAATGGCTGTGAATTGCCGCCATGCTCCTCTTCCCACTATTCATCCCACTTGGCATGTGTGTTGCACCTGGGTAGCTAACTCTGTAATTTGCACACAAGTAGTATGTTCCCTCATCTCCTCAGGAGAAACAGAGATATAATCATAATTTAGAGTGGCTTCTAAAAGGCGCATATTTCAAAGGTAAAATTGCAACATAAAGCATTCAGAGAAACTATAACCCAAGTACCACCTGTGTGCAGAAGGGGGAAGGAAAATATCATTCTTTGTAACAGCCAGTAGAGGCAGACAAAAGGGTCTAACTCAATGCAGCTGTTTCTACTCCTTGCATCAGAGAGAGGAAGCCCTTGTTGCAGTTCCCTCATGCAGTGAACTTTGAGGTATTTATAAAAAGTGGAACAGCTTCCACAGTGCGGGGCAATAAAGCTCACCCCAGCACAGCTGGGCTGGTAACCAGTCAGTACAGCACAGCCACAGCAATGTGGGAAGAAACCCTGGCTATGGGGCAATGGGATTGTCCTTCAACACAGACACACAGGCCGGGGGTCAGCATGGAGCTGGGTGGGGCCATGGTCACACAGGATGGAAGGGCTGAGCCTTGCCCTTGTCTTCTCCTAAATGCTGGGACCCCGTTTCTCAAAAAATACCTAATGACATTGGGTGCATTAAACCTCTCAGCACAGGAACTGGTTTTGTTGGACACTCTTTCTGAAAGTCAGTTCAAACTGGGTCCCCCAAAAGTCCTTTTGGAAAGGAGACTGCCAGTCTCCTGTACTGCATTCCTACTTACAGCCACTACACTGTTGACACACGTGGAGGAAGAAAAGCCCTTATTCCAGCAGGAAAGGCTGAAAAAGGAAGAACTATTACTCTGAAATTCTGCTATGAGAGAGGAAGATTTCAAAGGAACCCGAAGAAAACTTGCATCCAGCTCAGTGGGAATGCCTTAGGTATAGACTTCACCTATTTCTTTGCAGCAAGCCAGTTAGTTCTGCAACCTTACCAACTGCTTTAAACAAAGGGACTCCTAAAATTTGCTTTATCATCAGAAGGCAACGGCTGATAGCCAGGAAGCACAAGAAGCAGTGGGGTGCTGGAGGAGCCCTCCCCCAGCCCCATGACAGCCACTGCCCCAATGCAGCGGGGAGGCAGCTGCCCGAGTGCCGGGCTGGGGGCTCTGCCATTTGCTGAGGGCTTTGCACACACCTATTTTCAGTCACTAATAAATACCCCCAATGTTAATAATTTACACTGGAATGTTCTGTGATTTCTTTATGCCTCAGGTTGCACTTTTTTTTCTTTAAAGTTTCAGCACAGCAGTTCAGCAGTTTTTGAGAACCTGTACCATTGCCTAATGAGTTCCTGACTCCAAGAGGAGACAAAATTCATCCACTTTCCTGTGGCTGTCACAGTAGTACTGAAATATTAAATAAATGGTATTTGGGTTGATATTTTTTTTGATTTTGATTGTGAAGATCAGTCATAAAATCCTTGACAATTAGATGTCAGTGTAGAACTATCCCACCATTGCTGTGCAGGTGCAGAGTGCTCCAGAGTGTTGGATTCACAAGGTGGTGGTAGCACCCACCTTGCAGAGATCTAGCCCTCCTAAAGCAGTCACAAAACAGGATCTATGTAGGGAGCTTGCAGCTTGAGGAGAGAGATGAGTTCCTAAGCTTGGGATCCAGGAAAGCCAACACAATGCAGAAAGACTGTCTTAGAAAATGTAAAGGCCAGGATGCATTTGAAACGAAAGCCTGCTGGGCTCTGCATAGAACACAGAGGAAATGCTCAGCTTTTCCTGGTTGGTGGAGAGCTTCTTCTACTCAAGAGCATTTCTATGGACCCCTGCTGTTTCCTAGTCTTGTATTCCAGGAAGACAGTTATTGTTTGTCCTCTCTTCTACTGTGTTAAATCTTTCCAGGTGGCTGTCACTATGAAAAGTCTGCTGGGACTGCCCTGGACACCTCTGCAGTGCCAGGAGGGGATGAAGTCTTGATGTCTATCTGTGGTGGGTACTCATTCCTAGCCAAGATTGTCTCCTTTGATGATGTGCTGTCTAGGATTTTGGGTAGGAGGGAACACTCCCTAGAGATCACCAAGTCTCCTGTCCAGGCCTAAATAAAAATCTCCTACAGGTAGGTCCTCCCTCTGTGAGAACAAGGGAATTATTGAGTAAATGTCTGTATAAATGCCAGAAAAATGCTGATTAACAAATTACATTTGTTTCTCTCAAACATTGCCATCGCTTTCTCAATGAATTGATGTGAAAGGGTTTCTTTCTTGAACTGGCTTTTAAATTGTGCTGCTAAGGAGGCAGGTAGGGTGCCACGGTAAATAAGCACTTGCAGGGCTCTCTGAGATTAAGGCTGGAGATTGCCTCCAGCTGCCAGACTAACACAGCGAGAGTGAAGCCTACAGTGTAGACAAACATTCTGCTACTGCCCTAGATTTCAAGTTAGCTTATATAAAGTGTGGACTTAGGCAATATATGTGCAATATAAAAGACTTTCTCAGGTGTTTGACTTGAAATTCTAGGGCATAACATTAGCATTATGTAGGTTTAATAAAGCACAGAGGAAACAAAAATGAAGAACTGCTTTCCCTGAGCACCATTTGGCAATAAGCCATCATCATTAAACAGGGGGGTTCCTAGTAAGGATGTATCGAGATTGTTCCTAGACCTAAAACTGCTTATCAGCACTGCAGATGCTACATTGGATCATGGCTGATAAAATCTGCAGCTTGCACAACAATCGATGTTATGTTTAAAAGATGAAGAGAAGGCAGCGATACAAGACCTGTTGCTTGGTCAGACAAATCCACTGTTTTTAAGCCAAACAGAGAGTTAAACTCTACAGGGAAAGAAATAGTAGTGGCTTCAGTTAAGTGCTGTTTTTTCTCTAAAGGATTTAGAAGCCAAACAAGAAGACAAAAACTCAAGTCCTCTAATAATTCAGAAGGCTACTGAGACCTTGGCAGGTTAAACAGGGGATGCTGAGATGGAGGCAGGAGCTGAGGCAAACAGTGCTATCCATGGTCTTAGTATCCACTGAGGATGCTGAAAAACTGGGAAAGAGGCAGAGAAGAACTGCAAAAGTGGGCCAAGGACTACAGAAAGCACCTGATGGGGAGAGAGAGGTTTATAAAGCACTGTCTGTCTAGCTTATCAAAAAGATTGAAAAGTCTTGATTACAGAGAATAACTCTTCACAGAGACAAATGAGCTCTTTATTTTGGTGGAAAAGGATGAATGGTTAAAAGCTGAAGCCAAATATATCTGGAGTGGAAATTATGCAAAATATGTTAATAGTGAGGGTTTGAAACAAGCTGCTGAGGTAAGACAAGGAGTCTGCAGTGCTTGATGAAGATGTCTCAATACTTTTCTGAGAGACAATTTTCTTCCATACATGCTATGTTTCAGCCCATCCCAATAAGGGGACAAATAGGTGATATTTTAAGAGTGGGGATAAAATCTAGTGGTCTTTTCCATCTTCAAGCTCTAGAACCCTGTATGAGCCATCTAGAGGCACACAGAGGTGTACATGTCAGCTGAGGGTCTTGCAGGGAGAAGAGGCCCCTCCTTGCTTTTCCTCCCTTTCCAGCACAATAGTCATGTCAGAAACCAGTGCAGGCATTCAGTCCTAAAGCCTGGCTTGCTGCGCTTCCAAAATGCCTTGCAGCACAATGAACCCCTTGCTTGTCAGTCCTCATTGAAACTGTTCTCAGAGCAGAGGAGATAGCAAGGCACTGCAGGGGTGATCACATCAGCTCCCACCTGTCCCGGGCAGGAAGGACAAGTCAGGGCACTGAGCCAGGCTGACGCAACTCCAGTGGGTGCTGCCTTCCTCTGGGGGATCATTCAAGAGAACAACCTGTGTTCTCATCTTGAGAGAGTTTTCTACCCAAAACTCAGTACTTTTTTTTCCACTACAATATGTATCCTCACTCCATTTTCTCTCTCTCTTCATCTTCCAGAGAAAAACAATTATTTTTTCCTCAGTGGAGCACCAACATCCTTCAAAATACGTATTAGAGAGCTTCACCCTCACTTAGTTGGTGAGCTCAGCTGTGCAGGCTCTGGGTGTCAGCCCTGCAGCCTGGACTAGAAATGCTGTGCTGTGGCTTTGCCTTTGCATCCAGCAAATGGTTCTCAGTATATTCAGAATATTCAGTCTATGGTAGGATTGAACTCAACAGGGCTAAAAGGCTCAAAATAAGGTGGGTATGATGTCACCTGTAGCAAAACAACAATCTCCACCTTCTTTGAATCTGATTGTAGCTACTTTTACTCCTTTAAGTTGTCAGTCTCATGGCAAGAAGCTGGCAAAAATTAACTCCCATGCTTGGCTTTGCAACTGGAAGGTGAGTGTGTCATGCAATGATGTTTCAGGCTTTCATCAGTCTATCTATGACAAAATGCATCTCTTTAGAGAGAGGAGATCTAGGCTGAAAAAAAAAAAGAATGCTGACATTCTATCCTGATACTTCTAGACTTTTTAAGCATGGGGAGTCCTTTACACAGGGTTTAAAGAAATTGTCAAATATTCATATACTTACTATAGAAGAGCGAAAGTCTGAACAGTGATAGCAGTGGTGGAGCAGCCCTGGGAGACAAAGATATGTGGACTGAGCCTGAACTTGCAGTGTCTTGTGTTAACCCAGATCCCATGTCTGGGACCCTTGAGTATTCAGCCCTTAGAGGGAGTAACTTTCCTCCAGCTCCTGAATGGTTCCCAAACAGTAATCTCTGCTGACAAGCAGCAGATCGTGGATGCTCAGCAGGCAATTGCCTGGTCTCATGATGATACAGTAAGAAATTTAAGATCCTGCTCTTTTCCCAGCCCATGCTCGTTCCATCAGGACTCCACACATATTTTCTTCCTGTGACTTTCCAGGGAAAGCAGCTGCTGTAGCAGTTGAGTTACAAGGGACAAAGCTGTTTCTTGAGAAATATAACTCCTTAATGTGTGGTTAAGCACATACATATTTCCTGATTTATTTATTTGTTTGTTTGTTTTTAAGGATGTAGAGAGGGGTAATAAATGGTAAAACTAATGTGTCAGTAAATTGTTTTCAAAAGGGTGTAGAATGAGTTATTTGATGGAAAATTGAAAGATGTGATTGCACTCTATCATGAGCATCTACAAGTTTGGCCCTGGTATAATCCATTGACTTTTTTATAATTGTCCTAATTAAATAGTCAGAAGTGAGGTGCAAATTAGACACAAAGACCACATTCACAGGCAATTAAAGCATCGAATTCTGGCTTGTAGAGACAAACATTTAAATCAGCTGATTTAACAACTATTAAAAAAGCCCTTGCTAACCTGAAAAATAAAGAAATCAATAAAGACATCAGGATAAAATATTTGGAATTGCCAAAGACAAACGGAGAAATGGAAATTAATGACAATTACAAAAAAATCCAAACCCAAATCCCAAAGGTTTTCTCAGAAAAGCACCTTCTAGAGCAACCACTCCACAGTAAAGTAGGGGAAAGCAGAACTTATGAAGACATTAATCAAGGTATGAGTGAAAAGAAAACGAGATGCTTCAGGGCACAAAGATGATAGGAAGCATGTCTGTGGCAATAAGGGATGATGGAAGTCATACAGAGGGAAACATAACAAAGTATACATGAGGAAAGGATGCAAGCACTGCAGAACACCTACTCTGACAATAGTCTTTTGCTCTCACTAAAAGCAAAAATCAATAAACTCTGTGTAGTAAGAAACACTTATTAAATCACTGACTGTCCAAGTAGATATTCCTGTTGGCAAACACATTACTCTGTGTGATGGATGCACACCAGGGTCAAGAGGTCATTCACTGAAGTGATCAGGCTTCATAAAATCCAGATTTGCAAACAGTCGGGGCAGCAGAGGCTCAGTGCAGTTACTGCTGTCGGGTGATTTCCATGTGCTGCAACACCGCAAGTTCGCTTTCAGATCAGTGAGAGGGTTTCAACCAAGGGAGAAGTGGGAGGCACTCCCACAGCCCGTGCCCTGGGCATGCTCCACCTGTGCATGTCCATGACCGGCCACACCGCACCACCTGCCCTTGGAGCAGTCACAGGGCTCTGCTCTGGATCGCCAGTGCTGTGGTTCACTCCTTCCCCCTGCTTGCCCAGCATGGAGCCTGATGGCACAAGTGGGATGAAACCATAAAACTGTAATTCCTTTTGTGGAGACATGTCCTGCCCCATCATCAGCAAAGGACACCTGAACCCTAGATCATGAGGGTTTGGCTTGGAAGGGACCTTCAAAGATCACCTAGTTCAAGCCCAGTGCCATGGGCAGGGACATCAGGTTGCTGAAGGTCACCCTACATTTGGCACATACCAAAGCAACAATAAAATGCCTCCTTTTAAGCCACCCTGTGTTTCTCCCACTGTCTGGCAGAAAGCTGTATCTTGATCCAGTTTTATCTCTTCCTGTTGGCTATTTATATTACTGGTGGGTCTCTCATCCCATTAGCACCAGCCCATTCCTACACTCTCAGCATTACGGATCCCTTTGTGCAAGGCGAAACCCACAGCGCTCACTCAGTCACCTGTTGAGAGAGAGAGGCAAAGGAAAGAAGCTTTCAAGGGAGAGAAGTGGACTGTAAACTTCAGGAATGCGCATTTCATCCATAGCTGCGCAGCTGAGCAGAAAAACCTAGGGCACAAAGAAACCATGGTCCTACAGGACCAGGTTGCAAACCCAATGCCCAATTTCCTTTCTTCTATGGCACCTTCTTCTGACAGGAGGTGACAGGAGTGTACTCTAAGGGAGCTCAAACATATTTCCAGGTACACTGCAGGGCTTCATGCAGAGTGGGTTGGATTTTGGTGAAGATGTGAGAGCTGGAGATGACAGCCATGGAAATGTCACAGGCCCTTCCATAGCTCCCCTCCTCTCTGAGTTTCCTCTTCCTCCAGTAAGATTTCTGTTCCAACCAATGCAAAACACTTGCATTTCATTAAGAACTTCTTCCTTTAGATGATGCCTCATTAGGACATCCTTTTTGGGTTAGGTATTTCTTTAATTTTAACCATATTAATTATATTTTTCTTTTGGAGGGAAGATGAGCACGCCCTGGAGCTCGCGGATGCTCATTTTAGACCAGTGTGGAAGGAGTCTTTGAGGACAGGCTGCAAGTGTCCGTAAATCCCCATAACCCTAATGCGGTGTGTTTACTGCTGTGGATTGGGATCTACCCAATTGGACCTTGATGAGCCAACTGTTTTTCTGGCTTTTTTTAGAGTTTTGGGCTGGAGAAAGTACAAAGTGAGTTTTTTCCTTATCCTGGAATACGAAGTGCTGTATTGGGGTGGTGAACATTTGGGGCTACTTCTGCTTCAACTCAGTCTGAGGAATGACAGGGGATCGAAATAAGCTATTATTTGGTTATTAAAAAATTATATTGAGATGTTTTTCCATTCCAAATTCACGACAAGAAAATCTTGTTGTTTGTTTCTTGCAAATTGTGGAGAATTTTTACATTCCAGTGCATTTTCTCCTGAATGTTATCATAGCAGAATAAAATCAAAATGATTATGTATATTAATAATAGAATACACACATAAAGATGACCTTGAGGTGCCTAAACTTTCTGCATATTCTTCCAGATTGCTGATAGCTTTTGTACATGAATATATTAAAAACAAGAAAAAAATCTAAACTAAATTGAAATGTAAATATTTTTGTCTGGAAAACAAAAATAATTTGTATCAATAAATCACTCACAATTTGTAAATACTCTTTGTTTTCCACTACCAACAATAATCTTTCTATCTGCAAGGAATGAATTTCTAACCTTAAGTAGCTAACTTACTGTCTAAACTTACTGTAACTGACACTATTCAAGTAAGTTAGAGCATAGCAAAACTTTCTTCCCCAATTTATAATTTTTTCCTCTAATAGAAAGTAAAGCTTGATTTTATTTTACTGTGCTCACACAGCATCATCCCCTTAATATTATGTATATTTAGCAAGAGACATGAAAGTTTTAACTTTTTTCTTCTGGAAAAAATGTATTTGCAGAAAAGAGAAAACCAAAAATGCTTATAACATGGTTGGCAGGAACCAATGATGTGGAAAAAATGCTGCCGCTTACTATTTTTTATTTCTTCTTTTGGCCATGTTTAGAATCAATGCTATCTATGATCCGTGTGTGTGACAAACTCACGGAACCCCGAAAACCCGTGAAAAGCAGAAGGTCAGCGGTGGGCTGTCTCCTATGTCAGGCGGCCTCGCCAGTGTGTGCTGTTTGGTGTTGTGATCCCTTGCTCAAGGACCCAATTTCTGTGGGAGCATTAAACCATTTGGGGCTTTTGGCAAGAGCCGCATACTGAGAAAACACAACAAATCCAGTGGAGTGGCTGGGAACCTTGTCTGAGGTAACCTGGAGAAACCAAACCAAGTTCCAGACATGCAGTTTGAGGACCCTGTTTGCCAAATTTAGTTATGAAACCAAGATGTACAAAATTTATCTACAAGTTACCAGATATCAGAACTGTTCAAATTATTTGTGCCTTGACAAAGGTTAAATCAATTATGGGTTAATCAATTATGGCTGCTTTCATTAGTCGGTCAAATGTATCATGGGGGCATTTTCTATGGAATTTGATTGATGTGATGCCAAGGAGGAAGTTTGCCTTGTAAAGTTAGAGGAGGCTTAACTGTTCAGACTTCTCTCTTGTCTAGTTATAGATATGGAATATTTAGTAAATGGCATGATCTAACCCTTGAAGAAATTTTACTGGGGTTCTCAGAAACTAAAAAGGGCAATAATCTGTTTTTAATGCATTCAATGCAATCCCACAGATGGATCTAGTCTGGTTGCAGCCTGGGTAATCACTGCCACCTATGTAGAGTGAAGGACTACAGTAGGCCAGTGGAGAAAGAAGTTCTTCAGACATTTTTTTGCAAGAATACTGTATGAAAATAGTTTGAACTATCAATCCCAGAAGGACAGAATAATCTAATTTTGGGGGAAAAGCAGAACTGACACTGGTGGATGAATGGCGGCAGGAGGGGCTGAGAGCGGCCATGGAGTGGGTGTTAATCCTATTGCTGCATCTAAGCTGAGAAAGGACCTCATCCTCCAGCTCTGATGACTCAGCAGAGGGCAGATATTTAAGGAAAGGTCCGACTCTGTTTACTTAAAAAATTGGCTGTGGGAATTTATTCTGCATGAGGGATGCAGAACCGAGCCCTTGGTTAAGGCGGCAAGGTGTTACAGCTCTCCTGCTCCCTCTCCTGCCCCTGGAAAACCCCACAGCAAACAGGAATTCCCAAAGTGCTGCATTTCTCATTTGAAAACCTGCCAGTTGAAACTTTTCATTTTTCAATTTTCTTTGGAGCAATATATTATCAGATGTATTTGATGCCTAATTTAACTTGGTTTCCACATGTCATTATGTTTATGAAATGTCTTTATTTCAGGAAGGCAAATGCAGCCACAAGATTTTGCTCTTTGGCTTAATTTCCAACTAATTGTCACATTTGTTTTTCCAAATCCAGGCCAGCCTGCTAAACATACTTAATAATTTGCAGTTTCAAATGCCTATTGGCCTTGCCTGAAAGGCTAACAGTTTTCTTCAGCTCATTGGGAGCCCTGTAGGGGAAAAGACTGAAAACTGCAAAGGTCAAGAGGAGTTTCAGATTAAGGTTTATGTTGTGCTGTTATTTACGTAAACAAAGGTAAATTCCAGCAGGAGGGATGAATTTACATTGCATACAGTGCGTATTGACTGTGGTGAGGTAGAGCTGCAATGGAAATCTTTTCCCACTGTGAGGCGGACTGAGCAAGAGTGACATGAAAGAATGTGGAGGAAGATTTACCAGAGGGTGCTGGGATGGGTAATGAACAGCAACGACAGGAACAGCAGGGAAACACCCCGTAGCAGAGATTACTGCGGCACACAGAGCCTTTGCACACCCTGCCAGAGCAGGTTTTCATGATGGAGCCCACAGTTATGTCTATACCAGTACATGAAAGCAGACCATGTTCTCCTCTCTAGTTCTGAGGGCAAGGGGCACAGCATGGCAGCATCTATCCTTGCCTCCTCAGCCTTGCTTGAAATGTGGGCACCTAATTTGCACCTCATGAAGGACAAGTTGACTCCGCACTCTGCTCTCCATTGACAAGTATTGACTACATCTTCCTTGCTACGAGAGCTTGGGTACCTCGTGTGTGTCAGCGCCTGTGTACGGGTGTCTTTGGGATGTCAGTCCCACCTGAACTGTGCTAGTGGCTGTGTTGTCGTTGGCCATGCTGTTGCAGAAGAGACAGCCTGGGGATGCAAGGCAAAGCCAAATAAAGAGATGTCTGTGTCACAGCTACCTGATAAAGTGATTTCAGCTTGTAATCAAGGATTTACGAGGATAGCTGTGGCCTATTTGCTGCTTAGTGAGGCTTGCAGCAGTGGTAGGTGCAATGATGTAGGCATCATTCATCTGCATTTTCCAGCCTCCAGGTACATTTATTTATGGATAAATTTAGCCTGTGTTACTCCTTCTCTATTGCTATGCCTTTACAAACTAGCCTGAAGCTAACTCTGGCTCTTCTGCATGGAGTTTGCTTGCATCTCTGCTCAGATCAAATAGGGAGAGAAGCAGAGCTGACCCTGCTGGATGTGTGAAGTGTTGGCCAAGAGGGATAGAGCTGTAATAAGCTTGATGGTGTGATGTGCCTGAAACCAGTGTATGGGCTCCATGTTTATACCACGACAGATACTGCTGTCTCAGCCTTGCCTGAACTTGTGGGGGATGTACCTTAGTTACTGTGAGAAAAATACAGAGTGTCTTCTGAAGCTTATTAAAATGTAATTGAATGGTGAGAAATGAGGAGGAAAAACGAGCAGCTTTTTGAACAGAGCAGTCCTGCTGTTCAGGAAAGTAAAAAGTAAAGCCCAGAATAGAGTGGAACATGCATACAGGGAAACACCGACACAGATATTTTAAAATAACCATATGGAATGAATGGAGAATGAAACTACAAAATGAACCACAAACAGAACAAATTTACATGAAGCTGAACAAAACCATGGAAGTTAGACTCACTATCTTTATCTTGTGTGAAGATTTTATTGTGCCTTTAGGATAAAAAGGAGCTTGAAAGGATTATATATCTCATGAAACACATCTGCTGAGCTTCTAATGGTTATGCTGCGGGTAGAAGACATTGCTTATCAAAGCCTAAATAATGTTCTCACTTCCACGTATAAACAGGAACCATAAAGTCTGGGAGTGGGATTTCCCAAAGCAGGCTCATGCCAGAAAAATACCTACTCATTCACTGCTGACAGGACTGGGAACTTATGACATTCTACATCAATTATGCTGCTGATCTGCAGTTAATCTATACACAAATCCTGTCTGTGCATAGACAGAAATAAAGCAAGATACAGACAAAAATACCAAATAATTTCTTGTTTTCTATGCATTGTGATCATAATGAGACGTTCCTTAGCAAGGTTTGGCATAAATGAGCTAGTCACATCCCCTTTCACTTTGGAAATGTCCCAGGGCTTCCCAGGTGAGTTTAGTGCTTACAGAAAATATTACATTGACAGCCTTGAAAAATTAAGTTTTTGTTTTCAAAGAGCAGAAGCACATCCAATAGAAACAGATTTCTCTACCATTTCCCACTAATAGGCTGCCTGATATCCTCTGGAAAATGGGATTTTCCATATGATATGCAGCTGTGCCTATTGTTACCACAAGAATGTCCTTGTGTCTTCATAAGGACTTCCACAACTGAGCAAGGTGGCAGCTGTGGTCCTGTTGGGCACCCAGGCACGGCAGGACAGAGAGGATGCACATGCACACCTGTGCTCCTGCTCTGCTGTCTGACAGCCTCCAGCACCCTGCCCTGGTTAGCCTGACTGCACCCCAGCCCAGCCTCGGCTCTGTCTCCCCCATTGTCGCTGGTGGCACCCCACAGGCTGTCTGTTTTCTGCCCAGATCTCTTGGTATAGCCCTGCTCTTCACCTCCCCTGCTCCCTGTACACGTTCACAACCATCCTACTTGGTTCCAGCCAATGAGAGACAGGGCTGGATTCAACCCAGTAAATCAGGAGCCTGACTCACCATTAATAACCATCTTTCCCATATGCTCAAAGCACCAGCACCAGATCTTGGCTATAAATCTTTTGCTACAGAGCAAACATGCTAGAAGGTGTTACGAAATTCTGCTCCAGGTATATGGAGCACAAAATGGTTATTTTTAACATCTACCTGGGAAGTTCCACATTCCCATTCATCTGAGAAAGAGAGAGCACCAAGGTGTTTCTCACAAGATCCAGCAGGGTATCTGCACATGTACTTGGCTTTGCTTCCTACCCCTTGATGGTTTTTTTTGCTAGTCAGTTGCCTCAGTGGGTTTAAAAATAATTTAATTTATCCAAATGCATTCACAACATTTCTGTAATGGTTTTTAATTGTGTAATTAGTGTAAAGACATATAATCATGTAATTAGGCTGTGTAATTGCGATATGTAATAATATTGTAGTGCCATTATGCACCTTTTTTAAACACAGGGGAAAAAAACCCAACATGCATAGAACTCTAAAATCATAACTGTGAGTCCCAGAGTGCCTGTAAATATTTCCTTACATATATTCTTGTGCAATCATTGAAGTTTAAATACAGGAATATATGCTATTATAAGACTGCCAAGGAGATACCGATTATTTTAGGAAATCAGCTCCATTAAATTGTATGGTGTCAACATGAAATGGTTGTGCACAGGTGGGCATGTCTAACGGCAGGAGTTGAGGAAAGATGAGGGAATTTAGATGAAGACATGATTATTAAGCACACTTAATTCCTTCATGGATGCCCTTATTGCAAAGAATAATGGTGCTTTTACCCTGTAGCCTGAGTCTCCTTTTCTCATGATGGAACTGGATGCAGGACTGATCCAGCTCTCACTTCAGGCCAGTGAAAAACCTCCCGGTGGGTTTGGCACAGTAGGCTCACCCCACTGTGTGAAAGGCTCTACAGACCCATGTACCATGGAAAATTGGTGCCTTATTCTGCTCCCCCCCTGCCCATGCACTGGTAAAATCAGCCTTACTTTCAATGATGTAATGCACTTGGATTCATTCACTTTTCTAAGACAGAGCAATGTGTCTCAAAAAGAAAGAGTTCATTGGTGTTAAGTTTCATCAGCTCCCGAGTGGACCAGGCCATCTGTTCCATCATGCTGGAATGTGTTTTAGAATTTACAGAACTAAAGTACAATGGGATTAATAGTTAGTAATTACTGACTTGCTTTGAGGAGTTCAGGTGGATGTCACCAATGTTCATCTACATTTTGCTCATTTTAAGAAAAGGATGGTAAATCCCCAAACGAGGCAGATGTTGCAGGTTTCTGTACGTGACATACTTCACCCCCAGCTGTGAAAACAATACTGTACCTGTCACTGGTTTTGTACAGAATTAATGAACAGTTTGAAAAACATATCACATCCTCAGTAGTTGATGGACATGTTAATAATGTCTTATTTAGTTTTTGCAGAAGCATGACCCAGTTTCATTCACACATCGGCATTGCAGTTAACTACAGTGAATGCAGCATTTAATGCAAACAGGTGCCAATGCTGGAAGGCTTCTGTGCATTTACCTGAATGGAAAACCCCTTCTAATCTCAGATGAAATAGCACAACTGGCTAATACTTCCTTTACAATAGGTACCAATCACTTCAGGATGCACTAGTCTTTTCAAATGGTCTGAGAAACTTTTAAGGTCAGCGAGCAGCCATCAACCTTGTTGCCACCACCAAGATGGTTGTGTGACTCTCCCTGCCTCCTCTCCCCCTCAAACATGCCATATGTTGTGCAGTAACAGCCTGGGTGCCCCAGAGCTGCAGGACAGTTCTGTGATCTGATGACTACCACTACAGGAACATATTCACTTTTTTTTCTGCCAGGAGCTCTGACATGCAGCTCAGCAGCCATGAGGAGCAGGATGGACCCTCGCCCAGGGGCAGAGGCTGAGGAGGTGAAGGCATCTGGACCTCCTTCATTTGGTGGTGATGAGCTTTCAGATCAGCTGCTATACAATACATATCATTAGTAGAGTATCCAAAGCACCCTACTGTGCGACAACACAGTAATTGTTAATGGAGACTATATATTCTAATGGAGACTAAAATTGTGTATATAAAAGGTAAATGGACTTACAATAAATCTTTATTCTAGTTCAATTACTAGAATGAAAATCTTAATTTTGTCTTGCTACTGTTAGGAAAAAGCTGCTTCCCCTCTCCTCAAAGTGAAAATAATAGTAGTTCAGACCAAAAGCCATGCTGCAATGTATCAAAAATGATCAGTTTCTAACCATTCCATATTTTTTCGTAACTTCATGTGGTGTATTTTTCTACTTCCTGATCAAATATCTGAAATTTTTGGCAAAGGGAGAAAAAAGAAAAATCAAAGATTTATTATTAACATGGTGAAGAGAAAACCTCTGCATTATGTGCAACTATTTTGGTTGGTCTTTCTCTTTCTTGGAATTTGCTGCGAGTTAAATGATCACCGATACGAATGCTTGCAGCAAACAAAGACTGATATATCAAAGCAACGGCATGAGTTTTATTTGTGTGTATCTTGGTGAATGCTTCTTGCTGATCTCCAGCAGTTCAGCCAGAACAACTGCTACAGCAGCTAAAGTTTCTCATGGCAATCCCTCATCATGCACAATCCTGCTCAACCTGCTGATCGATGAGACACATTTTCCCTGTGCTGTACAGATCCAGGGGCTGCTGCTTGCATAAGTGGAAAAGGAAAAACCCTGAGCTGACTAGAGTGCAGAGGAGCCTGGCACGGCATCAATGAGTGCATGGCATTAAAGAGCTCCAGCCCTCAGCCCTGGATACATCCTGCCTGGCAGACAGGAGCGTGGCAGCCTCCTGCTGAGCCACTCAGCACCACGAGGGACAGGTGTCATGTTGTCTCACCAGCACCACCATCCTCCCATCACATCCTGACCTGCTTGCTATATATAGACACACCTCACCCCTGTGTTTGCCAGAGGAACACCAGGCAATTTGGGATTTACAGCCATGCTGTGCAGACATGGCACCTGCAATTCTCGGCCTTGTCCTTCTGAGCAGGACAAGATTTGTGCTGTTCTCTCTTTGACTCTCTCTTACATTGTTTGAACAAAACAGCACCTCTTTTCAACTTCCTCAGTTTGATAAGAGTTATTTTTAACAAATTGTTTTTTTACAGTAATATACACTTTTATTGTATCTACCTCAAGAGCAGTTCTAACCATTTCAGAAGTGTTAGGTAAGAAACCTTTACAGAAGATGCTGGAGGCAAGTAAACAGTGCTGGTGCCTCTGCAGAACAAGCAGGAAACTGAGGCATGGAGCAGTTATGTGCTTTGTAAGTCACACAGAATTGGAAATTGCCTTTTGACTGCCCACTCCTCCTCCTCTAGCCTCAAGGCGAGGACTGGTTCCAGACTCCTTCTGTTCTGTTTTTTGGGTGCTTTTGAGCAAAAACAGTGTTCATTTTGAATCCAGCCAAGTGTAGTTATTTCAGCACTGATTTACTTCTCCTTTTCTGCCCCTAACTGTATTTCTTTTGATTGCAGAAAGCTAGACAAGCTCTCCACAAGGCAGACTGGGCAGTGATGCTGGGGGACACCTGGTGTTTCTTCATTACAAAGTAACACAACTCAGAGGTCCCTGTGTAGCTGCCTGTGTCTGAAAGGGGGGGACGTGGCTGTGACAGGGGGTTAATTCTCCACTCAAGCCCATAAATCATGCACATTGACAGTGTTTCTTAGCTCAACCAGTACTGCAATAATGCAGCCACGAGACTGTGAAGACCTGAGCCAGGCTCTGCCTTGCGTGGGCTACTGTGAGCTTTGGGATCTGTACACTGTGTTACATTAAGTGATATACACATGGCTAAAGATAACAATATTCAAAATACTCCTTTCCAGATGGAAATAGGGAGCTATTAAAAGAATAAAGGAAATGTCTATGCAGGTGAGGGACTGTATGGGAAAGGATGGATGTTCAATGGAAGATGCATTCCCAACCAGCTTCTCCCGAGTCTGGCCCATTGGTTGCCTTGTTGTCCATCAGGTTGCACCAGGACAGGTTTGGATTCGATATTACGAAAAATTTCTTCATGAAAAAGGTTGTCAAGCACTGTAACAGTCTGCCCAGGGAAGTGGTTAAATCACCATCCCCGGAGGTATTTTAAAAACATGTAGATGTGGAACTTGGAAACAAGGTTAATGGTGGATTTGGCAGTGCTGGGTTGGACTTGATGATCCTAGAGGTCTCTTCCAACCCAAAAAATTCTGCTGTTCTGTGATCCTGTGAAACAGCATCTCAGCAATATCAGGAGGAAACAACACACAGGAATTGGAATGCAGAGACCAAACCAGCAGCTCAAAGCTCTCTCACTTGGCACAAGGTGCTGTGCAGATATAGCTGAGTCCTAAACCCAGGACGGCTGTGTCAGCTCCAAGCAGTGCTGACGCGCGAGGCATCTGGAGCTGGTGCTGGTTCGGAGCCACGCTGCTGCAGCTGCCTCCAGGCCTGGAGCAGGCCGTGTTCCTCAGGGCCAGCAACTCCAAACCCCACCATGCAGCACTGCTGCAACCTCCTTCCTTCCCAAGCCCAGGGACTCATGTGCATGGAAGAATATGCTGCTGCAGGCCAAGTTTAGATGTACCGATGCTCTTCTAAAGCTGTCTCAGCATGTACAGCAATTGGATTTAGAAAACTTTTCCCTTGGGTACCAATGACTTTGCGTTCTGCCTTCTTTTTTTTTTTTCAGATGCTTTGAACCAGGAGTTATAATCTGACTCCAGACTGATCTCTAGGTTTACTCAGCTGGACAGAGCACAGTGAGGTTTTTGTTTCAGGAGAAAAACTTGGCTTCATAGTTTTGTTATAACAAAGATTACAGTCTTGGTTCAAATCTTGCTCACACGTCTGTAAGGGTTGCAGTTTGCTGCAGCTGCAGCAGGAATCAGGTGATGATGGTTTATCCTGGATGCCCACTCCACTGGCAAAAGCCTACTCATGCCTCCACTATCTGTTGGAGGTGCTGGGTCTGGGTTCAGACCAAAAGGTAGCTGAGGCCTGGACCAGAGGCCACACACTCCAGAGCCGTGCTGACAAGGCAGCACACTAACAGCACATGCTTTTATCCCACGTTTTCCTTAGCCATAACTACAGAAATGCTGCTTCTTCAAAATGCTGCATTTCCTAGACCAGCTCTTCTTTATCATTTACTCTTTAAAGGAAATGGCTGCAAAGTGTTGATTGTCAGGATTTGTGAATATAGCTTTTTGCTTATCTACAAACCACTTACACTGTGGGCACCGCTTGCCTATTGCTCATTAGAAACAGATAATACCTATTTTTTGGAAGCTAGAAGTTCCCCAGACATGGTCCATGGTCCATTCAGTTCCTGAGATGCAGCAAACATCCTATCTTTAATCAGTATTGCAGACTGCATCTCATGAACCTGGTAGCATAAGCCTTGGTAGCATTTGGCACATTTGAACCGTAATCTGTAGATAAGAATTGATTATTTTGTATGCACCAATCTTCAGAGAAGTTTCTTACAGCAGCTGCTGAAATGATAATATCTCCTAGGAAGATTGTCATTGGCAGAGGCAGATTTGTTGGTTCTACTTTGTTTATCTTCGTCTGAGCAAGGGAACAAATTCTCCGAAGCACAGCCTGAAATCTTATCAGCCAGAATGCAATAGGCAGTGCCAGTTCCCTGGCATGTTTTTTGAGCTGCCTCCACACCAAAGCTCTGAGTGAAAGGTACTGGCCATGCCTGTGTTGCAAATATTTTAAAGCATAACTGTTAGGTAAATAGCCAATTTTTCAGTTCAATGGCTGAAGCAAGCAGTGGAAAAAATAGTTTGGGGATGAACTGAAATGGAGTATTACAGTTTCTATTGAAAAATGGAGTTCCCATGATTTTCCATTGTACTGCTTTCTTTAAAGTTAAACTGAATTTTCTCACGAAAAACTTTTTGAGTTACTTAGATACTTGAATAACCTTTTTATTGGTCAGCTTTAAATAAGCCTAATGTTGCATGAGTGGTACAAGAAATCAGTGCCTGACTTACAATGAACAGCATGTGTGCTCCTTCTCCCACATAGCTGGAGTACAATGACCCAGCTCCTTTGTCACGGCCCCATGACACCTCCACAGCAATACCCTGTTTCCTCTTAGATTCCTGCACCTCCTATCTATGATTCTTGTCTTTCTCTTGTCCTCAGATTCCTTGCTAGTACTTCCAACTCCTCTCCTGCCCCAGACATTTCCAAACTCCCATGCTTCCCACATGCCCCAAATGTCTCTTACAGCCTCTTTGCTACAGGACTTCTCTTCACTTTCCTTACACTTTTAAATATGTATAGATATCTATTTATATACAGACACACACACATACACACATGTATGTGCCATGTGTTCCATGTACTCTATCTACTTTATTTAGCATGACAGATGATCCAGAAAAGACAGAAAGGGTGGCATATCTGACATGAGATTTGGGCTGACTTGGTTAATCAAGTGCTATTAGGAGATGAATCTTTTCCTGGCTTTCCCTTAGTGGAATCATGTGCTAATTTGCTAATTCATCATTAATCTTCAAAACACTTCTGGGAGTTTTATATTTTTATGATGTTAGCCTTTGTTAAATTTCATTGAAATTGGATAACGGGTTTAAAGGTTATTAGAGAAGAGGATTGATAAACAAGCGGGCAGATAAGCAATGTAATTGCATAAGGAAATTATTCTGATGAGGAAATTAGAAATTTTTGCTTTCAGATATCAAAATGAAATGTAGTAGCATAAAAAAATCCAACTAAAGCAAAGCATTAAATTCAAGAGCCATCCATTAAAATGCCTTGCTTCCTGAAACACTATTGCTCATTGAAATTGCAGTTTGTTAAAAAAGGCTCCATTATAGGGTTTGTGTTGGTTTGAGATCTAGCTGGTGCATATCATGCCACAAGGAATCACAGTGAAATTGTTGAAAGTAAAGTCAAATTTCTGAATTTATTGATTGCTGCTGAAAGAGTCCTTCTGTCACTAGAAAATGGCAGACAAAGGAAAATCATAACCACTGGAGACTAAATTTCTTGGAACTTGGAGAAAAAAAGTCATATACTGGGTCAAATCACATTACTAATTCAATTCAATTCAAATGGCAAGGTGCAGTGGGAATGCCCAAAGACTGTTGTACTTTCCAAGGCAGACATATGCCACGGAAAGTTGACCTTTGGCTCTCCCACAAAGCCCTACCAAAATGCAGCAGCTCTCTCCTGACATATTTACATGGCACCCAAGTCCCTCACATGCCCAGTCTCCAAGGACAGTCCTGTCAGGGGCAAGCCATCACCATTCTTCAGAAGAGACCTCACTTTTTGAGTGCATCATATTCAATGCTGACAACCTGGTGTTCAGAGACTTGAGAGGCATGTGTAGGTAAATTCCCATTCTGGAAGTAGGCAGCAGATAGCTTAAGGTAGTAGACCAAGGATGAAGGTATCCAAAGGTTCTGCATTTCTCACTCCCCCCAGTTAGAATGTTTGCTAGCACAGTGTTAAGATACATGTATTTTTTTGTTATTGCATTAGTCTACCACCAGCTGTACAGAAAAACCTTTTCTTCTATACTTCAGCAGTCATTCTCCAGATTGTTTTCAGTCAATTTTTGTCAAATATCTGCTATGCTTGAGTCAATGATCCAGAAATGAAAAGCACCAACGACCTCAAATTGTCAAAGCTATCCAGTTCACAAATTCCACTCTTATAAAAAGGCACAAAACGTTAACTAGACTGGACAAGTGATGAATTGCTGCATTCTTTTCCTGTTAAAAAAATGGAATTAGTCAATGCAGTGGGCTATAGCTAAAACAGCCCACATACACCTTTTCAAGCAGGCTAAGAACAACAATATAATTTTTAACACTTTTCCTGGTAATGCTTAGAAAGTAATATTAGACATACATTTAAAAAATCCGTAAGAAAATCCCTTTAACTTCTGGTTTTCATCTGCTTAAATGATGATGCAATCTCTTTTTTTTCCCCCCTTTAATTATGAAAATGTAAATTGAGAAAATGCCTGGTCCTGGGATTATGAAAGTTGAAGATCTTAAACAAAACTGAAATAAAGATGTTTGCTAAGCAAATGGTATAGACATGCTCTATGAAAAGAGAGGGGAGAAAGACAGGGAAAAACAAGAATAAAGTAGAACCAAGGTGGAACTGCCCCGGCACAGCCCAGGAAATCTGACAGGAGAAGAAAAATGAATGTTTAGTATTATTTATTAAAATGTCTAGTTTGAAAGAAATTTACTTTCTCTCTCTGCAACTTTTTTTGATGGAGACCTTAATTTACATCAGAAGGCAACCTAACTATAGGTCTAGACAAACAAAGGCTGATAACTGTGATTTCAATGCTGTGCAGAGCTTTAGAGACCATTCTGAAGAATAATGGGACAGAATGCAATGCAGCTGTAGCGGGGATAGATGGTGCTGAACCAACCTGATGGGTTTTAGGTATAGCACCAGAATATTAAAAAATAATCTGAATAGCACACAGTGTGCCGTGGTGGGACGGATGTCACTGGTCACCAGGATCCCTCGCAGTGCTCACCCCATTTCCCTGCCGAGGTAACTGTGCCTGTGCTCCCCATGCTCTGAAGGGCCCTGCCCGTTCCACTGCCCCTGTGTTCCAAGCTTGTGGGAGCACTGCACAAGAAGGCACTCCGGGAAGTGACAGGCACAGAAGCTGAGAAGATGGAGCAACTGAAAGCACATGTGCTCACAGCTACAGCATAAAGTAAGGATTTGGGCAGAAAGGGAATTAATGTGAAGATGCTGCAAACCCTTTCAGGTGAACCAGCTGGACCCAGACTGAGACTGGTGGTTGCTGTTTTCCTACTGGACCTCACAGCACCATGAACTTCCCTTCCTAGGCTTCTCTTCATATTTCTTCATTAAGTCAGATCTAGTCTTTGCTAAAAATGGGGTCCCTTCCAAAGTAGATACCCTGTGACAGCCAGAGAACCAAGAAGTGATCTTTGCACTTCCTCTTTGCATGCAGCTCCAGCTTCTCCAGGGGTTCCCAGGCTGGTCTTTCAAAAATAGTTTCCATAGTATAGAGAACAAAACAGAGAACAGTGTTAAGCTGTCTATAGAGGTTTTTTGAGACTACGTTGGGCGTATATGTTGCGGTGGCCCAGTCCACCTTTGGGATGAAGATCCAGCAAGGCATCCAGTGGGTGGACTTTCCTGCCCATGAGAGTGATGAGGAGGGCGGCTCTGAAGACCAAACCACGCCCTAGAGATGCCACTCCGCAAACTCTCCTCCCACTCGCTCATGTTTATGTTAATAAGTCCTAGAAGTTTCTGTATGGTTCAGTTCCCCATTGGTCCATTAGAATTAGTTCCTCCCTTATCCCCTTACCATTGGATAGCTGTCACCCTATGTCTTTTTCCCATTGGTTTGTTACCTTGTTCCCCCCCCCTTTTCCCTGGCTGTATAAAATCCCCTGCAACCGTTACTCCGGGCTCTCTTTGTTGCTCTCCCTCCTTGTTACCTTGTTCTCCTGTCCCCCGGGGCAGGGAATAAAGACTTGGACTGTTGCAACAGAGAGTCCCTCTCTCCTCTTTTGCCTCCGCTCGCTCGCAACAATATCAACGGCTGCTGCCAGCTCCACTGTGAGCCCATAGGCAGACCAAGGAGCTGCACTCAGACTGCTGCTTTTGCTCGCACGCTGACGAGTCGCCTCCAACAGGTCGCCTGCTTGGCCACTGGGCGGTCAAGCGGTCAGCGACACGTATATATATTCTGTATATATCTGCAAGTACATCAACTGCACTGAAAGGCAATGGATGAGCTTCAGCTGAACTTAGGGAAGAAGGTGACACCTTGGAAAATTGTTTGAGACTAGGATCTTATATAGAAATTACTCCGAAGTATGAAATCCTATCCTCAGCTGTAATCCTCAGTACTTAGCATTTTTATAACACTTTTATACCTGTATTTGTGTCTGAGTACAACTTTAGTGCCTCTAACCTTTGTGAGAACTGCTTGATAGATGAGCAGACACAGGCTTGAATGTCAGCTGCTCACTAGTGTATAAATGATGGATCAGTGTATAAACCTGCTCATCTTCTGGCATCATTGTAAACATACAAATTCTAATCATTTCACAGATTTTTAGGGATTTATTTAAGCTAAACTTGTCAGTCCTCTTCAGGAAAATAGTAGGGCTGATGGTTATAGGGGAAGATGTATTTTACTTAATAATGTGTCATCTTTGTCCATATGGGCTAAGAATTAACACCTACAGAGCAGCAGGGTGCATACACACAAAACTGAGGCAGACAAAGCAGGGCACTCTTGCTCTTTAGACAGCTACTGCCTCTGCTTGCAAGTGCCAAGGCTACATGGCACTGAATACCCAGAGATTTTCAGCCATCATTTAAAATTCAACAATAGGATTCTCCAGGCTAGTTCTGAAAGGGCACAGAAATACCCCCTTAACACAGATGCAAATTTTTATTCTCCCAAGCAAACTGCTCCTTAACCATTTGGAATTACTTCTTTCCATGTTGCTAAATTCAGAATTTCTATTAAGGATGCAAACACTGTTTTTGTGGCTGTTCCTATAAGCGCAGCACTTTTATACTTTGCCAGCAAGGCTTCTGTACTGAATTTCCAATCAACTCTTTGACAATGTTTTCTTCTCCTTAACATTTGAAACACGTTGAATGATTTCTAGCACATTTCCACTTTCTCTAGTAGACCAATATTTGTCTCTGCAGGATATATGATGTCTGATCTTTATTGCTTCATCAGTTTTACTTGCAAGGGGTCAGCCAGTTGTTATTGTCAGCTATGACAGTTCTTCAAAGGAAATGTGGATGTATTTGATACACATCAAGCATTAAAACACCTGAAAATGTTGTTTTTAATCTCTGTGGTCAAGAATTAGTATAAGTAAGATTCATGACCACTTAAAAATTGTATTAATTGCTCTAACGGTTAAAATTTACTCCCACTCTCTAAGATTTTTACTGATTTCACAGGATGAAACCTGCCCCCCTCCTCTGCATAATCAGGTCCAAAATGCCCAGTGGAAAAAAATCTGAGGATTTTGGTTCAATAATCTACTTAAAAATAAAAGAATAGTAGTAAACATTTTGCATAAAATGAGCCCATTTTAGTTATGCCAATTGAATTTGGTTTCTGAATGTGCTCTTTTCGAAGTAATCACTAAATAACAGAATTACTGTACTCTGCAGAGATTCCAGATGTATCCATTTTAGCAGGCATTTACATAATACTATTTTTCTCAATTCTTATCTGGTGTGCACTCATCTTTCATGTATATTGTTATGATAGAAATGTAGAAGTACAGCTAAACTACTGCCTCTGTGTTCAGGAAGCAAGAATGTTTCTCCCTTCACGTGTCATTGCTGGTAGCAATGCTGGTGGATTTCCTCAGTATTTCAAGATGATTGTCCACCTGTTAGACCCCACAGTAGGCTCTCAGGGTCTCCAGCTGTACCAGACAGTGGGGAGCATCCACACTGCAAAGATCTACCTCTATTGACTGAACTGTCCAAAGGCAGAGAGAAGTTATGAAACCCTTGGAAGAAGTGGGGAAGCAAAGCAAAATTATAGGAGGCACAAAGTGTCCTGACCCTGTTAGTTCTGAGAAGTGGGCTTTTGTGTCTGAATTCAGCACACATGCAGAAAGAGAGCAGATGGCTCCTGGTCTCCTTTGCATCTTTGCATCTACTAGTGAGGAAGGAGCAGATAGCCCTACAACATCCAGATTTTCTCCAGATTGCTGGGTGCCAGTGGCAGTGTCCATTTTCTCTCTCAGCTGCTGCAGTGAAGAGGCCCAAGGAACTCTTCATGTGTGTTGCCAAATGGATCATTCTATAAGCACGGTCTGACAAAAAAGGTACATCAAGGATTAAGAAACGTAGCCCCACACAGACAGAGAGCACGAGAAATGCCAGCTGAGCATGAGCTGGAGCCATGCTGCAGACAGGACGGCTGGACCAGTGTTGGGTTACACTACGTGGTGACAGAGAGATAAGCCCGGAAGGCCGGAGAGACAGCCTCTTTCCTGGGCCCGGAGGTGACCCTGGGACTGTATCCAGGTCACCGGGGATGGGCGGAGAGAGGTTTGTGGCTTGTGGACAAAGCTGGACCTGTGAGAAGTGAAGATTGTAGTTTGTGACCTTATAGGGTATTGTTTACCTGTTACCATAATAGGCAATGTCTGTGCACTGCTCCAGGTGATAGGGAGACACTGTGGTGAACATCTTTCCTGTTTACATGATGTTATATCCTGTTTTGTGGGGGTATTTAGGGAATTGGTACTGTGCAATAAATGGGGATTTTGTCTTTGACTTTGCACCTGAAGGAGGGCAGAGTTCGCCCACACGTGATTACTGCAGACCAGAGGAAACACTGAGCAGGAGCAGAGGGGCTCTAACTCCTCTGGGCAAGTTAGAGTCAGCTCCACTCCTGGAACAGTGTCCAGCCCTGATTCCACATTTTACACAGTACTGACAAACTGGAGGGGACTCAGGACATCCTACAGCCTGTGTGATACTGGGGGTGGTTGAAATGGCCATGTTGATCCTTTCAGCCTCTATCACAAAGACATACAAAGAGCAGGGAGGTTTGTTTTCAGCGGGCACAAAGTAGAGAGGAACAATACACACAGCGATTAAGAGAGGATTAGTTGGGAAGGTCAGAAAGCAGGAACTGAGGGAAATAGCACATAGGAACCAGAGTAATGGTCTGTCTTGTGTCAAATGCTGTCACCTAGAAAGGTGCAAGTGCTTAGAGATGAAAGAACATTTTAAGATGAATAACTTTGTGCAATGATGTCCTCACACCAGCTCATTATCATCCCAAAAATTTTTAGATTTACAAAACTAGGGTGAAAGTGGTTTGTAAAATCAAATGTGCTGTGGTGGTCTAAATAAATTCAGTCAAACAGGATTGCAACTAAACACCTATATTCAGTTTTACCATGTCTGTTGAGTACATTTCATGGTAAATGCTCTTGAAGTAGGTGCATAAAAATAGTTCTGACAACTGGAGTGCTTGCATGCCAAATGTCTGAAAGATTAAACATAGTATCATGGACCACGTGATATGAACAAAATAATTGATTTATTTTAAAAACGTGAATTAAGAAAAAATAATCTCCAGATATAAGAGAGAGGAAAAACGGTTAAAATATCTTTGTATTATAATTTCCCTTGTTTTTTATTGTTTAGCTTTCTAGCAAATGAAGTCAAGACATACCTACAGCAATCTTAGTGCAGTATTACTCATTAATATCACATCTCTCTTTCCTCTTCTGCTGCTGTTTTCTGGTATTCTATCAAGCAAAAGTGTAGAGACCTATCAAAGTCAACAGACAGAGATGTCAGCAGCCAAGAGAACAACTCTAATTTTCAGATGCATCATCTGAGCAGGATCATGGTAGAGCCAAGGAACTAAAATGCATGTATGCCCTAGTCTGGGCCTGTCCCAAGGCCAGGCTTCTCAGGCATCCAGGGAGAGGTCAGTGGGAACAACAAACTAAAGTCTACCAAGCTTGTCATTCAGGAGAAGATGAGGGACTCAACAGAAAGTCCAGATCAGCTCCATAAGTGATCCAGAAATAACACGAACAGTTTTAAGGTACCAGACTAAAGCCTTATATTAGTGACTGGCTAAAAAGGTCTACGCTGTCAGCACCATGGAGGTTAAGTTTTACTTTATACTGTAGTAATTTGTACCTGTAACAGAAAGCAGGAAGAGCCACATATCTTAAATATCTCATCAGCTATGACTTGAATGTCTTCTTGAATATAACTCTGGGAAACAGGGCTGTTTGCTTTGCTTTCATTTGGATTTTTCTGATAGCTCCTTTATTCTAAAACTACTGAAAGCAGCCTTTATTTCTGTTGACGCTATGCCCAGAAAGAAGGAGGTTACCTTCAATTATTTTCAGGTGTTCTGTTTGCAGATAGAAAATAATTCTGGCATTAGGAAACTGCTGGAGAAGGATCACAACATGTTCACAGTGGAATGAGATATTGAAACTAATGACTTTTTAAATCATGATAAAGATTTCCAAGAAAATCACTGGAACTAGCTGCAAGAAGGAACAATTATAACTCAGTTCTACAGGCTTCCTCTGTGTATGATGACAAGACATCAGGGCTGGTAGAAACATAAGGACAGCCCAGACTGCTCTTGGAAGTGGTTGGCTGGACTGGAGAGCAGAAATGTCCTCTCGATAGCTGTTCCCAATCATAGCCCAGATTCTTGGCACAAATCTTCATTATTTCATCTGCATGAACACTTTGTTGAAAAACATTCATGCAAGGGCAGCTGAGTCATGAGCTCTCCCACTTTCTGATGTTCCTTCTACAAATACGGTTCCTGTCAGTAAGGAGGAGGGATGGCGGAGCATCATAATTTTTGTGTGTCGCTAATCCTACCTGGAATGAAATACGTGTCAGCTACTTCCCTTTTATATTTCTGTATATTGAGAAGTAGCTCTGATTTTTTTGTCCAAACTTCAAAACACCATTTCTAATGCAGCTACTAGTGATGGCACAGTCAGACTTGTTACCTTCTAGCTCAGTAAACACGGTCTTGCTTGTATCAGGGCATAGGCTTCAAGTTAATACCACAGCTCTCCACATCTGTCCAGGCTCACTACAGACTTGTCTTGACCAGATTGGAGATTTGTAGCTTGCAGCAGCACTGTCTAATGTCTTTATCCCCCATTCCCATGCACCTTGTCACTCTGCTGCACTACAGAATTTTTCAGCTGAGCACAGAGCCTGTTCAATGCATTGAGTTACCTATACCATTTAAGAAGCATTTTTGAGGCTGCCTAATATTTTTGCTACAAGCTTTTCTATAAGACCCCATCCTTTAAGTCCCTCATATCATGAGCTCATCAAATGGAATGAGAATTTCTTTAACTGAGCTATTGTATGAGAGTCCTTACAGAGGGTAATAGCAAGTGGGATACATCTTCCTATGAGACAGAAAGCAGTTCACTATGTTATTCCCTCCTTAATCAGTGGAGAACTAGGACTCTTTATTCATGGTCTCCAGCTTCTGTAGTTAAGTAATTAATTAATACATGTGTTTAGGACTAATTTTTACTTTCTTATTATAGAAAGTAGAGCTGGAAAGGAACTGTTGGATCAGCTGATGTATCAATCAGTACTATTGCAAGATTGACCTTTATTTAATAAGGTATTTTAATCAGCTTTTGACTTTTAGTCTTGATGTCTCATTTGCCTCCCCTTAAGAGTATCATCATTTATATTGGCAAAGTAGTGCCTTGACACAATACTTTTATCAGACCTTAATCTTGGGGTACATATTTTAATAATAATTCCACCATCATTTATTTTTTCTAATTCATTTTTCGTTGCTGAACCACAACATATCAACAAAGCCAGTCTCATTCCTTCTCATTTAAAAGACAGAGAAATGTAAAAATCAAATGATAGATCTAGTATGAGAATCAGGAATCAAACTCCGCTTTCTGAACACCACTCCAAAACTTCCGCCTTAGTTCCATTCACTACCAGGAGAAAAATCTAGGTAGATTATTGCATACATGTGCATGTGCTTCTCACAAGCTCATAAAAACAAAAATGACATTTTCAAAAGGAAGACCTGGACGTGTCTTCTAAGTTTGTGTCAAAACTCCTTGTCTTCTGATCTCACTCCCCCATTTCTTCCCCTCAGTTTCTACTAAAACCTCTGAAATACTTTGTCATTAGAGATCAGGGCTGGAATCTAAAAACCTTCTACCTAAGGAGAGAACACCCTCAAACCAAGGCAGGCAGAAGATCAGTGTCCTACAGAACATACTGTAGAGTGCTGTGGAGGGGCAAGCCACAAATCCTCTGGCTGGAGCTGTTCTGCTTTGTGTGACAGAATTCCACACACACTGGGCAATAGAGTGCATGGCACTAAGACACTGCACGGGAAGGTTCTGGATGTGGGCCAATGGCTGTTCATGCACTCCTTGTATGAAACTTCATACCGTGGGCATAGATCCTACAGCAGTGCAGTGAATACTTTCATTCTGGAGATATTATGTTCTGTCTGATGTCGAACACAACAAAGTCTCCACGTTTATATTGTCTCTTTTAGAATATTATTTATATAGTTGAAATCACAGGAAAATGGTTGCCATTATCAAAAAAAGAAAGCTTTGGGGGAAAAAACCCACCAAACTCTGTTAGCTTGGCTTCTAGTTGCAGGTTTTTAGATTAAATATGTCTGGTACTACTTGTCTACTGTTCTTTTACTCAGAGCTACTTGGAGCTCATTGTGGAGGTGATACCTGAAGGAAAATAGGTTGTAATTGAACAAGGAAATTAACAAGTGGATCTCATTGCAGTGGTGCTATGATAGATGAGCCACTTATCAGTTGAATCTCAAAGAGAGCATGTGAGTTCTTCTCAGCTGTGGCAAAACTTTGCTCTTGGCTGACATGGCAGGGAATCATGTTTTGAAGCTAGAAATGACCAAGAATTCCCAGCCTGGAACCTATGACTGTGGGCTTTAAAGAAGAGTCTGATTTTGCCTTTGAAAAGGAGGGTACCTTAATACTTCTTATTTTGAGGTAAGAGGATAAACCTTTTGACATAGCCCCAGGTACCTCTGACCAGCTGCAGCCTGGCAAGAGCATGTGGTGGGCTGTCTATAGTAATCTATCACAGATCCCTCCCCAATGAGTTCCTTGCATATTTCCCTTCTCAAATGGGAATTCAAGCAGCCAAATTTGTTCTGAATTCATAATCCCCTTAAGCGCTTTGACATAGAGCCACACATCAAAGCAGCAGGAGTCTGCGGTGGGTGACTCTTGGACTCTTCTGAAAGAAGGAAGGAAGGGGACTAGCAACATGAAGAGAATCACCGGTCTGAAAATGGGAAGAGAGTAACAGAAATCTTACATTTCATTTGTGAAAGTATTTTTATTATTGTAATGTACACGCAAATGGAAATGAAAATGAGCATAGTCACTTTTTATGTATCAGGAGGAGTTGGGGGTACATAACTGTTGAGGTTTGAGGAGTTCTCCTTTTGTTTTCTTTTTCTCTCAAAGAATTTTTCCCCATACAAGCTCCCAAAGAGAGAAAAGACACGGCCACGGGGGGAGGAGTCTAGCTGGCCAGCCTCTTTTACCTGAGGTTTTCTCGTGTAGGGCAGAGAGGTCGTGAGATTTAAACTGGGTAAAAGGGGGTGGGTGGGGCCCCTCGGTCTCTTGTTCTGCCAGCATTGGAGGGGGAGAGGAGCTGCTGTCATTGTGGAGAGAATTCGCTACTACTACAGGCGTTCTGCTGCCTTCCTTCCACCGTGACGCTTGCTCCCTGGGGCAGCAGCTGCACGGGGACTCTGTCTAACACCCTACCTCACTAAAAGAGGGACCTTTACAGCATCTGCTCGGGTGCCTCAGGGGACCCCAGGATCCCAAGCCCGCCTTTCCCTGCCCTGCTGGGAGCCGGGCCACGGCTGCCCGGCCCCCGCCGTTCCTTTGCCGCTGCTCCGAGCCTTCGCTGCAGTGTAGCCCAGCACTCCCTGCCGGCCGTGAGCGGCACTGCACCCACGGGGAAAGCGCCCGCGGCCGGGAGAGGCGGGCACCGGGTTCTGGTTCTGCTTGTTATTGCTGCCATAGTTAGTGTTGTTTGTTTGCCTCTTTATATATATGTATTACTAAAGAACTGTTATTCCTATTCCCCATATCTGTGCCTGAAATCCCTTAATTTCAAAATTATAATCATTTGGAGGGAAGGGGGTTGCATTTTCCATTCCAAGGGAGGCTTCTGCCTTCCTGAACAGACACCAGTCTTTCAAACCAAGACAATAACTTTAGGAAAAAGGGACTATATAATTGTAGAGACAGAGCACATGAGTATACAGGGTGTTCTGTCTACATTTGTACTTTTTATTACTATGAGGGCTGCTGATAATTCTTTATGCTTTGTAGCTATCTGGGAAAACTTAAATTTGGTCTCAATATTCATATTAATATACCTCATTTTGAACAAGTTGGCCTGAATGTTTGCGAGTACATGCCATGGAAGTTAAATGCTGACAAGCAGGGCTTTGCAGTTTTGCAGCAGTTTGCACCTTCACTGCGACCTGAGCTATTTTCCTTTTGCAGGATGGCAGCTGATGAGCATTCTGTCATGTCATCCCTCCATGGGCCAGGTGAGCTCCCATCACTCCGCTTCAGATACAGCTTTTGCAGAAGGTTTCCCGTTGCAGCAGCGATCGTGTGGGTAGGCTATTCCTGTTTGGAGAAGATGATTCTCTAGCCAAAGGTGCGCGAATCTCCGTGCAATACTATTTTTTTTCTTTTACTGAAAGCTGCTTTGTCACCAAAAAACAAGATTCCCTTAGTTTCTGTCTTTAAACATATTTATTCTGCAGTGACTGCAGCTCAGATGTATGGAGCCAGCCTCCAACAACCTGGAGAGTAACAAAGGTGTAAAGTATCAACCAATTGGCAAATTCTGGGTTGGGCATCCTGCACTGAGCTCTCTGAAATGTGGCTGTTGGGAGCAGCAGGATGGACAGTGAGTTGCAATCACTGGAAGGTAGATGAATCCTTCAAATTTTCTATCTCCCAGCTCCTTTTACCTGTTTCAGGTCTACGCTTGTAACTCCAGGAAATCTTTAATGCAAATTGCTATTTGTGACCCACTGCTTATATTGCTTACGTGGGCCCCAAAGATGAGTCAAATATTAACCATAAACAGCTTGTGAAGCTGTTCTGTCCATTGGAAAAACCACAACTGTTCATAAAGCACATCATCCAAACCACCCTCACTGATACTACTGAACAGGACAGTGTCTTCTGAATGCTCTTGTATTTATCACTCGTAATGCAGACCATATTACCACTTTCTACCATAAACATAGTTGCCTTGCACTCTCAATTTCTTTTGGAAACTTCTCATTTGGTCTCTTCACCCTTTGGCCAAAACTTTAATTTTATGTCATTAAGACATTACAGTTCAAAATGTTACATCATGTAATTACACTATACAACAAGGTTTATGCCTGATGTTGATGGCTCACTCAAAATGGTGTTGAGGAAGCTTAAAGCTACAATGAATTCTAACTATTTTTGTTAGCGCCCTGTGTGACATTAAGGACATAGAGGCCTTTAAGTCAATATGATTAGTTCCTGTAAATTAAAGAAAACCATGCAATACGGTTCTCTCCCCTCCTTTGCTAATGGCATAAAGATAATGGGAAAGTCTTCTTATAAATACTTTTCCTTCAAATGGCAGTTTTTAAAATAAAAAAAACTTATGAATTATTGTGTAAAATTTGCATGATTAGGAAACTTCATTAAAGAGACTGTAAGTTGAACAAAGTCTGACTAACTTGAGTTACAGTTCTGAGACATGAAAGCTGCATGGTAGTTTACTCTCACACCTAAGCAAATAAGAAATGAGTAAGCACTATTTTTATCATGTAGTGAAAAAGGAAACTTTCATTTATAGCTAAAACACAGCCATCTTCTGCCATGAATAATTTTAACAGTCAAATCCCTTATTTACAAGCATTCATTAACCTATGTAAATATACAGAACCGTAGGCATCAAAAGCACAGAGCAGGCAGACAATTCAGCATGGTAATGAAAACTACAGAGAAGTACAGCTTTTTCAGTCATCTTCTCACATTTTTACCATCCTGTTGTGTTTCATATATATTTAACTGTTTCCTTGCCAACAGTGCTCAGACACAGCTGTGGCAACACGTACTTGCTCAACTACCATAGACTCTCATTAATGAGCCTGTGGGAGCTGATCTGCATCAAAGCCTCCAGATAATACAACCTGATTAAGAAAACAACTGCTCAGATGTCTGACCATTGCCTAATAATTTCTTCCTCTTGAAATTTTTTCCACATAAATGAACACTGTTGTGATTCTCGTACTTAATTTATTGTGTCTTACCCACTGCTGAACAATGCATCATGTCACCCACATGACTGGGCAAAGTCCCAGCAGTGGAGGATGAGCTGACAGGGCAAGTAGAGATTCCTCTCAGGTACAGTGTTGACTGCTCTCCAGGTGCATTCTCCTGTAAAGCCATGATGGAGCCATGACTGTCCCTTAAGGGGATACTTTTCCTATCACAGGTTATGGGATGTCCAGGCCAACACCACCACAAAGGGGAAGGGGTCACTGGGATCCCACCCAATGGACAGCCATGATTACCCAGACAGTTTTTTGTCCCTTGGAAGACAGCAGCAGCACAGGGATTCCTCTTTGAGAAAGGGATATTCCTCATCCATACTTGCTAATCCAGAAGCAAAAGCCAGCACAAGCCTGAAGGCAGATCTCATGTAGATGAGGAGGGGGAGGAAAGGATGGGAGGGTATCTAATATTCATGGTTACTTGTTATAAGGGCTTTGACTTCACATTGTAACAGCAGCTTGGAACACTGAAGGTAGTATTGTTCATAGCCATAGTCTTATCTTTTTGTCTGTATGGGAGACATGCTAGTGCTATTTGCATATGGCAGTATTTTCACATCCTGACCCGTTCCAAGAGATGCATGGGTACTCTGCATGTGAACTAATGCTGATGAGTAGTTCTGCTAGGGGGGACAAGGGGACGTAGTTTGTGGGATAAATGTCAAAGCACTCGTGCATGTTCAGTGCGCAGGGGTACAGACAGATGCCACTGCCATGTTCTGCTGGCTCTTCTTGGGGCTGAGGCTGTGCCTGGTGGCAACACACACAGGTGGGGAAAAGCTGGGGGGCTCAGGGGGATTTAGACTTGCCCTGTTGTTGCTTAGCAGAAGCTTCTTGTGACAAGAGGGGAGAGAATGTCCTTTTTAGAAGCCAAGTTGACCCTTTTTCACTTAATTTGAAAGAGAGTTTAAAAAGTGGTGGTCATTAGCTTAGCTGTGACGGGCAGAATGGGGTAGGTCTGTTTTTGTTGGGTTCTGGTTTGTTTTGAAGCCAGTGGTGTGGTATGCTTCTGTGTTTAATCCAAGGAAATTGAGCTGCTGAATGATTTTTTCTGACATGCTGAGGACCAAATGTTCTGGCAGGGGTTTGTGCCAGCGATGTGAGAGGTGATGAGGCTCCAGAAGCTGTTTTTTGCTCGCAAGGTGCCAAAACAGATGTGTTTCTTTGATACAAGTAGTTGTTGGTACATGAGCTCTATATGGTATAGCCAAATCAGACATAGTGGCGATCCCAAAAGCACTTGTGGCATAGCTATGAAGGCCCTTCTGGTAAGTATTTTGATTTTCAAATGCAGATGAATATTATTCTTACAGGAAATGGCCACAGGGATAGTCCTTGAAGTTGATGCCCTCAGTTTACCTGCAGGACCAATGTACACATGCAATTGCCAGCGACACACACTTTCCTTAGCTCACATTAGTAGGCTCCACCCAGGTCTGAAATCATATGTGAAATTCAATCTTCAAGTCCATTTATCTTTGGGCTGAGTGTGCTGACTGCAATCCAGCAAGGAGGGGCCACTGTTCTGGTGCTGTCAGGTATGGAGATAATGGTCCTTCTGGAGCAGGACTGTGACCAGCTCTTTTCATACAACACAGGCTGCCAAACAGCAATCTAGTGGTGAAAGGCTCCTAATATCTTGCTATTATTAGAAGCGGCCCACAAAATTACAAAGGTAATAGATGAGCTGAATGCAGAATCCTGTACTTGGGGACAAGTCGGTGAAACTAGCAGGGGATCAATTTGAAACAGAAAAAAGAAAGTACTTCTGTAGCAGTCAGTAGTGAGCTTCAGGAACTTGCTGCTACGCAGAGCTGGAGAAACTCACAGTATCAGCAGGTTTAGAAGGGATTAGACAGATTCAGGGACAACAGGCCCATTAAACAGATAAGGCAGGGACATGCCCTCTGTGGTATCTATCACATCAGATATTCAGCTGGGATGCCAGGGGAGCACAAGGGGAAGGGGCTGCTTGCAGGCAGGATGCAGGCTTGCACACACTTACTAAAAAACACCTCTTTCGTGCAACTGTGATAAATTACTGGTCCAAGCCAGTTTCATGTGCTTAATCTAGAAATGAGTTTTATCCCCAAAGCACTGAATGAGTATTCAATTACTACAGCATCTTAGATTTCCATGAGCTGACTAATGTGCTCAAAGCAACACACTCAGACAAGAACTAGGATTCTTCCTCATTCCAGGCTCTGATCCTTAGTCCACCAGTTCCTTGCTGTATGGGCAGTCCCATTACACAGCTCATTGCCAGCCCCCAGCACTCTGCCCTTACTATGTGCTGTGCTAACACATATGTCATATTACAGACATTCATACTACATTGCAAGATCCTAAAGGAACCAAGTGATCAAATTTTGCACGGGGTACAGAAAAAGATGGAGACAGTGAAAATTAAATGCCAATGAAATACTGTACAAGTGAGTAACACAATAACATTCCATCTACAGCTCTAAAAGCTAAGGATAAATCATGCATAGTGCAGAAATTATGGCAATTTTGGGCTTTCTTAGATTTTTGGAGGCTGACAAGTGAAACTTCCTCTGCCCCTTGCATTTATTCTTTCCCAGAAATGTAGGAAGTAAGCCAGTATGCCAACTTTTAAGCATTAAAAAAAAATGAAATTGAAACTGATTATTGTTTTTAAGCAATTGTCCTTGAGGCCACCCAACAATAGTGTTTCTAAAGCAGTCCTACCTTTGTTTTCCAACTTGAGCTCCTCTGCTAGCAAGCTGTCTTGTCTGTTTCCAAGCACAAATGCCAGAAATGAGAGGATCAGGGCATCCAAGATTCCAATAATTGCCAGGATATACGCCCAGCGGACTGAACAAGCCCCCAGCGTGTACTTGTCTGTCTTTTCACCACACATCCGTTTTACCTCATCTGAATCCCAGCCATCAGGAAAAATCATACAACCCAGGACGAGACAGGCAGCTTGGAGAAAAAAGAAAAGGAGAACAATGGGATAATGAGACCAAGCTTTCATTTTGATGAGAACCTACAAAGTTATCATTAAAACAATAGACTTTTTCATCCTGAACTTCAAAGCTAGGTTACTAAAAAACAAGCCACAGAATTACACACTGTGGTTAAGTATTTAATATAAAAACCTAAGCTGCAACATCAATTGCACACCTTGCTTAAAAAACCTGTTGCGTCCTGAATCCCTGGTCAGGTTTTGCATCAGTACAATCACATTTTCCTGGTGTGACCAATTTCTTCAATGCAATATGAAAGGACCACACAAAACCAAAAGGGGAAATGGTTAATAACCTGGATATTCAAAGGTAACACTGGATTACTGTCAGGTCATCAGGCAAACAAACAGTTTAACAGAGGAAAAAAACTACCCATCATTTCTGGTGATCTGCCCTTTTATCCTAACCCATAAACACTGGACTTGCTCACTATCCACCCCAAGACAGAGTTTGATACATTCTAAGTGTTGCCTCACAGAGGGCAACTCCACCCCAGTGCCTGCCTGGGCTGTCCATCCTAAGCACTGTGTAGCCCTTCATGATGACATTCCAGTCATGGGAGCTATCCCACCACATATGTAACTTCAGTGAGATCAAAGCCCTGTGACTGCATACAGATCTCTAGTTCCTCCTGTTTGTCCTCCATACTGCAACCATTGGTGTGCAGGCACTTCATGGAAATATTTGATTGTGTCAATATCCCAGCAGGGGTGCAAAGGGATGGCCCATAGTCCTGTCCTGTGGTTACATCTTTGGCTGCCTGTGCTTTGAGATGCTCTCTCTTAAGCCTTCTTTTGTTACTGGGGTGGTTGCTATAGTTTTTCCCACATCTTATGTCTGTCAAGCCTGGCTATGTCTCCATCCTCCTTCAAATCTAGTTTAAAGCTCTCTCAACGAGCTCTGCTAACTCGTGAGATAAGATTCTTTGGAACTGGTAGACCTTATTTGCTGCCAGCAGGCTCACTGTTGTTTAAACTGACCTATGATCAAAAATCTCCAAATTCATCTGGTAACACTTGAAGCCAGGTAGAGTCACCGTCAGCAGGAGAGGATAGCATATAAAAATAAAGTAACATAAGAGAATTCTAAAAATAATGATTATGTTGAATGGGTTCATTCCTCAGTTTTTATTGCATTTAAGAGAATCGGAAAATCCATATGCTTCCAGCAATTATCTGGAGTGCCTTTTCTGACTTGTAAACAGGCACATTTCCAGCATTAGCCCTTCTTTCTTAGTACAGGTGATGAGATACAATGGATCCTAAACCATCTTTTATAAGTGTTAATATTATATTGATGCAATTCGCTCAAAATTGCAGGTATATGTGCTAATTGAAAAGAATACATTGTGTGGCTTTCAGCCTTTTAAGTTTTTGTTGAGTCAGACCTCTGTTTGGAAACCACAGTTTATACACCAAGTAGCTTGTGCAACCAACAGCTGCTGTGGGAACTGTGACAGGTTTCTTGTCTTTTCAGGACAAGCATAGACACTATCATTTTACATACCTCTAATGGCCACAAAATAAAACTAGACTCACACTGGATCAATATGATGAAATACTGGAAGAGGGATGTGTAACGAGTTTAGGAATGGTAGTTTCCTTTTGACAGCTACACAATTGCTGTAGACAATGTCTTGAAAGCATGTCTGCAGAAAACATCTGATATTGAGTAAAAGATGCACCCAAGGCATTTGACAAATTCCTTTTGAACAGCTCATTTGTCTGAAAATAAAGAAGCTTATAATACTTTTAAGGACAATTAGGCTTAGAAACACGGGTGATTAGATAAGGTCCAATCTACTCAGAACATGAAGGTTGGACGAATTGTAAATTACATATTGCTTGCCTTAACTCATTTACACAATTACATAAGATCTTTCAAAGGCCTTAGAGACAAACAGTACAATAATTTATTTTCTTGAGCTAGTTACAGACACTTCCAGAAAGTGGAGTTGCCATCACACTTGCAAGGAAGTCCACTGAAATGATGCAGCAAATCTGCAAACTTCTTGTGTTCATAAAAATGTCCGTATTTACCCAGCTAACTATTGACAAAGTTTCATTTACTTTTAACTTTCATTTACTTATAACTTTTTTTCATTTACTTATAAATTTCATTTATTTATAACAGCAACTACCAAAGCGAGTTTACTTTTATTAATCATCCTCAACATGTGAGGAAGCTTAATGCTCAGTTAATGATCAATAGATATGGGATTTTTCTGCTAATTTTGCATGAATAGTTAGCAAATACCGACATCTCTGTGGTTTTTTATTACACAGCAGATCAGATGTGTTCTTAGTACTTCCTAAAAGTAATTTAGCTTTGTTCTTTTACACCTAGGTAATTAAAAAAATGGACCCTTATCTCAGGAATTCAGTGCACAGCTTCCCAGCTGTGTTCCTTAGATTTCCAATTAACTCATCTTTCCTGAATTCTGTTCCTGTGTTCTTTGATATACTTTCCTAATTTTCTGGAGTCATTCTGTTGGTTGCAGTTGGACTTCTCTTGCTAATAAGACACATAGGTAAATGGTGGCTGGACTAGATTCCTTTGCATAAAGACAGATATTAAGGAGGGGATATTATTATTTTCTATTTTCCCTATACAGTTAAGATGCTGTCTACTAGATGACTACTTAGTCAACATCTTCAGATGCAGGAATCATATGTTACCTGTAGATGTTAACATAAGTAAGATTAGTCAACCTCGAGTCTTTACTTCTTGAGGGAATATTTTGCACTGAATGCCTTTAAGAATACAGACTTGCTCAATAATATAAACAGGTAATGATTCTTTTATCACCTACAAGATTGAAAAGACAGATATGAAATCCACCTACAGATCTACTTTGCATTCCTAGAAATTTTTACATTTAAATTCTTCTAAAGAGGATTAGAAGATGTTTCTCTAAAAGGAAATTACTTTCAGTTTTATACAAATTTGAAAATGGAAATAATTTTATGCAATTTCAGTGAAACTGCTAAGAGATGATTTTATAACACTAACATGGGTCCCATATCTTTGTCTAAACTTCCATTGTCTCTAATGGCAATGTTACTGAATGGAAATGTAACAAAAGCTACTACTGTTTTACTATTAAGTAGTAATAGTGTTGCAATGAATTCAGAAAGTTTTGGACTTGAAAAGTTCATCAACTAAAAGAAAACCCTTAAACCATCAGTTCCTGCAGACTCTTTGATTCAAGTAAGAAAAAAGTTAAATCTATAGTGGTTGAAAGCAGTCTTCTGTCTGTGATCTGGATACATCAGATCAGCACCACCTTTCTGAGCCTGCAGACAGCCCAGCCTAGGACCTCTGTAGCTAACCAAGGGCCTTCATGATAAGCAGCAGGGGGAGATTGATAAACAACTGACTAGTGTCACTGACACCATTCAGAACCATTTGGGCAACTGTAAAACTTACAAGAATCATATCCACGTTGTTTTCCTTTTGGTTGCTTGAGAAAGCTCCTGGCAGGCTTATTATCTTTGTAATGATGGCCCTGGCTTTCCTCCATTTCTTCCTCTCATCCCAAGGGAGGGATGATGAGGGAAGGGCTGTGGATGTTGTAAACCTACACTTTACTAAAGCCTTTGAGACCTTTCCCACAGTATTCTCCTGGATAAACTGGCTGCTCATGGCTTGGACTGGCGTAATTTTCACTGGGTAAAAAAAACTGGCTGGATGGCAAAGCCCCAGAGAGTGATAGAGAATGGAGTTAAACCCAGGCAGTGGCTGGGCACAAGTGGTGTTTCCCAGGGCTCAGTACTGGGGTCAGTCCTGTTTAATACCTTTATCAATGACCAGGACAAGGGAATTGAGTGTATCCTCAGTCAGTTTGCAGATGGCACCAAGTTGGGTGGGAGTGCAGATTTGCTGGAGACAGGAAGGCTCTGCAGAGGCATCTGGACAGGCTGGATCAATGGGGCAAGGCCAACTGTGTGAGGTTCAACAAGGCCAAGTGCTGGGTTCTGCACTTGGGCCACAACAACCCCATGGAATGTTGCAGAGTGGGGCAGAGTGGTTGGAAAGAGGCCCAGAGGAAAAGGACCTGGGGGTGCTGGTAGACAGTGGCTGAACATGAGCCTGTGTGTGCCCAGGTGGTCAAGAAGGCCAATGGTATCCTGGCTGTATCAGCAATAGTGTGACCAGCAGGACCAGGGCAGTGATGCTTCCCCTGTACTCAGCACTGGTGAGGCCACACCTGGAATCCCATGTCCAGTTTTGGGCCCCTCACTACAAGACAGACATTGAGGTACTGAAGTGTGTCCAGAGGAGGGTAACAGAGCTGGTGAAGTGTCTGGAGCACAAGTCTAATGAGGAGCAGCTAGGGGAGCTGGAGGTGTTCAGCCTGGAGAAAAGGAGGCTCAGGGGAGACCTTATCACTCTCTACAACTGCCTGAAAGGAGGCTGTAGCCAGGTGAGGGTCGGTCTGTTCTCTTAAGTAACAAGCAACAGGATAAGAGGAAATGGCCTCAAGTTGCACCAGGGGAGGTTTAGATGGGATATTAGGAAAAATTTCTTCACTGAAAAGCTTGTCAAGTATTGGAAGAGGCTGTCCGTGGAAGTGGCAGAGTCACCATCCTTGGAGATATTTAAAAGATGTGTAGATATGGGGCTTAGGGACATGGGTCAGTGGTGGACTTCGCAATGTAGAATTAAAGGCTGGACTCGATGATCTTAGTGATCCAATTTAAATGATTCTGTGATTCTATGATTCCTATAAGACATGGAGTAAGAATCATAGAATGCTTGTGTTGGAAGGTGAACTTTAAAGACCATTTAGTTCACTCACCAGGTTGCTCAGAGCCCCATCCAATCCAGCCTTAAACATTTCCAGGGATGGTATCTACAAGTTCTCTGGGTAACCTGTTCCAGTACCTCACCACCCCAACAGTTGCTTTCTCCTACATATTGGAGTCTGGTGAAGATTTTCAAGCTTTTAAAAAAAAATTAATAAGCAGTAGTTAAACATGCCTTACATGTTTTCTTGTCTTCTTAAAAAGTTTTTTCTCGTTTGAACAGCTAACAGAAACTGTCACATGATTTTCCTTTAGGGCTTTGAGTGACAAGACAAATTATTCATAGTAGGAGAGAGAGCCCAGGATTTTTACCTCCTGGGATGAAAGGATGCAGATACAACACTTTCAGAGATTGGAAACAGACACTGAATTGTTGCTGGCACTGACAGACTTGTGACTCTGACCGAGCTAATATTATCACAGCCTGTGCTCTGTGCATGAGCTCAAATGGTAATTAGCAAACAAGTAGTTCACAATCCTATGGTTGTGCCAAACACAGTGACAGATTAATATTATATCATTGCATGAAATGAGGTTCTATTTATAAAAAAAGCTGACTGCTATGCAGGAAACCAGTGCTGAGAAATTCCCCCTGGCAGGACTCCTCTCTCATCTTCATTCTTTTCCTGACAACAGACCAAATTTGCTTGCGTGTAGAGTACGATGATGGCAAGTTTCCTGATAAAGGAATAAAAAAAAATTGAATGGGAATTATGCTGACCATCTATTTTCTTTCCATGCCCACACATGCAAGAGTCTTCAAACCTCTGTGGTTTCAAAATGCAAGAGGTTTTTTGTTTCCTTTTTTTTTTCCTCCCCTAAATGGTATTTACAAAAACAGTGACCCATTAAATCTCCGGTAAACTGAATAGAGTTTTTGCCAGCCATGTTGGTGATTAGGATTAGTCTTTCAGGAGCTTGTAGCTGGGAAAGAAGGAAGTACTGAGTGGAGGTGGCTGAAGACACACTGAAGGTGGCTGAAGACGCAGCGTCAAATATAGTCCTGAGTGAAGACACAGGTTACACACCCATCAACTGAGATTGATCCAAGTGACGTGGACTGCACTGCTGAGTGGGGAAATAATCCTCTGTGTTTATATTTGTGTCGTGACTTGGAGGAAATGTGCAATTTTGAAGCAAATGCCATGATTCTCTCCATTTACTGATTTCATCCACAGAAACAGTTCTGCTGCATGCAGAGTATTTCTGGAGGAGCCTTCATTTCCAAAAGTTCTTCAACACTGAGTGGGGACCTTAAAATTCTGGCTCAATGTGTGGGCTTCATCACCACAAAACTTGTGCCTAAGAGAAAGCTCTTGAACTATGAAAAGCTTCCATAATACCTGAAATAGTTCTTGTGCAATACAAAGAAGCAAATGTCATGTACGACTTCTTACTTGATGCTGTGTTTGAAGGCTGCCAGATACAATGTCCACCTTTGAAGAGGCTCTTCAGAGAGGTGCCAGATGGCTCCCCAGGAGATGACACAACCTGTTAATTTGCACATAACCAGACTGAACATGCCTGGTTGTGCTCATAGATAGCTGCTAAGCACATGACTGCTGTTGAGTATGAGGCAGTCAGTGAGAAAACTGTAATGAAATCTGAGATTCAAGGGCAGTGTTCTTAGAGAGCTGGAGTGATAAAATCCTATCTGGACTTCTGTGCCCTGAGCTTCCATGTGGGACAAGGAAGGTGCCCTGTGGAATTGCTCCAGGACATTGATGTGATGCTCCCAGCAACCTCTTTCCCACAAGTGAAGGAGCAAAGGTTTGTGTGTTAATCATCCTTCAAAAAACATGAAACAACATGTATGATGGGGGCATTTGGTCCGGGAAACAGAACTATGTCTGATTTGAAGTAAAACTCTAAAGCCCCATGTGATGAGGATGCGAGAGGCTTCAGCAGTAACTACTTTAATCTACTTATTCTCTTATTTCACATTATCTTAGTAATGTAGACAAGTATGAATCTCTCCACAGGATTAAAAACATTTATACATGATGCTATGGGGGAGAAAAAGTAGGAGAACCTCCCACTGCATTCCCGTGATAATATTAAAGACATGATGCAATTAGAGCCTGGACTTTCTGATGCCAAATCTGATAAGAATATACATATATACGCATATAAAGAGATATGTGTACTTCACATGCTGATTTTAAGAAAAGGAAAAAAGACGACCAAACATTCAGTGACTGGACAGTAACGATAAAGAAAATAATATTGTGGAAAGTGGTAGCGAGGTAGGTGTTATGGTCAGGGAGAGAAGACTGGCTGAGTAGACAGGTAGCAGACATTTTGATGCCTGCTAGTTGTGCTTTAGGCAGCAAAATGGAATAATTTGATCAGCTGTTGCAAGATGTGAAGCTGGATATAACAGAAATAGGGGTGACTTACAGCTATATCCAAAGACAAGCACTATAGAACATGAATTGTTCAGAAAGATGGAAACAACTGAGAAAGTGAAGTAATGTTATCGGAGAAATGTGTTAAACTGTAAGTAAGTAGAAAAGAATAGCAATGATAGTGCAATCTACTTCAGTTAAATCAACTGTAAGAGAAATTTTACTACACTAAGGGGACCTGTTTCAGACCTCATGTGTTGGATTCATGTTTGGATAGAGAATTCTTTGATTTGATAGAGACAGAAATTCTGTGTGGGGTTGTATCATCTTGGGAGCATTTAACTTCTAAGTTTAGATCATTAGCCACAATAATTAAACTTTGAGATTAATGCAGTTCTATGAATAATTTAGTTAGTACAACAGCTATATTAGCTGGAGAATAAGGATTATGTAAGAACATCATAGATTTTTGTAAGTGTGTGGCAGGTGACTCACAAGGTGGGTCCCAATGACTCCTTGTGAAAGAACACAACTTCTGGTGTTCCAACCATGGTTATATGCAATAGGTATTTACAGCGCCTTGTCCAGAAAAAATATGGAAGCTGGGGACTATTAATGGATGCAGGCCTAATCACTATGTGGGCAAAAAATCCTTAGAAATGTCATGACAACAAATTGCTAATAGCTGTAGCAGAGTTAGATGACTAACTGATGAAGAGTGGGTAAACCGAAACCATAAACGACAAGAGATAAAAACACTTCTTTACAATGAATCAGGTATGGGAGGTGGTACAGCTGGAAACCCACAGGAAGGTGCATGTCCAAAGTTACATTTACACTGTATCACCTCCTGTGGTGTCCAAAGGCCCTAGGATCTAAAAATTTTTTTCTTCTCTTTTTCTGTTTAAAGTATCTAAAATAACAAGAGAACTGTGTCACAACCCACTAGAGTTTTCTATAATGCGTCTTTGTACCACAGGATGTGTGTTTTGAGGTCTGTGTGTCAGCTGGGGTCCATGCCCAGAGATCATAGGAACAACAAAGGTGCTTGCAAGCGCCTGTGCTGAGGGCCATGACCCAGGTGTCAGTCATCACGCAGGCAGGTTGTCTAATGCTATGGCCATACCCAAAAAGCACTTTTCTCCCATGCTAGACTTACCACTGAAAGTGTTTATTTCTGATGCTGTCACAGAGGAGTGTTACGTCTTTCTAATTTAATGTTAACTTCTCTTTGTAGAAGCTGTTCTTCAGCCAGAACATATCAAACCATGGCATACTGACAGGTACTAGGTCTAATTAATGAATAAATTCAACACCGGTACTGTGTAGGCTACAGCAGACAGGCTGGAGAATAGGTGTTAATGGCTAGATATTGCTTGAGATATATGCAGCTGACATTCCATCAAAAGTTACTGATCCGAGTAGTGAAGCTATTTTAAACACGGTTTTGGTAAAGACAAGGAAGAGCTGAAAATAACCTTACTTTCAATGACCATGAGTCAATTCAATTTAAATAAAATGAGAATATGAATAAAAAGGTTTCTGAACCTGGGTTTTAATGCATATTTCAGATGGAAAAATTTTTAAAAGGCTAAAGAAACTACTAACAAGTTAACCAGACTGAAGAAGTTCAAACTAATTGTGGGGCAAACCTTGAATTTTTTTTTGGACAAAGATTTTCTGAAATATCTTGACAAGATAAATGAAATTACAGGGATACTTTCAGGTCTGTATCAATGACTAACAAACTCTGTTTCATTCTACCCTCATTACCTATCTTCCCAAAAAAGCCTTGGGAAAAAGAAAGAGACGTGGGCAGAGACCTTAGAAATTCCACGAAAAGAAACTAATTAGCAAAGAAAGATACATTTTGAAGGTTAGGTAATGCACGTCTAAAAGGTGGCTTGCCAGACGTCAAGCTGTGCTAACTCTTAAGACAAATTGAAACAAATAGTTGAGTAAGCTTCAATGAGGTTAATAAAGAAAGAAGAAAAGCAGATATAAGAGTGGAGCTGGGGTTAGGACCTAGTTCTTTGCCTCATTTTTCAATGAGGAGGATGATAGAGGAGGATGATGCTGTGACAGCTCGGCACGAGCATTTGGAGATGGAAACTCCTGTCTTCAAGTCCATAGCACAGAAAACGATCATAACGTGCCCAAGCTGGAGGAATGGACGTTCTGATGCCTTAGGTTCCAGCTTTTATATTTCTAAATCCTGTACTGCCTAGTGTGTAACTCTGAAGTTTCTTGTAGCTTGTTAGTTGCTGCTCTCTTATGCCACATAGACATAACAAAGCCTCTCCGAGCTTGTTGTTCAGGGACACTTAGGCTGTCCTAGGCCCAAAAGGTGTAAACCAGGGCCTCTGGGGAGGTGAAGAAATAGAAGAAATGACATCATTAGCTAAAGTTTTAATTGGCGAATTTATGCTGATATGCAAATGAACCAAACCTATAAAAGTGTGAAGAATTCGTGACTTGTCATCCATCTTGGGGTCCAGCTTGGATGTAGCCTTTGGCTCCCCAGGGTGTACCTCTGAAGGCCTTTCAAATAAATATCCACCTTTATTCCCTTACTCCTGTGTAGTCTCTGTTTCTAGCTAGCCCTTCAAGGCATCAGTTCCAACCCCAAACACTGAAATAACCAACACACTGAACTGCAAAAATGTTAGGAAGGTTTTTAAAATCAAATTTATTGTTGAGATAGTGGTGAAGAGCATATGCGCTACCTAAATTTTAGGAAAAAAGAGACAAAACTGAGAACTGAAAAATAATTGGAGCAACTAGTCACCATTTAGTTTTATTCCAGTTCTTTGAATAATTATTGAAGGAAAGAATAATTAAAGACATGGAAAGAAATACAAAATAACACACTTTTTGGAAAGCATTTGATCTTTTGTCATATAGAAACACTTATTAACTGGAAAATACAGAGGTTAATACGAGAATTTAAGGTGTTTATGCTACTTGTTCATGGGGAGCTGTCATTTTTTGCTTGAAAGAAAAGTCTCCAGCTGTTGTGAGGATACACTGGGCACCTCAAGGATCAGCCTGGGTGTCAATCATTTAGTGTTTTCAGCAGCAGCTTTGGCAAGAGCAGAGGTTTGGTAGTAAAACCCACTGATGGGAGGCACTATCACTGCAGAAGATGTTGGGACAAATGATGAAGAAGAGAAAATGTGTATGTTGATCATCCCTTGGAGGATCGTGAGACACCAGTGAAGTGAACCAATGGAAAAGAGTTTTAGCAGTACTAGGGAGAGTTTTTTAAGCATAATGTAAGCACTAGACCCACGTGGTGCTGGTGGTTTCTAAGCTTTAGAAGAGTGATGTTCGCAATGACCAGTTAATCAGAGCAAGGTTATTTTAGGATGTAATGAGGTATTTTAGGAAAGGTATTGCATGAAGCTGTAACTGCCCATGATAAGGGGACTAGATATGAGGATTTAGTAGTTCTTTTCCTGGCCCATGTTCTTATGAGGAGGCTGAGAGATAAATATCTTTGAAATTAATAAAGAATGAAATCTAGGGGGAAGAGCAGCCAAATAATTAGGAGCTTGATGGAACTACAAAACAAAAATAGTGTTCTTTAAATCAAACTGAAATGAAAATCTAGCAGAATAAATTGGGGTAAGAAGCAAAGAAGCAGCTCACTGCTGGGCTCTCTCACTATGGTCTGTGTACAAATTTGTCATTCCCCTCCTCTATTAAAGGTTTTAAAATGTGATGGCAAAGAAAGAAAGAAGAGATGAATAAAGTGATTTTCTTCTTCTGCCAGTCCTCATCCAAGCAGACCTGACTTCCCTGATGAACACCACGCATCTACAACAGCCTAGTTTTAGACTGGGGCAGTGCATGCCTCCAGCTTGTTTCTGAAACTACTGCAGTTGCAAGCAAATCTAAACATGCTGGCAAGAGACGAAGTCTGGGACTGCACCAGCCACTGTTTTCAGGATAAAAATGGCAAAATTCTGTAGGCTATCAAAGTAGAAACAGAATGAAGAAGCAAAAGATATTAATCTACAAAGAAAATTTCTACATCTAAGCCTATAGTGGTGTCCATAATAAATACCAGGTTTAGTATTTTGTTCCTGAAAACTAACAACCTCACAGCCAGTAAGCACTCATTTGCAAAAAAAGGAGGTGAAAACCTTTAAAAAGCCATGGTAGTGTTGCCTAGAAAACAGATCTGCATGCCTTACAGTAAACTGAAGAATTTTATGATTACTCTGTATAAACACAAGGGAATGGGTCCCAGAGAGGGGGAAGAGCTATTTAACTGGAAGGGCAGTTTTGGCATCTGAACAAATGGATATAAACCATCCAGGAATACATTTAGACTGTAAAGAAGAAGGCAGTTTTGAATTATCAGGGGATAGGTTCTGGCACAAACTCAGTAGCTGTGGCCATGCCAAAAAAGTTTGAAGTCTATGCTGTAATTAGTTATTAGACGGAGTTCGATCAGTGTATTAAAAAATTATCAGGATGTGTTTCTCTGTGAGGCTAAATTCAACTACTCTGGGCCTTTAAGATAACTGCAAGAACTCAGAGGTCTTGAATCCAGTACCTTCAGACACTAGAAACCCAGGATCATCACTTTTCTCACCATATGAGCTTTGCAATAGCTGCAGAGCTGGACACACAGACAGTGCAAACAGCATTCAAATGAGCCTCGGGGCAGGAGCAGCACTGAAGTCAAGCTCCAGGCTTGAGCATTACAGGCATGTTGCTGAAAAGCTTCAGATTTATTTTCCTTTGACCATAAATTTAGCAAATCTCTCTACCTGGCTAAACCCTGCCCTGTACTGTGATCAGCAAAGCCCCTTGCTGACTTCTTGCCTATGGTTACACTCTGTGAAACTAGTTCAGCTTGCACTGCATAACCATGGAGTTCACAACCAGCAAGGCTTCCTGACACTGTTACCAAACTCCATCCACACCACTGCACCCTAGGGCTGCAGGGAGCTGTCTACATCTCACCTCATATGTGTCATGCACTAACAACAGTTGCTTATTAGAAATGAATTAAGGAATCAGCCCCCATAGACTACTGCTTCAGAGAAACATCTGCTGTGATGTCCTGGTTGTGTTCACAGTTTCATTCACATGACCACTTGAGGGTGATTGACAGCCATAATTAGAAATTATTGGAAAATGGGGTAACTCACCCATCCAGTACATGAAATAGCATAGGTCAGCACTCAACAGCTGAGATAGGGAATTCAAAATTGCCACCAAGAATTCAAACAATTGTTACCTGACCACCACTTTGTTGTCATGCCATGAAAGGAACATGGACGATAAAACCACTTGCAAGGGGAAATGAAATAAAAGAAGATGGAGGTGGAGGTGTAGTTTTTTCTTAAAGGTTCAAGGCCTCTTCTTCCTCTGTATGGCTGCCCTTGGGGTGCTGGTGCAGAACGCCGACTCAGCACACTGGGTGGCAGGTCGGGAACAGTGAAACACCTGCGGTACAAACAGCTGCCAGGAAGATGCGTGCACCTGCTCTAGGTCACGGCCCAGCAGGAGAAATCCCTCCTGCAGAAGCTGATAGAAAGATTCAAGAAATTGCTTGGCAGTAGATAAGACCATTAGCCACTGGTGAGGTTTCTCCACTGTAAGCTAAAATGCAGGTTCATGGCCTCTGTGACATTCTCTGCCAAAGCATGACTATGATTCCCAGAATATAATGCATCACGATAAGGCAATATGATTTAATGTTGAACTGAGAAGTGTTTTAAGATCAACAATTTATAGGCATTCAACCCCCGTCTGTGGGCGACAGTCACACCCTGTGCCCTCACTTGGAGCTTTGTGCTCCCTATGTACTTCAGTGGAGAAAGTGACTTTTCAGGAGTGACTGAAGTAGAAAGATGATAAGATGGACAAATAAATATTCTGTCATGAAAAAAGACAAAAAGAAATAATTGAGTGCATGGTGGGAGAAAGGGGAAGGCTCTTGCCTCTCCTGTCTTTTGTAAAGCATTAACGTTCTGCTAAAAATTGCCTTACAGTTGAGTCAATGCCATGCTTTCCTTGGCATGCAGGGACTGTACTTGCCTTTTTTGAGACAGTGGGCAGAAGACTATCAGGACAAATGATCCAAGTATTAAATCTGCTCAGGATTCACCAGTTTCTCCCAGGGCTGGGAAACCTTCCATGTACTCTACCAGAAGACTCCATCTAGTTCTGTATGTATCTACCTCCAGACTGGTTTCATTCCCCTTTTTAAAATCAGCAGCTTCCCAAAGCTAGCCTCCATTTCCTCTGAACGAGGGGACCCATCCTTGGACCCCAGAGTGTTTTGTGAGATAGGAAGAAAGTGGGTCAGTGTTTGAAGCACCTTTATTCTGCAGGCAAGGGGGAGTGGGCAATGCAAAGCTAAAGGCCTGCTGAGGGGAAGACCTGAGTATGAGGAGGAGACAGGGAGCTGGAAGGCAGCAATATGGGGCAGTCTCCCCTGAAGAAAAAGGTGAAAGTGGAAGGAGGCAGCCTTGTTATTGAGTTGGAATGCTAAGATTTAACTAAAGTCATTACAATAATTTAAATCTGATTTCCCAAGCAGCGCTAGCCGATATTGTAAATGGGCTGGCAGAGAGGCTAGACAAGTTCTGAACAGATGATAAAGGCATCGACTTTTGTATAGTTCCTTTCAATGACCCTGAGGCACCCACATACATCTTTGTGCCTGCACAGCTTGTCATATGCTGTTCTTCACTTACCTCTGCTATAGCTCTTCCTGCTCCCTTAGCAGCTTTCCTTGGAAGAAAAGAGAAATGGACAATAGGCCCCGAGACCGCTCGGCTGCATTGCTTCTCCATTCAAGTTGACATTTGGCTGCAAGACTTTGCTGCCTTTCAGGAGCTGATGTCTTACAGAAGTTAATAGCAGCAGAGGTATCAGGGGCTTTGCCTCCCCCACTGAGCATCTGAGCCCTGCATGGTGGGAGAGCCCTGGATGGTGAGAGAGCCCTGGGGACTGAGACTGGTAACACCGGAAACGTTTTTGTCTTTTGTCTTTTTCCTGTTAGAGGGAGGTGTACTCTTACCTAGGGCCAAGCCTACGGATTCCTGAGCCTTCTAAACTCATTGCTTTTGACATGGCAGACTTGATAAATTTTGAAATATTTGAAAAAAAATGGAATAATTCTACATTAATTTTTTGAATATCTTATTATATTATCTCTACATTGGCAAGCACATCTCATCTTATATTTGCTATCAAGTCTGTCTGATCAGTCATGTGTCCTATTTTGTTCAGTACGACCGCAACAGTCCTTGCCTCGGTGCTTTGGTAATCCTGATACTCCTACCAGTTCCTAACTGGAAGGGCTAACTTTGGAATTCCACTTCTACAGAAGTATATTTCTATGCCTGTATTTTTCTGCCTTTTGTCGATTAACCCCAAGATTTGCACTATACAGCAAAGTTTACCAGTATAGTAGTCAGCAAATCCTTGTGTGCATGCACATGCAATTTCAAGTCCTGGCTAGGTTTATGATACCCATATGTAATACCTTTTTGAACATTTTGGAAGTCCAGGACATGTACAATCCTAGTGCTGCAATGCCTCTGAGGTAAAGTAATTCTTGGTACTTCCAACATAGCGAACAACCACAGCAAACGATTGTGCTGATTTTCAGCACTGATGCCCAGAAGTCATGGAAAGTAGGTCTCCCTCCATTTAAAACTTGTAGTATATGCCTATTAATATACCATTGGTGGTGATTTCTGCCTTAGAAATTATGATGTATGGTCAGACACTGAAAGGACTGGAACAATATAAGGCAAAGCAGCAATGCAAGGCAAAGGGAAAAATCTGACAAGGTCACAAAACACGCTGAGACTGACATGGGCTGTCAGAAAAACTGAGTGGGTACTTGCAAAGTTGTGTATGAAGCTTGAGGGCTTGCTAGGTGACCTGTGAAACCCCTCAAGGGCATGCAGCCCACTGGCTCATTTAGAACAATGAACCGGGAGATGCATTGTTTCCAAAGGGAGTAAGAGGATTCTAACCAAACTGGATCCAGAGATGGGGCCACAGGAAAGAAGAGTTTAACTGGTATTGCAATAACTGTGTCTCCTTTCAAAAATGTTCATAGGTCCTGGACTCCATGGCCTTTTCTATAATTAAATAATGGCTGAAAACATGTATAATAAAATTGTTTCCTGAAGCAACTGCTTTAGTTTCACTCTCGTAGGCATCAGAAAAAAAATTTCACAAGCAACTCAAAATGTTCCTGAATGCAACAGGCAGCAAGTGCTTCTATCACTACATTGCAAGCAATTGAAAGACAGTGTAAAAGGTATTAGAGCATTTCAATAAATGTACAGAAAATATAACATCTGCCTTGTAAACAATCCAGTATCTTGTCATTCAAATTACTCAGTTTTTGAAAATAAATGTCTAGATGAGACATAAGCCTCAAGAATCATCCCATCAGAATCACCACTGGCTACAGTAATTTAGTAATCTTTAATGCATCATTCCTACTTCTACTACCTCTGTTACCCGTGACACCCATGGATTCATTTCTCAGTCTCACAGGTCAATTTGCATAGGAAAGTGGTACTAAAAGTGATGGGGTTTAAAGTTTGTGACCTGTTCCAAACAAGTGTATTGGGAAGTATACCAAATTTACTTCAGAGTTCATGAAAATTTCTATGAAAATCTTTAGTTTGGGGAGGCACATTCTTAAATCTGCTGACAAACACACTCACCATGATGATGAAGACATGGACATATGGAAAACAGGTTCTCTAATTCTCTCCAAAAGTCCAAGTTCAAAGTATGAATGAAAGTAGAGGACGGAATGCTTAGTTCAGTTGAAACACAGGGACTCCAGAAATACAAAGGGAAGTGCACAAGATGCCACAAAACTCCGGAGACACCAATACAGAGACTGTAAAATCTAATTTCCTTAAAACTTGTACAGCAGCAGTCATTCTGTACAGACTCCATATATTTGGTATTGAAGACAAAACACCATGTCAATTTGCATCTCATTAAGCCCAAGAGAAACATAAAAATTGCTGAGACAACCTGTAATTTGTGTAGAACCCCGTGAAGATGGGACGCTACAGCTTTGCAAAAGCCTGAGATGAGAGAAATGGTCATCCAACAGTGTCGAATAAAAGTAACCTCAGCTGCTGGTATGCTCTATAAATTCTCTTGGTATATTCTGTTGGTGTATTCTGTATATTCTAAACTGAAAATATATATGAGCTACCTCACTGACCAGAGAAGTTATTCTGACCTTGCCCAGAGGTAAACTGGATAATAAGAACAAAGTATTTTTATTTGGATTCACTGCCAGAATCATTTTTGTTTAGCAAGAAAGTGCTATGTTGAATTGTACTAATAGTGTGACCATGGGAACTAGGTAATAAGGTGCTGCTATGAATTTGGTGGAAGTAATTTGTGTATTTAAGAATTACGTTTTCATGTGTTTACTTCTGTGCTCCCAAAACTGAATGCATTAATTACTTAAAAGGCACGGTTAAAGACTGGTTCTTTTGTCTTGTGTGCCCGTGGCACTCCTGTGATGTCCCTGTACCAGCTTGGGGGTATCTTGCTTCTGCCTAGCAGGGCTATGATAAGCAGGGCAAATATCCTTATCTCACCAGTTCAAATAAAAAAGTCTTTCTGCTTAAGCAAACCCTTATTTCTGTAATAAAATCCTTGTGGCCAGTCAAAAACAAACTTCAGAAATGTAATTATTCTGATTGAATATAACCGACCTGATAACTGATCTGACAGTGAGCAGACTTTCAGCCAGATCCTGTGCAAAGCCACACTTGGAGCCTTGTGCAGAAAGACACAATAATGGCCTCACTTTCTTGGATTTCAGCTTCTCTCAATATAGATACGTGGCCTCAACATCCTTTGCTAGCCAGGGCTGCCAGCTATAATGCCTTCCCTCTTACCAGGTCAAAGTACCTCTCATTTTTGGTAGTACTGAGTGAAACATTTCATCTGAAACTTTTTTTGCCAATAAAGAGTACAGCAGGTCAGTGAAAGCATTTCAAACATTCAGGTTGATCATTGTGAACTCTACTGACTGAATACAACCCAAAAGCATTTCTGAGAAAAACTGTAAGTGCTCTGTTTTTATTGAGAATCCTTCAAAAATAAAGTGCATTTTCATCAGAGGTAGAAAAGATGTTATTCGAGGTTTATCGGCAGCTGATTTTTCTTGCCAAGTTTGCCACCATTCTTTTTTATCAAATTCCTATATACTTTTAAAATTATTCTCACCACTTTTGCTTAACTTGCTGACCCTTCCTGGTCACTTGGTTATCCATACAATGGTTTGTAATTCTGTAATACAGTCCACATTTTCTTGTTCTGTGCATACTGGCAGATGCAAGGTCTGACTACTTTGTTTTCATATTGACAAGACATATGGTAATTTTTCCTGTGATTTTCCTCCACTTCTGCATCTTATCCATCAGCACGTCTTTCATCCTCTTATATTTGTTTTATTGATTACAGGTTTCTTCTTCACCTTCTCTCACGCCTTTGGTGTCTTCTTAATCTTGATTAGGAAACTAATTAGATTAAGGTTATCACTGCTCAGACAGTTATCACGTCACCTACCATCTGTTGCTCAGGATATTTTTTCTCTCTGCCAATCCTCTTTCTACACAGCACACAATGGGTGGGGTTTATACATTGTCTGCAACACAACAGATAGATTATATTCAAGATTCAACATTTACCTACATATCTGTCTGAAATGGGGAAGTGAAAAAAAATCTCTCTCTCAGTGATGGGTGCCAGTATTAAATATTTTTGGGTACCTGTGTCTTATCTGTGGTGGTGAGGACACCCAAGCAGCCTCCAGTGTGAATGAATGCCTGCTGAAGACTGAGTTAACCTGTCTCATGGATGAAACCCAGTTAAAACACTGCAATTCAAACTCAGCACGATCCCCTCCAGTACAGGAGTGCCACTGTAATGTGCCCTTATATTGAATGAGGCAGGTAGGAGCATTGGCTGGCTTCAGCTTCCACGGCTTCCAGAGTTCCTGCAGAGAGACAACTATCCCCCTAAAGGAGCTGAATGGGGACATAGAAATGAACAGTTTACCGCGGTTTTGGTGTGGACCCAAGATGTAAGAGATTTAAAAGGGACTACAGTAAACATATCCAGAGGGCAGGAGGGTGGGATAAGAGGTGGCATAGGATGGTCTTCCCAACTTTGGGAAGTGCTCCTGAGCTCTCATTTCTTTCTTCTCAGTCTTCAAGTCTGCTCCTTGACTTTTCTGTTCAAATATTTCCTCTAACTTCCCTGCAAGGATTTTCCCCACTTCTCAGTCCATCATTTCCACGTGCTTCCTGCAGATATTTCTCCATCTTCTCCTGCCTGTTTTCTTTCTCCTTGAACATGTCAGCAACATTTGCAGGCTGATTGCTCCCTTGTCAGTCACTCAGACACATTCCTGCTTTCCCTTTCTAGTGAGCTGCAGATGCATATTTTTTCTCTTATCTTCCTGTTGGGATCTGGCTTTAGGTGGCTTTATTTGGGGTTTGCAGGGCTTTAACTGTATCTGAATGCTTTACGTGTCTACACATTTCGGGCCCGGGCCACTCTCAGTGTCCCTAGTCTCTATTATTCATGCATCAAAATCCTCACAAACCAGTAACAAATGTAAGTGCTAAACACTTCTCTGACAGTTTAAGAATGCAATGTTTTTTGTTTCAAATTATTAGCGCACAAGAGGCCCCTCACTGCCTTGCTCACCTTGATGGCAAAAAGGGGTCCCATGAGGACATCCCTCTTCCAGTGCCAGTCGGCAGGAGCATTGTGTTGTCACAGCTCTGTCACTTCCAATAATGCATCCAGCCTCTACAGAGCAACAGCCCTTTGCTGATATGAAACTTCTTTGTCACAGACTCTGTAACACTTGTAAACAAGGTCTGTAAGCTTCCATTTGAATAAATGCCACTCTGATGATATATTTTAAAGAAAAAGAATTTCTTTTGACAGCAAATGAGTATATATTATTTAGCTGCCTACCGCTATTTGACTGTTTTAGCTCCTTTGAAAATTTGCTGGAATGGGTAATCCAAATATCTTTACTGTTATGGTTCTCCATGTATCTGTGTGTGGACAGCCAAGAAGGAGAGTGTAATTGAAAAGCTGAAAAGAACCTAACAGTATAAATCCAGGCGCACTAGGTCAGCATATTCTCCTTGCATCATTATTCTCACTCCTGTATCCCCACACCCTGTCCCCAGTGGTGGGCAGCAGCACTTCCCCGGGGCATTTTGCCAGTTTCACACAACCTGCAGTTCAGTGGGGCTATCTTTATACTTAGGGACATTTCCTGAATTTTTTTCTTCCTCAGTTAATTTTCCCAGCTAATTCTTTTAAACTTTCAGTGTCCATAATGTTCTGAGGTAAAGAGTTCCACAGCTTAGTTATCCATCAGATGACAGGGAAAAAAAAAAAGAAAATTATTAAAAAATTTTCACCTGCTAGCTTCTTTTTATGGTTCGTAGCTCCTGCATTGGAAATTACAGTGGACAGTATTCTTATCCATGTACCTCCCACTTTTATCCAGACCCTATATCTGGTATGTCAAGGCTCTGTAAGGATGAAGAGTCCTGGCCTCCTCAGTCTGTCCTGGTATGGTAGAGATTCACTGCCTCTGCTCATCCCTGATCCCCCTGTGTGAGCATTTTGCAGATCTAGTCTACTGAATCACAATTTCCGCTTCTAAAAGCCTTGCTGACTATCCCCAGTACGTATGTCATGTTTTCCAAGTGGCCACTAATTCAACATTTCTATCACTTTGCCAATACAGCTACCAACTTCCTGTTCTGCAGTAACTTCTTTCTCCTCTAAACTCTTTGAAAACTGATATAAAATTAACTATCTCCCAGCTTCTAGTACCAAAGAAATTTTAAACGAGGCTAGACAGTGCTGTTGAAATGCTGAAAACTTCATCCTTAAGTTCCTTTAAAATTCTGTTACTGTTGATCCTTCTGATATATTATCATGTATTTGGTCTATTTTTCCCATGAACTTTGCTATCTCCATTTCAGTTTGAAAAAAGAGCATAAATCTCTGGGAAAAAAGACTTCCAGTGTGGGAACCTCCCCAAACTCCTCCAAAGTTAACTGTGTGTACAGAAGATTTATTTTAGATCCTTTTCCTAGAATATCTCTGACTTTTCTGAGACTTTTATCAGAGACTTCTCAGAGACTTTATTCTTTGATCATCTTCCTGGACTTCTGGCAGATTTCCTCCTTCTGATGTTTTTTGCAGAAGGATTAGTAGTTTTTATGCCTTTTACTAGATGTTCCTCAAATCTATTTTGCTCTTTTTTTTTTTGTTCTCCCTCATTATGCTTGAATGAAAAGTCAGATTGCCAGAATTTAAAGTTGTCTTTGTTTCCCAAGCTCCAGAGTTCACAGATTACAGCTGTAGGGCTAATTCAGAGGGAAATATTTGAACTTCGTAAGGGCTCAGTTCTCCATTTGCTCTTATGAACAGTCATAGTGAAGGTTTGCAAATTCAGATGCTCTTGAGTGTTTGCATCTCCCAAGATACAGAGAAAAAAAAAAATCAGTAAATTTGCTCTCCAAATTCTGTCACAGAAGATGCAATATTTTAGTCCACGACTGCTGCATTTTATCTCTGCCGATGCAGCAGTCGTAAATTCTACAAGCCACATTGATAAGTGAAATGTTTGTTTTAGAACATGAGAATAACTATATATTTCCTCCTGCTGGAGAAGAATCATGGTGCCTTCAAACATTGCCTCTGGCTGGCTGCCCCTAACACATGGGAATGCTGTGTGATAGCACCTTGGAGTCCAGCAGCAGCCTCCATTCCACACACTATGTCTGTGCTGTCGGCTCCCAGGATTTCACTGTGAATCTCACAGTGTGTTTAAACAGTTACCTCAATGTGAAAGATTTCGACATTTTCTTAAAAAGAAGTACGGAAAGTACACCTGAAGGGTCATATGAAGATAAAATAATTAAAAGTAAATTAAAACAAATCCACCACTTCAAGCCTTCTGCTGGGACCCACACTGAGGCCAATGCACACAGGAGACTGTTCCCAGTGTGGTCTCCCAAGGCCATAGAGACCTGTGGATAAGATGTTCAGCCCAGATGCTCAGCACCAGCAGAAGAGCACTCTTGACACTGTGAGCACCATTCCTTTTCCGGGCAGTAGGACCTGGCAGTCACATTGAAGGGTTTGCTCTACATACTACATCTTGTTCCTAAATCCCACTCGTGTTTAGAAATGGAAACCTTCAGGTCACGATTGTTTTGAACCTCAAACTCTTGACATTTATGGTAGGACACCTTCTGGATCCACAGCTTCTTCTTGGGATGGGCAGACCCTCTCTACCACTGCCATGGGGACCTGCTGGTGTCAGCACATAGAGCTGGTGTGCAGGACAGGAATCCAGAAGAGAGTTATCATGTCTTCACTTTTAAACATATGAAATTCACTCATTGTCTTTTAAAGCACACCAGACCTGAGCACACTGCTTCAGGCTCCATACCTAACACTGTTTGAACACACGCCTTTTTCCTTCTGCAATGTGAACCAGCCTTCTGCTGTCAGAATTCTAATTTGACGTATTTAAACACCCTGATAGGTTAATAATAGTGTCTAGGATCATAATGCTTGTAACAGCTTCAAACCCCAGGCAACAATTTCTGATGTATCAGTACATTTTACTTACTACGTAGATAATATTGTGTAATTTGCTCAGGGAAGATTTATATTATGGCTGACACTGATGAAATATACACAAGATATCTAAGGTTTGTAAGTAGATATGCACAAGACCTCTAAAGCTGCAAGCATGAATATTGTCAAAACATTCTCTCCCTTGAACACTCCAGGTAGTATTAACTGCTCAGACTGTGCTTCACAGTGTGACACTGCAGTACTTCAGTACATTTGGCTGGGAAGGAATTTACTAAGTAAAGCTGCATATGAAAACACCCCCTTCCACATGAAAGGCTGCACCTGAGCTTAGATTTTACTATGTAAATACATTGTAGAGAAAGACAACATGTATAAACCAGCCTGAGGTACTGAGAGTACAGTTTCTCAAAATAAAGAAAGAAGGTTTTCTTTTTCTTTCTTTTTTTTAATGGATAAACATTTCATTGAAAAGCACCTGGGTGTAATTTCCTCTGGATTTGCATTCACCATGGGCCCATCTTTGCTTCTACTGAAGTCAAGTGCAAAACTGATTGAATGGCACCAAGGTCAGTCCCTCTGCACACATTATAAAGAAATAGAGAGTTTTAGTTATAAACTTCATATAAAAATTGTTACAAGATGCAGTTTTCTTCATCCAGAAATATTCAAGGTGAATAGTTATTCATGGGCACGTCGGACACTTTTGGTATTTCAGCATCCAGGCTCAAGCTGCAGAAACATGATCCTTGTCTCAAATACAGAGCTTCAAAGGCTCAAATGTGACTGTATCCATTCTGACCCTCATGCCCTCCCCAAACCAGTGCAGGGAGACTAAAAACTTTTGAGATGCATTTGTTCCATAAGTGGAGGGTTTTGCTATAGCCTACGGCCATAGCCTCTGCTGGAGGTACATGGCTATGCAGCTGCATTAGTTCTCCTTGGTCCACGACCTGGAGTGGATCCGTATCTAGTAGTATCCGTATCTAGTAGTAGTAAGGGAAGTGACTAGGGGGAAGGATGTTTTAAAAATCTTTCCCCTTGATCTACTGACACAGTAATCATCTGTATTCATCAGAGACTCCAAGTACATGATCGCTATGGCCCTTTGGTTCTTTAAAAACTTGTGGGAAATAAGGTATGGAAATAAACAAAATTACAACTGGTGATTTTAAGTACATCAGTTTGGGGTGCTTTAAACACCCAGGCAGATCTGATTAAGCAGCCAAACTCCCTAGCTGTGTGAGAGGTTCTTGCTCATAATATTTCCAAATAGGATTGATTTCAGGACTTTTTTTAGCTCCATTCAGTAATTCAACCTGACATGAGTAAGAACAACCAGCAATCATATCATCAATGTACACAGAGATTAGGACAGATAAATTGAACTGTTTACACTTCCACTGCAGTCCATGGAGATGTGGTCAATACAGTCAGTGGTGTCTGGGTGACAATTCACTGATCGATTGTACGTGCCTGCTTCCAGGTGAGCTCTCCAGGTCCCACTGACTCTATTGACTGCATCCTCCATAACTATACTGGGACTTACTGGACACTTGAGTGCATATCCGCCCCTCCACACACGGACATGTAAACTGAAGTATTAACTTGCAAGCTGAATCCTGCCCTATGCATCTCCCCTCCTTTTGTCAACACTGCATTTGAGCAAATGAGGGACAGCTCTGACTATGTTTGGAACAGAATCAAATTTTTGTTAAGAAAAAGATTATCAACTAAAATACATCCCTGCAAATTATCTGATGCAATTCTTAAGTGAGAAAAACTTTTTGAAGTATGCCAGTGAATTAGAAGATACTTTCATTTTCTTCCAGGGTGTACTTTAACTTTTGGTTTTGGTCTAATATAGTATTTCTGCAGTGTAAATCCAAACTGCACAAAGTGCCATGAAGGAAGTCATAACTGCTAAGTGTAGACAATGAAGGCCAAAGTACCCATGAACTATCAACAGCTTCGTAATTAATTAGAAATTTAGTCATCACCCTAAGAGGTTTTATCATGCCTTTTCTGTCTCCCACTCCACAGTTCAGGGATTTATGTTCCTTTGCTGTAGAAATAATAGGCCAGGCAGCAAAGGTAGACATTTGCTATTGTAAAGAAAGCAAATACTTTGGCTCCAGCTGTGTTAAAAATGTTATCTCTGCTCTGGTAAACAAACTGTGTATAGATGAGCTGGGATTTGGATGTTCTTATGCTCTGGATAGATCATGAATACCCTAACGTGTAACTATAATCATATTAGAAGGAACTGGTAGCAGAAACAGTGTGTCCGGCAGGACCAGGGGCAGTGATGCTTCCCCTGTGCTCAGCTGGTGAAGCCACATCTGGAATCCTGTGTTCAGTTTTGAGCCCCTCACTACAAGACAGACACTGAGGTGCTGGAGCATGTCCAGAGAAGGCCAACAAAGCTGGGGAAGGAACTGGAGCACAAGTCTGATGAGGAGAACTGAGGGAGCTGGGGATGTTCAGCCTGGAGAAAAGGAGGCTCAGAGGTGACCTTACCACTCTCTACAACTGGCTGAAAAGAGGCTGTAGCCAGGTGAGGGTCGGTCTGCTCTCCCAAATAGCAAGCAACAGGATAAGAGGAAATTGCCTTAAGTTGCACCAGGGGAGGTTTAGATTGGATATTAGGTAAATTTTTTTTTACTGAAATTCCAAGGACTGGAAGAGGCTGTCCGTGGAAGTGGCAGAGTCATCATCCCTGGAGGTATTTAAAAGATGTGTAGATATGGCTCTTAGGGACATGGTTTAGTTGTGAACATGGCAGTTCTGGGTTGATGCCTGGACCGGGATCTTAAAGGTCTTTTTCAACCATAATGATTCTGTGAATCTATGATTTTGATCTTATTCTATTTGTAGTTCTTACCTCATAGCATTGTCTTTTTTGACAATTTACCATTTCTGAATAAATAATTGTTCAGTATGTCTAATCTTTTTTAAAAAGGCTTATAGGTAAAGCCTACTCAAGTCTTCTTAAATATGACTCTTTTTATGTCTTTAGAGTTTACAGTTCCCTCAGCATATCTGTTTCCAAAGTACGTGAGTTTCCATTTATATACCAACCATACAGAAATCTGATCTCACACAGTGCAGTCACAGTGGAATTAGTCTAATACTTTAAATAAAATAATGATTGTGAAATAAATTAATATCAAGTTAACAGAATATGGGCTACAGCAAATTGATGTAGCTGGAAGGAATTAGAAAGATAGCTTTAGAGAGAGAAGATGGCAGTTCAGCTTTGTCAGCCAAGGGGTATCTCAGAGACTTTTGGTCAACAACTGCTTTTCTTTTTAGGTCAAAGTCCTCTTCACCTGCAAGCAAACACCTCAGAGGTATTCAGGCAACAAGCAGATTTCGGTCACAAAATGCACGATCATCTGCTGTGTAATAAACTGCGTGCTTATACATTAGAAAGGTTTACATGTTTTGCTCATGGGAAGCAGTATCAATTAAACCAGATTTTAGTATTTGATTTGGTTAAGCCAATATTTCTAATATAGAAGCACTGTTTCAGTATATCATATCTGAAAAGAAAAACATTGCTGCAGGCACTGCCCCTGTGTTTTTGAAATTTTTTTGTCCCTGATGGAGTTAAGCAGGATGTATATTAGTGTGAGATGTATTCTGTTATCCTCCAGCCTTGTTAAAATGCTCAATATGGCCCCAAAAGACTATTTGCTTCTGTATAAGTTGTGTCCAAACATTTAAAATGCAAATGCACTCTGTATGCTAATTTCAAATTCAGAAATATCATCAAAGTTGGAGTGGAAAAATTTTGTGAACTTTGGATTTTCCTTCTTTTGATCTGCCTCCACTGCCCTAGAGCTATTCATATAATTGTATTTTCTCTTTAATTAGTACCAGACCATTCATGGTATCTTCGATACATCACATGCAAATCCTAAAGCAAATTTAAACAATAAAGCACAATGCACTGAAATTGCAAGGGAGGTAAGTCACAGCAGATGGGGAGATCATAAACAGATTTCTTAGCACTTTTTCAGCTTGCATTCTCAAAAAGTATCATTTTCTTCTACTAAATATTTGTTTTCTTTGAACGGAAAATAATGAAGAGAAAGTGATTTTGGTTTGTGAGTAATGCAAAGGTAACTCCCAGGAGTGGGACCTAAGCAATAAATATCACAGAGATTCCAAGCCAAACAGATGTGCCCCTGCTGACAGTAGTTTGGGAAATAATTTTTTTAAAAGTAATTATACACTCGTTATATCAGTGCTGCATTTCTATTAAAAGATATGTTTCCTGTACACAACTTTTAGATTATGAGTGATGTTCTGTTTTCCAGTTGGAAGAAATTATTTATCTTGGCAACAAATTCAGTCACGCAATTTGTCAAATGCTAGTTTGATGCTAGTTATTAACCACAAGATTATGATTTTGACTGTAATTCAAAACCAGAAAATTGAATGTGGAATTCAAGCGACATCTCTAACTCAACAACCATAACACACAGATTTTGAGCTACTACAGGCAGGATTTTGCCAATAGCACCTGCACAGCTGCAGACACACAGCTCTGCCTGTGCTATATGTGCAACATACGCTTACTGAAATGGCAAATTTAACCTGTAGATTGTGGATTTAGTGTCCCTTAACTAATAATATTCTTTAGTAGGATATTACTGGCACTGATGTCATTACAGCATAATGATGCCATTAAAGCTTTACACATAAAAGAATATCATAGTGTCACTGATATATTCATATGGTAAATTTATTCTTCAGGGCATCTAGACTTGTAACTGAGATTAGGGTCTGAGAAAATTCAAGACTGTATTCCTTATAAAAAATTTGAAATATTTTCACACAGATGTTTCAGCTGATGCTGTAACGGAAAGAAACAGCTACATAAAGTATTTTCAGGGGGATGGTAGATATTTCCAATTTGTAATCTCTAATGGGAATAACCAATGAACTCAAGCTTTAGAAGCCACTCTTAAATTTATCTTCATTAGCACTTTCCAAACAGACTTTTGCCCAAACGTTCTACAACTTATAAAGCCTACTGATCTACAGCTACTTTCTCTAGCATTCATTCAACTACCTCCAGGTACTGGGGTTTTTTTGCACAGAAAACACAAACTTGTACCAAATTTTCTCTTTGACTAAAAAAACTCCCAAACCCCAAACCCAATTTTAAAGTTCTACTGTACCACATGGCTAGCTTTCCTCCCGGTTCCTCCTCTGGCCCAACAAGGGTGGACCCAGAATGAGTTTTGTCCTTGAATTCAAGATCTCGGCCTCAATGTACAGTGTGCTGCTGGGATCAAGTGTGATGACTGTTTACCTTGTGTTATTAAGCTGTTGATTAGGCAGTGGGAACTGACAATTGAGAATTGTACATCAGTCAGTTCAAATGAGCTAAGCATCACTTGATTAAAGAGGAAAGTCTAACCACACTGTGCAGGTAATAGAAAAAAAGTGGGTTTCCCTGGTGTTGATTCCTCCAATTCAGAGCTTGTGAAATATGCAGTAGTTAGCAGCATGGACTTTCACGTACGTTACTTGTCATACAGCACTAAAAAGGAAAGACACTTCTGCTGATTCAAAGAGTTTGCTGCATAGGACGGCACATGATTTCCTACCCAAGACAAGGCAGGGAGATGGTAGAAGGAAAGCTGATAAAGATAAGGGTGGCAATAAGATGATGGCTTTAAGTAATCATGTCCTGGACAGATGCTGAATTCAGAGAATTCAACATGAACAGTGTGCATACAGATACGAAAGAGGAAAATTTGAGAATACTTTACAAATACCATTATTTTGTGTGTTAGTTCTAAGGTAAGTGCTGTGAAGTGAAAATGTTGGTTAGTATTTAATCCAGTGGCATGAAAAACATGGAAGTTTTAGGGAGTAGCAGAGCAAGGCAACATTTTTACAGCTTTGTCTCTTATATCGCTAGCTCTCAGGTACAAGACCTCACCATCTCCAAGTCTCTTATTCCTTCTCTTCAAATTCACCAAGCAGAAAGAGGTCTCCTCACTCCTTTATCCTCTAACTGCTTACCAGATAAAACACAGCAGATGCTGCAACTGGTTGTCAGCTCCATGCTGAGAACCATGTGTTTATTGATTTGTCAGTACACAGGTTGTCACCCACCAACCATGGGGTCAAACAGATAACCACTGGGCTCTCGCTGCTGTTTCTCATCCAGTGATTATACTAATTTGGGACTCTTTTGTGAAATCAGTCAGTGTTAGACCTCTCAGGAAGATAGGGCATTTGGGTCTCTTCTCTTGTGTTAAGATCTGACTGAAGTGTGCCCATTGATAATAACAATTCTGAGAAGGACGTGACAGATAGTAAGACAGCAAGATTGCGCATGCCTCATTTCAAGGGAAAGACAAGCTAAAAATCTTGCTATACAGCAGAGTCCATAGGGTAATTTTGTTAAATATCACACAAAGTTAAACTGAAAGCTGTCTGCATCTCTTTTTTTAATGTGACATATCTAACAGAGCTTCATGTGTTTCTCACGGGGTCAGACGATGTTGATAATCTGAGTGTGACAGCCTTGATGGGCACTTGTAGGGCAACCCAAAACAGAGGTTCTCTGAAAAAATCACCCTGCAAGCACCTTTCTCTGTCCCTCTAGTATTTACTGGAGAGAGCCACATATACAGATACAACTAGGAAAAAGGAATCTGATCCAAATTGACTCATGTGACTGAATTTTAAGCAATTACAAAGTGTCTTTAACATGTAGAAGGCTATTTAAGTGCTGAGAAAGAAATGACATTATCAAATTTTATGTGGTGCAACCCAAATAAATTTGCTATATCCTTTACTTGTACTGCTTTTAAGTTTATTATTACTTTAATTTATTAAGTCTATTATTACTTTGAGTTTTTAAGACCCTGTAAGGCTCTCATCCTGCCAACTAGGTGTATGCAACTCTCCTGATGCCTTTTGAAGACTATGAAGACATTGCTTTGAGAGATGCTTTTGTCTCTACTACCATGTCCTTGTTCTTCCCACTCCCTCCGGCTCTCCAGTTGAAGCTTCCTCTTAACACCACTTAACACAAAGATATGCAGTCACAGAGACCTCACAGAAATTGGGCAATGTCTGAGAGAAATTCAACTCAGCATCGCTGGGCATATGTGGGTTTCCCAATTCCACCGTGCAAATGGCACTGGGCAGGAGAACAGTGACTCTTAATGGGAGATGCACTTTTTCTACTGGCCTGGTCAGGGAAGCTTCACAGTTGCTTTGTAGCTTACTTGTCAGGAAGCACAACCACACTTCTCTCAAGGTATGCACAAGTAGGTTGGGAATGCACAGCACAACAAAGTGCAGGGTTTTCCCAGATAATGCTGAAGTAGCAGGTTCTGAGACAGGGAGCAACACAGGTTGTCAGTGTGCACCTCTGTGCAGCATCATGCTGGGTTGTACAGGTGACTTTGTGCAGAGTGTCTTAGGTGTCCCTAAGATGGAAGTGCTGGTACAATGTGTCCATACCCCTGGAGTGCCTTCAGAGCAGAGGCTTGCTTTGATGGAGAGGAAGACAGTCGACTTTTCACTGTGCTATCTTCTCAGATAAAACCCCTTTGTTCAGGGGAGAGGAGTTACCTATTAGTTAAAGATTATCAACTCATGATCTGTCACATAGAAAAACTTCTTTACTATTCCTGGACAGGACATTTTTATTCATCAAAGTCTAAAAAGGCTTATTTGTAAACCTAAAAATAAACAGTCACTAGCCAATAACCCCATGCCAGGCCTAGATTTTGAAAAACATGAAATGTTTCCTAATCCAGAGAAATCACCTTGCTCTCTTTTAGGTAAGAAAAAAATCCCAAAGCAACACATTCTTTGAAGGCCTATTCATCTTCCTTTATACTTTTTCTGTCAAAGGATACCCGACACAAGGAAATTACTTTTTGATCTAAAATGGCAGTCTCTGTCTCCTATAACAGACACCTGCCAGGAGAGAACATGTTGGTAGTGTTGGTGTCAGAATAGCATAAAGTAGTTGAGAAAACTGAAGAGACTACTTTCTGTCTTTTGTGGGATTCAGTAACATAATTTGATAAAACTCATAATAAACTCCCTTTTGCCTTTTCTCTTTTGCACTGCAGGAATATCTGTAAAATAAGCTAATTCACAATCTCTAAGTACAAAAAATGTTGCCAGCCGAGGCAAAGCTATCATGGAAGTATGATGGAAAGAACCACACAGTGCCAACATTTAAGGATACTTCTTTTCAACCATTCTCCTACAGTGCTGGAGCAGATGTTGTAAAACTCTCCATGTAACCAATTTCACGGTCCAAGTGGAATGAAATGCAATGTATATTAAGCATACATTACGAGAGGGGAGAAGGGATGAGATTTGTAATATTTTCAGCTGTAACCTTCTAAAATAGGATGGTCTAAATACAGCCTCTGGGCAAGAGAAATCATTGCATCCACACTAGCTCTGGAAGAGGCAGAGGGTGGAAGTATAAATGCAAGAAAGTACTTACCCTGCAGGATGGCCTCATTACTTTGCTGGCAAAGTTCTGAAACTGTTCCCTAACCACCCCAACTTGCACTACGAGAGGTAAGAAAGCTGCCATCATTCATTTGTTGCTGAAAGCAGAATGTAACTTACGACTCCTCAAAGTAAAATTTTCCTATGTATTCGGAATATCCAATTACTTTGCTTGAGATTACAAAGATGTAGATCAAATATTCATCAAATTTTGTACAAAAACTGTATCTTCAGTACTCAAGCCCAATAATTTTTTCCCGGTTTCACATCTGTGTTACGAAGTTCTTCTCTGTGCTGGTTTTGTCTGGGATACTTACACCTGCCTGCCCATGAGAAGTGGTGAATGAATTGTTTTGTTTTGCTTGTGTGCAGAAGACTTTTCCTTTACGTATTAAATGGTCTTTATCCAACCCACAAGTCCTCTCAGCTTTACTCTTCTAATTCTTTCCCTCATCCACTGAAGGAAATGGAGTGAGTGGCTGTGTGAGGATCTGTTTATATCTGGGCTTAAACCATGACGTCCTCTAATTGTTTAAAAAATACAAACATGCACATAGTGAAATTTCGCAATTTTAATGTAATTAATAAGGTATGGGTTTTTTCTCAGACAAAAGCTCACTGATCCCCTCTAACCTTTATCACAGTAAAAAAGCAATAAGACACCATGTTTAACATCAGAAATTCGCACCTGAATCACAGAAAGTCACAGTAACCAGGGAAACCGAACAGTGGCATGGACAAGTTTTCATTAAGCATGGATGGGAGGAGAATTAATATGATTATTATAGGATACTGGCTTTTGAACAATAGCAGTTCATTGTAACTTATTTTGCTTTTGATGGTGAGGAAGAATTTTGTGTCTAGGGAGAAGCATTCAAAGGAAAGTATTTTGGTGAGGGCTATACAGAGTTTCTAAATGGATGAGATTTTCTACAGGTGAAAATGCCTTTGTCACACACCATAATGGATGATGTTCTTGTCTGACAGGCATGTGGAAATGATGTTCACAGCAGAGTTCCCTGCTAACAGACACAGGAGCTGGGCTGTGGATTGCCACCATGAGCCATTTTCCTTCCTCTGTGTAACCCTCAGCTGTGACTGAATCGTGAGAATATACTTAAGATGTTCTTGGCAGCCGCTTCTACAGCTGGTAATGCAGGGAAGGATGAAGCCCTGCTCTGACAGCAATTTCAAGAGCATTGTCTACAGCTAGTGATGCTCTCCTGTAGCACACATGCACTCAGGCAGCAACGCTGGCAGCAACCTGACAACCAGAAAAGCAAGACTAGGAAAAATAATGCATATTATCTGCACATTATTTCATCCTCCTCCTGGTGAACAAAGTGCATTCTCCCACAGTGATCTGCCAGTGTCGGGATGGGGAGACAGACCCCTCCCAGCAGTTTCTTCCTCTCCAAGGGCTGACGTGGGTCCACATCTGCTCTCCTGCCACCATAGGCTGCCTAGCACCCATTTCACACTTCCAGTCATCAGCTTGTGGAGGGCACCTGACCTGGGCACCATGATCTCGTGAACTGCTGGGGCTCAGCAGTAGCCTTTTGCCAGTAACTGATGCTGTCTGGCAGGAACCACAGCTACTGGTGTGGTTCTGGCAATATGGAGAACTACAGCAAGGATTACCCTACTCAGTGGCATTTGTGTTGCCTCACATGAAGATCCAGGAGAAAAGCTTCTCCTCTAAGCGTGTTATCTGTGGCTGTGAAAGGAAAGAAGCACACCTGGCAAGTGACTCACCATGCGCAGCTCAGGCAGCTCATCCTAGCATGGCAAACTCTCTCCTTGGAGGTACAGACCTTCACTCCCTCCATTACTGATGAGGAAGCCTGGAAGACCAGTTTATACTACATTAACTTTCTGAAAGCAAGGCCTGGTGAGGTGGCTTTGGGCCTTAGTTTTCCACCAAGCAAAATACCAGCTTTTTAATTCACACTGAAATACATAGTATATACAGGACTATACAGAGGACTCCCACAGCCTTTGCATTACATCTGCCTTTTGGGGTATTTACTTGCAGAAAACTGCTTTTTGAGCAAGGCTGGTCAGTTTGCTGGTCTGAGGAAGCCACCAGTCTACAAAACTTTCTAAAGAGTAAAATATATATAAAGAAGCCTTTCTGAGTTATATTCTTCTTCATTAGATGAGAGAACAGCAGCTGTATGTCTACCTGATTGTAGTATTTATATCACCTCAGAGGACAGTACAAGATAAAATAGATTTTCCCCTACAAACACCTGAATATTGAAATTTTCAGAATTAAAATTTTCCTAACATGCCAAATACTTGTGTCAACATTGAAACAGAGGTTTCATTGAAAAAGAGGTACATGGCAAGGTTTGGACAGGGCATAGGACAAAAGGAGCTTAGATTTTAATTTTTTTTTTTTTTTTATTTGTAGTCTTTTTTCAAATGTGGAACCAGAGAGAAAAGAAGGAATTAGAGAGGAATGGCAGAGACCCTGGCCTTGAAGAGGAAGCCATGAATTATAGCATGTGGGTCTTGAACATTTCCTCAAGTAAATTGTCTCCCTGGAGCTCCAGTCCCAGCGGGGCCCTTTAATTGCTATGTGAAAGCAAGTAATATTAATTGAATCAAGTATGTATTCACTTGCTGTATCATGCCAGTAAAACCTTGTCACTCAAATGTTCACGAGAAGCAAACACTGAGTGGAAGTCAGCCCAAAATGGATTAGTTATTTGAAACTATATACCAATCAGAAGGAAATTTTCTGTAATATTTGACTCATTTTTATTAACTGGAGTAAATCAAAACTTTCCTCAGAAAAGCAAATTCTTAGTAAGTCCTTCCCTATTCAACTGAGATTTTGTAAGGATAGCATGCCAATACATGCCAAACCTTGAAAAGGCTCTTTAGAGACAAAAAAGATTTGTTCGTTTCCAATGCAGAAATACATCTAAATTGCTTATTTTTAACCTTCTGTGTTGTAAAAGCAGTGAAGAGAGGCAAAAAGCCTTTTTATCTCCCACACGGAAGGATAACAAGGTATTCTTTGCTCGCAATACCCCTTGGAATAATTTGTAGAGGTAATTACAGGAAAAGGTCCCTGAAGACTTAGATTCAGTATTCTCCCAATTTCCAAAAACAAAAGCTTTGAAAGTTTCTACTTATTTTTACCAAGTTGTTAATTTTTCTATCAAAGTGTCCTAAAAGTAAAGTAAAAGCTATGTAATTTGTCATAGAAAAGGTTTTTAATCTGAATTACTTTTTTCCTTTATTTCTCTTGTCTGTTAACTATACCAACAAAAGCCAAAAACTGATCAGAGATGCTAAATCCCTGCAAGCATTTAGGTTACCTTTCTAGCCTTCCATCAGGCTTTGTGATGATGTGTATTCATCCAGCAACTGCTGGTTGTAGATTACTGAGCTGAAGCTTTTAGACTGGTGTGTCTCTAGGAGAATTTAGTGTATGTATCCATTCACCCAGGCCACACATTAGCCCTCAGTTTATTTTCTGTTCAAGGTTCACATAAAAAATTGCATCTCACAGTTTTAGACGTCTGCATGTGACAAAAAGAAACTCAATAAGAATCAAAACCATAGCATCCTTATAATGAAGTCCTGGATCAATGCAATGGCTCATTTTGGCACACTGCTTTTGTGATGTCTATACATTGACTTGGGCAAACCATCATGAGTTTAACTTTGGCAGAGAAAAACAAAAATTGTTTCCCCAAAATAAAAACTGTATTCAGAGGCTACAAGATGATTACAGGAGTCAGAGGACCAGTAGCTCTGCTGTGGGTAGCACTGTCTCTCACACTCAGGAAACAAAGGAGCATTCTGGAAGCAAGTGCCCTTCAGTGTCACTCCAATGACCCAGCTAAATGGAGAGAGCTCTGAAAATTATTGAAAAGGTTAAAAAACTAGATCTGAAGTAACAAGTTTATGTGGTAGCTTGAAATATGTGTTCATCTGTTTTCTGCTGCCACACAAATAACAAGAGCTGCCAATAAGCGTGTTTCCTGCTCCTCACGGAATACCACTGCTTTAGCACACAGAGCAGCCTGGTGACTCAGAGCACAGCCAAGTAGCCAGGACCCTGCAGACTCAGAGCCTACTTCCTACCAGGGAGCCAAAGACACACTCTAATCCAGAGGATTTACTTCCAGATTCCTGTACCTTCAACTGATAAGTTCAGTATCAGGTTTACTAAACAGAGATTGGAATTAGGAATGCCACTGCCGAGTTTGTGTAATCAGGCTGAAGATAGCCCAATCCAATGACTACTTAGCTAGAGATTTCAATGATTACCTTCACAGTCCCCCCTTAACACCTGGAATTATACTAGGGAGCGTCAAATAACCTGGAATCACTTTTAAAGAGTCGCTAAGAACTCAAGCAGAAGCAGGCATACATTAGTTAGCAGATTTTCTTACCAAACAGAGTCACATAGGACCACTCAGGTGGCACAGAAGCACAGACTGAATGAAAACCCAAAACCAAACGGACCTGAGATTTCTTAGAGTGAATATCTACCCTTACAATTCCTCCTGTATGGAGGATGTTGTGTTTGGTCCAGGTTGTAATCTGGAGGACAACTGGGGAGACAGCGTGAGGCATTAGGAGATACCTGCAAGTGATAGGATTTTTCCTGATAATCATACACAATACAAAATTGTGCTTCTTCTAGTCAAGACAAAATGCAGATTTTCATCCCATGATTGCTACTTAGAATTATGAACCTACTCTTTTTTTCTCACAAATCATCCCATTAACCTGAACAGTGCTATTTATATATCTGCAAGGCTTACTAGTGTGAGTAAGAGTTGCTGGATTAGGCTGTGTGTTTGCAGTGTGATCTTTATTTTAGGTGTGTGGAAGCAGAGTCCAGAGATTGCACAGAGACATTTTGGTGGGAAACGCTGAGGAAAGAGCATCTGCTGAGCTCTGTGAAAAACAAATAAAAAAATAAGGGAGAGATAGAGCAGATGAATGGGCAGAATGATAAAACAGTCTCGTAACAAGCCCCAGACATTTGACTATTTATTTTGAATTATTTTAGTTTTGATAGCCCCCAAAGAGCACTTTAAAGTGCTTAATTTGCTTTGCTCCATTGATTTTAATTAATCTTGCCCTAGGCTTTCAAACTTGATGAGCATGGAGAACTTAAGAGAAAAAAAAAATAGCAGCCTACTTTTTCACTGTATAAAATTCCTTAACTGCCTCAAATCATGGGCAACTGCAGTGCAGCCCTGGACATGAGCACTTGTCATGCCCTGGGCACTACCCTTGTAGGCGCAATACCTTCATGGGCTGAACTCAAAGCAGAAGAGAAATATCTACTGCTGAGGCCCTCTGGATGGATGGAGCTGATCCAGTTCCTTTCCCTCCAGCCAAGAAGACATCGAATAACTGCCTGCAGAAGGAGTAGTTCTCTCCATAGTCCCGGTTCCACAGCAGCCCAAAGTTGCACAGACATCAGGCATTTGTCTTGTGAGAGTCTCCTGCCAGCACAGAGCAGATGAGATTTTGCACTGCACAGAAGGAGGTGCCTTGGCTTTAGGATGGATGGATGATTGACAAACGAAAAATTATAGGATCCTCTGTCCTCCCTGGAACGACTGACCCAAGGCAGCCCCTTCAGTAAGACATCTCCTGGCATCTCTTAAAGGGACCAATAATAACTGATGATGACTGCAGCATGGGGGAGTGGCACTGGCTTCAAGTCCATCTAATGAAGGTGAATTTGACTATTGCCAAGTAGTTGAATGGTGTCTAACCAGGTGTTAAACACCTACGTAATTCTAAAATCTTGTTCCAAAGTTATTAAATTTGCGATTTAAGAGATATTTTCTTCCAGAAACTTCCATTAAAGAGTCAGAAATCCCAGAGAGATAGGGACCTTCTGTCTGACAGCACAGCACTGCCACCATGCATGGGACGTGTGATGGGACCAGAGACTGAAGATGTGCCATTTTCATGCTTTCCCAACCAAGCAGAACCAATACCAATCAGGCGACCAATTTGCCATCACTTCTGCCAAACTCTAGGTGTGGACGTGTCATCTCTTTTTGATTCAGCTGAGAGCAGCAACGTCCACAGAAGCCCCCAGTCCCTCATCATCCCCCTACTGAGAAGGGCTGCTGAGTCCAGCGGGGAATGCAGGACTATCACCTCGTGGGCAGCCACATGGGAGGAAGGGGATGCTCTGGCAGGACCAGGCTGTGGCAATGGGCCCCAGTCCATCATGCAGGGGGATAATAAGGTCAGTCATCAACTGGGATCTACACCTTGTCCTCCTAAAGGGCAAAACACTGACCAGCATGAACTGATCAGTGGTTAAACTGTTACTCAGAAGCTGTAATTTAACATTCGCGACTTCTCTAATTACTTCTGTCTCATTCTGCATCTTGCCTTTCTGGGAAAGGTTATTAGAAGGTCATGTTTTAGATAACAATTACTTAAATCTCCTGCCTATGAATAAGCAACCTCAGATTTTTTATGTCTGTAATTCTGAGTGTGGCTATCTGTGTCCTAAAAAAAGAAAGGAAAAATAATTTGCTTTAGCAAAGGAAGGTATTGATAATGGATATCCACAAGAGACTTATAAAGAAATCCACAAATAGATTGAAGTAATTCATTAAGATCATTAATCAGTTTTGGACTATCCCACACTGTAGTAATCAATCATTTTAATTAAAAGGAACCGTGCATTCTCTCCCTTTTACCTCAGCCCATCTTTGCAACACAGCTGATCAAAGACGTCATATTTCAAAGATGCTGAGTACAGTTTCTATATACTTCATTAAAGAATTTCACAAAGCAACAATATTGTCTGTATTGAAGCACCTGCCTTCTTAGGGAAGCTTTTGCTTTTGCTCAGGAGAAAATGATCAGATAATTGTTCAGCAGCTCCAAATTCCCATGCTCTGTGTAAGCGAGGAGAGAGGTCCCAGCTACCTTACAAGGTGTACGGGCTCACCCTTGTTTCTCCGGGACAAACCTGGTTTCCCACAACTGGACAGGCAACACTACTCAACAGCTGTCCCTCCCTTGTGTCCCCAGAGGGCTGGACCTCACAGAGGTCTCCATCCTGCCCAGCACCTTTCCTTCAGCAGCTGCCAAGAGCAGACAGCACAGAAAGAAAGGAATGACTGCATAGGGAAATACACAGGGATATTTCCCCACTCTGCAGTATGTTCCAGGTCAGAGACTTCTCAAGCCAGAGGCAGCATTTATTGGCCAGAATGGATTTTTCATGCAATGCATTTCTACACTCCCTTTTTGAATCATGTAAAAAGCGGAGATGAATTCTTTCTTTTTAATATCAGCTGCTTTGTTCTGCAATTTTCAGAGCAATCTAACACTAAAAATAATGGGAAAGAATGAAACATTTTGTCTCATAATAAGCAAGGAAAGAGTTTTGTTCCACTCATCAATGTGTTGCAGTCTTCTAAGATCAAAGAGTGCTGCTACTTTCCTTTTAGAAGCACAAGGACGAATGAAGAAAAAAAAAAGAAAATGCATTTATAAAGTAGCTGTATCTTCCTTTTCTTAAGTTGATTCTGCTGCTTAGCTGATATCTGCCTCTGCCAATCAGCATGAAGTTTCAAAGGATGTCTGGCTTCAATGATATCTAATGTTGATTTAATTTAAGATAGAGAAAGACAAGGGGGTAATAGGGAGAATCAGTCAACAAGAAAGGCATAAGTCAAATGTTGTAGCAGGGAAGATTTTTCAGCTGTCCTTTTTTAGAATAAGAGAAACAAAAGGCAAATGGATCAGTCACAACTATGATTCTTGCACTCTTTAAACTGCTGCTCAAAGAAAGGGACTCAGAGGGATTGTTCCATTTTTCACCACCCTTAGAGATAGCAAATGGAAACAGAAGCAGCTGACATGGTTCAGCAGCAGGTTCAAAAAGCCACTGGCAGAGTTCTATTTGAGAACATGAGTAAATCATGGCATGAAAGATAAGCAGTGATGTGGCCTGTAACCACTGTAGGAACAGATGGATCAATGAAAGGTCGCTTCTCTATAGACAGAAAGTTACACTTGAACATGAAGTCCCTGACTGAAACTAGGGGTGCTAATTATATTTATGTATGACCTGACAAAAACAGAGTACAGATAAATAGAAAAAAAATATTATTTACATTACTAAAAACTAGAAAAAAACAGGAGGATCTCCTCAAGAGAATCCTGCTGAAACAATGTGACAGCTGGAAACAGACAAATATGAGGGAAATGGTCTGAATGATTCTTTTGCATTACTAGTATGGAAGTGCAATGCAGCCACAAAAGCCCTGCGTCCACGCTCAGTATGAATTCTTGCTTGCAGAAACAGTCAAAACATTGGGATGCAAAAGGAACAGGACAGAAAATTCTTAACTCATAAGGTCCCAAAGTAAACAAAATGCTCACCCTTGCTTTCAACAGTACATCTGTTCTGAGCTTCATATCTCAAAAAAAAAAAAAGTTTAACTAGAAAGACTTCAGAAAGGGCTAGTGCAAATATTAATGGACATAGCACAATAAAGGCAGAAAATAATTCTTGCATCAGAGACAAACTGAAAAGCCTGTGACTCTTTAGAGAATAAGTGAACAAAACCAGATATACTGAAGAAAATTGTTCTCTACCCTGCCATAAATCAAAAGGAAAGTAACATTTGAAATATTTAGAAGGCAGCATTTATCTACATCTGAGGAAATACCATCTTTTTAATTAGAAAACAAAAAGGCTAAATAGCCCATGGATATCCTTATTTCAAGGTATCAAGTAACACAGAGCCCTACAGAGAAAACAAGAGGATCAAACACCTATAGAGCTAGCAACACACACTGACATTAGATAAACAGAAAAATAAACTTTTATCTATTTTTCTAAGCTGAATGTGGCTGCAAGCACTGAAAACCACCAAGCACTGCTCTGCCACACCTTCACCACACTGACTCTCTGCTGTACTCCACCCCACCATAGGCACACACGCTCAGGGGTACCTGACAGACTAGGTTATGAGGAAATAAGGATCAGCCTTTTTTCATATGATGCTTCCTGTGATTCCAAGTAGAAATCAACACTGTTGATAGTAATCCTACTGCTGGACACAGACAACAGTCACTCTACTGAGGACACAATCAGAACTAGTACACCTCCCTCACTCCACTCTACTCTTTTGTCCCTTTACAGTTTATTTTCCTAATCAAAAATAAACAGCACTCCTCACTGCTGCAATCCTCACTGTAACACAACCAAAATATTTTACAATTTAATTCTGTGTTTTAAAAATATGCTAACTTCAAATGATCGCATTGATTGGGGCTTCCTCTAAGCAAATGACACAGCATTTGCAGGCTTCAGAAACCAGCTTGTCTCTGAACAATAGAAAGACTTGTTAAATGGGAATTCAAAAAGAAGAATTACTGTAAGAAAAGAGATGGTGAAGACTGACAGCTGCTTTGTTGTTTTGACAGAAATACCTTGTGGATGACCTGAACATTTGTTTTGGACTACAGTATTGGCTTGAGAATGAGTGAGTTATATTGGGAGTGGGATCTTACCAAAACTGTTAATGCATTATTTATTTTAAAAGATGCATGATCACCAATTTTTATTTAAATGGACTTGAGACACCGTTGCCCTATGGAAATAGGCAGGCTTGCTTAAAGAGACTTTGCACAAAATGTACCTCTCTTTAATATTTATGACTTTTCCCAGGTTTGCTAAAGTTCATGTGCATGTCTCTTTTTATTGCAAAAGTCACAATATTTAGAGTTAGTTAAAAATAATTTATTCCCACTAATTCTAATGTGAGCAAATAATTCTAAGACAATACAGCCAGGAAAGTCTGAGTGCAAAATACCCAGCTTCTCCCATTCAGATATCTGGTCCATGGATACTCCTGGCACAGCAGCACACATAGGTAAAAGCCTCCTCAGTTCATTAAAAGCATTTATTGAAGGTAACTCTGGTTGAATGTTTGAACCCAGAAAATCTCTGAGACTCTTGTTTTTCAATTCTCAGTTCTACTGTTTCTTTGTTTGCAAATGCAATAATTATTAGAACTGATAATAGAAAAATAGTTGGCAGACCTTGAAAAAGAATGTATTTTATGGGTCAAGCCTACCCATGGACAATTTATGGCCAGAGTGTAACTGGAGCTGTGCAACAAAAATAATAGCACAGGTACAGTTCCTACCATAAAAATCACTCTTTTCCCAGTATACTTCTTCTATAATAACTTCTCTCTTTCTCCCTCTCCCCACACACCATTTTTGTGATGGCAGTTAGCCAAAGGCATGCAAGAATGAATTGCACTGTTGTGGCATTTAAATTATATCAATACTGAAATGCAGAATAGAGTCCTTTTCTATTTTATCTCTAAATTGAATGCTTTCACAGAGAGGCACTGTTATCTGCATTACAATTTGAGAACTACATTAGTAAATCTTGAATGCTCTGAATTAGAGTATTCAACTTTTGAGATGGATGGTTGAGCTCAACACAAAAAATGTATTAAGCTGGAGATATGGCTTCATTTCGAGGGAACATGTATTTTGAAGAATATACGTGATTCAGAAACCAAACCTAAATTTCTGGGGAGCCTGCATCCAGATGAATGTTACCCCCTTTTTAAAGTAAATATTTTTAGATTTTCCTATTAAAAACGATGCCTTTAAAATTATTCTCCAGGTACCATTTCCCTGTCAGATGGTGAAATTATAAAAATTCCCATTTTCACACAATCATTGGAGCAGTCTGGAAATGCTGCCTGGGAGTGTAGAAGGTTCCGATCTCTTTTACAGCACATTGCAGGCACACTAGTAATGCTGCAAGTACATTGATGAGGCCTGTATCTGCTAAACAGTTATAAGGGTCTGAAGAAATGAATTAAATCTCTGGGTGTATCTCAGATATTTTATCCTCAGGACTTCAGTGGCAGCAACCTCTCAGTGCCCCACAGTCACCCAAAGACCCTTTTGGCCTTTAACCAATCTGCAAGTTTTCAGGTTTCTGAGATGCCACAGCTGCCTGGTGGATCTCTGGGATGTGCCTGGAAGTGCTGTGCTGACTGCTCTCCAGGGTGGGTGCAGAAACGAAAAAAATCCCTCCCTTTCATAAAAAACACACAGAGCAAACAAGTGCATTTAAAATCTATGTATGTGGAAAATCAATAAATATCATGATGATCAAATTGCGTACTTATCTTCTCATAACCGAAACACTTATTCTGAAGCATAGTTTGTGTTTTCTTTTTTCATATGTAGGTGATATTTGCTAACAAATATCCAAAACACAGCTGCTTCCCATAAAAAAAAAAGCACAGAAAGACTATTTACCTCACTTGGGCTCAAATGATTATTGCTATGAAGTATAGAAGTATTCTCACAATTGAAAAAATGAGGTCAGAAATAGTTATACAAAAAAAGTTCTTTGCCACTAAAAATTGTTTCATTTGTGAAACTGATATAAGTTATTTTACCGATCTAAAATGTGCCCTCAGTACCAGGATTATTTGAGAATGCTGACCCAGAAACCCATCTGTGAAAAGCAAAGTCCTTCGTTCAAAGAAGCCTGAAAAAGACGGAAGGACTTTGGGGAGAAAAACTGAGACGGGCTATGTTTGCAACCTCATAACAAGGCAGGTTTGAGAAGAACCCCAGAGATCTCAGGCCATGGCTGGAGACAGATCAAAAGCACTTGCAGCACAAGGAGTCTGCTTTATGCAGGCAAAGGAAGGTCAGGGCTGAGGCTGGAGTCCCACCTGTGGCAGGGAGAGGTGTGACCTGGCACTCAGCTGGAGACCACCATCTCTGCCACCCGAACCCAGGCAGAAACTGCAACGACACTTGTCAGTATTTTTAGCCCTTTTCCTCAGATATCACGTGCCAGCAGCTGATTTTCCTCTCTTGGTAGCTCCTTGCACTGGAGGAGCCATGCTGACCTTGGTGACATGGCTATGCTCCAACACCATGCCTGGGAAAGCAAAAGCCTCCAGCCCCCAGCACAGTTCAAAACCAGCCTGGAGCTCACCCTGGCCCCACCCCAAGAAATTAGATTATTTTTGCCAGTGCATTAAATAGTGTCATATGTTGAAGTGCAAAAAACCTCTTTTGTTTCCTCTTTGATTTAAAAAATCCTGGAAGGGTTCACATCTGCATTTCAGTTTAACGAAGAACCTTTTTTTATTGAATTTTGTCTGGTGGTGACGCCCATTAGGGAACCTGTTAGAGGTTTCAGGTGAAGTCTTGATCCCTTTGATCTTGAGTCTAGAGGGATGAGGAACAGGTCACATTACTTTGATCTGAAGGAAACGATATGGGATCATATTCATATGCTCCCTCATCTTCCTGTAACCAGAAACCTTGCTTGCACTTTTTGTGCAACATCAGATATGGATTTTTTTCTCAAACAAATCTATGGAGCCATCTCCTAGGAGAAAGGAATGGCCTCTGCCAGTGCAAGGGTTGCAAGTTGATCAGTTTCTCAAAGACCTTCTGCCTCGCCTCTCCTCCACCAGTTAGAGACAGCAGTTAAAAAGCAGGATTTTCAGATGCTCAGACCAGAGAGTCACACAGGAGCCAGAAGGAGAGACTGCTTTTCTGATAGGCTTGCATACTCATTTTCTGTCAGTTTGCTGTATACAAAAAGAACAGTTTTAATGCATCACTGACATAATGAGCATGTGATACCACCCATGACATATCTGCCAGAAACTCTTGTGTTTCTCTCTCTCTTCTGGACAGATGCCCCTCAGCTGTGGCATTTCTAGTCCGAGCTGGACCTGATAGTGTTGTCTGTGAAAGCATATGGAGGATGTGATGCATCATTATTTATTTATTTATTATTTATGATTTAGTTGCTATTTAATTATTTATGTATTATTTGAGATTTATTAGAAACTAATTCTTCACTAGGAGAGTGATGTTGCACTAGAATAGGCTGCACAGAGGAGTTGTGGATGGCCCATCCCCAGAAGTGTTCGAGGCCAGATAGGATGTAACATGAGTAATGTTGTCTAGTGGAAGGTGTCCCTGCCCATGGCAGGGAGTTGAAACTATATGATCTTTAAGATTCCTTCCAAACCATTCTATGATTCTGTTTGATTTGATCCATTGCCATTATGTGGCTGACGGTGTCTGAGTCCATTCCTGCAGAAAGCTGAAATGATGTTTATCTACTTGCACAGCAGATGAATTTTATCCAGGGTAAAGCACTGACCCTCTCAGCACCTGGATGCTTTCCTGCAGGAGTCTGCTCTTGTACACCTTTATAACTGGTGCGATAACCTTTATCTGGCTCCTAGAAGCTGGAGGCAGGCACTAAGCCTGAGCAGACTTCAGCTGGTTTGTTACCTTTTGCTCCCCTCTGAGTCCCTGGAGAGAGAGCAAGGCAGGCATCTGCGGGAATTGTTCTGAAACCCTCTGATTGCAAAGAATGAGGCCAGGGGTTTTCAGGGCAGCTGCAAATCTTTAAGGAATAATTTCACAGCACTTCATGCTGTATCTTAAAGGACATATTTTATTATTTGATCCTCATACAGAGGGACATCCTCTCTGTTTATTCTGAGCACGTGTGTCGAAGGATCCTCTGAGGGCTTTGGGCTCTGCTCCTCACTGCATTCCCCTGTTCTGGTTCCCTCTGTGCCTGGGATCATTCCCCACATGCTTTGTGGAGCTCAGCTGGAAATCAGCTCTGATTTTATCCATTAATTTTGCCTCTTCCCTGTGCTCCAGTTCTCAAAGGATTTGCTTCAGAAATGATTTAAGTAACTACCATCTCTCAGCCTTCAAAGCAGCTTTGCCTTCCCTCACTTACGTTAACTATGCCTGAAAAGCTGAAGAAAGTGTGGTTCAAGAAACCACTACCCCCTAGCTACTTTCTCCTGCACTGGATCCCACCAGTCAGCTGGAGTTGTATCTCTGTTCACTAAAGGTACCAGGTCACGGTGTGAAATACAGGTGGTCTGAGGGTCTCTGGCCACTCTCCCTGGTGGTGGCGGTGATGCTGGCAGATGTGGCAGATGACAGAATTGCACCATTTTCCATGCACAGATCCAAGGCGCGGCTGCACCTGGTATCTGTTATGCTATGAACACAGGAGAGGAGCAGTTTCCAGGGAGGATGGGTTGAGTAGAGGGGAACCACAAAATTCTCCAGAAAAGCACATCATATATGGGGGTGAAGAAAGAGCCCTCCTTTTGGATTTACATAGTTCCTTGCGCAGCAGGGGGGCAAAACTTGACGGGAAAATCTCCTCCTACAGCAAACACAATACTTGGATATACGCAGACCCAAGACTGAAGCAGTTCTGTGTTCTGGGACTGTTAATGCATGGAGTGATTCACTTTCATTCACTACAACAGCATAGGTAGGTATGAGATTAGTGTGGGGCTAAAAACTGGTTATGAACCTCTGACTGAAATTTCCAGAGTATCAGTGTCTTTTAGGGGTTCCAGCAGCTACAGCGCAATAACAGAGACCTGAAATTTTACTCAAAAGCTTGAAAACAGACAGATACAACAGAATAGAGAAATGTAGCAATGTGAGTAAATGAACATAAAGTGTGACTAGTAAGGAAGTACCATGGTCTGGAGAGATAACAAGGCAGCAGAATATAAGGTGAAGTCTAAAGATGAAAGTGATGGTGTCATGCAATGAAAGCCAGTCAAGCTCCAGTGACACGGCGCCTGGTGACCACCTCTAAGGCTAGCTCCGGTGGTTGGCGGCCGGCCCTTCTCTGCGCACAGGAGAAGCTGGTGGAGCTGTTCGCGTAGCGGGAAGGTTGGCGAGGTCCACAAAAGGGCTCGCTCAGCCCACCAATGTTGAAAGCACAGGAGGAGGCAAAGAGACCAGGAGGGGCTCTTTGCAGGGTAAACAGGGTGAGTTTATTGGGGTGTGAGGCTCCAGGAGCCACGGACAGAAGAGCACAAAAAGCAAAAAAGGAGGGCTTGACGTGGGGTTTTATCTGGCTACAAAATGGGGGGAGTAAACTGCAAAGAACCAATCAATATGGGGCAAGGGGGTTATACATAGGCAGGGAAACATACAGTGAACCAATGAGGTACAGGGTAGGTGGGGAAGGATAACCGAGAGCCAATGGGACATCAAGGAACAAAGAACTTTCTGGAACATAACCATAAGTGGGGGAAGAAGGGAGGAGAGAGCAGAGGCCAATGGTGGGGGACAGATCTACATACTCAGGCAAGGGCTTCTGGGCCCTCACTATGATCTTGAGGCCCCTGGCCTTTGACCATGTCCCACCATTGAACACACTTGGGTGTTGGCAAACCGAACACACCACAACACTCCAGAAACATTTTTTATATTTCTTGTGATCTATCTCACCAAAAATCATAATTACTGTAGCAATTGGCTTACCCAAAACATATTTTCTTCGTCTTCCTAACAGCCCCCGTTTGAAGCCAACAAATTTTCTTGGATCTCTGTGGAGAGCACAACTTCCTTTTGAACTGATAAATTATAGAGCATGGTATCCTGCTTTTTAAACACTGCTGATGAAATTTTAACTCCACAAAATGTGTATCCTCCTTTTGAATGGATTCTGTCAAATGTGAATCTGTTTTAATTGATTATTGTTAAAGGAAGTGATATATATAAAATTAAGAAGCTAGTCTCTACCTCAGGCATTTCCCTGCCGTGGTTCCTACAAAAATACTCGACCCTGCACTAGGCTTTGTGCTCCGGCAGCTTCCCTGTCCTAGATATCCCTGCTAGGTTGGATGAAGCTCAGGTGTGTCCCAATGGGCCCCATCTGCAGCTGGGACAATGGCAGCAATGGACCTGAAAAACCCAGGATGTTCCAGAAGAACCTCTTATCTAATTTATTTAGTTTTGTCTCTTTTCTTCTAAAAATAGAAATGTACCACTTTGTTTAGCGGCTTGATGAAAACATGAGTGCATATTCACATATTCTACACAAACGTTTTGTTACAAATGACCGTTTTCTTCATGAGTTACTTTGCACAAGAAATCTCTTTTCTTTGTGTAGGGGATCAGAAAGACAGAACTTTTTTTTTCCGGTGCAGCTGACATTTTACAATTCAGGGTTGAGAAAACAAGAAGAAAGTAAAATGTATTCATATATAAGTATCAGAGGGTATTCCTCTGATCTTATTTTGGCTAGGATCAAGAACACCCAACAGGCTAATGACACCTGTGTCATTTGTAAAACTGGAGTAGTAGAGACACTTTTGCCTTTAGCACTTCTCCCTGCTGCTATAAAATTTATGAGCATTATATGCTACCTGGACCAGGAGGTCTCTGCTCTTGTAGCATTTATGAGCTTTGCAGGAGTGCCAGGGAGTGAGGAACTGTGAAATCTTCCAGAAACTATTGAAATTTCAGAGCCATAGACTGAGAAATTTGCAATTCTTATAACCTTTTTTGCATAGGAAATAGATTTCCATCAATCAGGAGGTATAGGGGCCTTCCTATGGGAGTACCTAACTGAAATTAGCCCAACGATCTCACTCTAAAATAGTAAAAGGCTCCAGTCTGAGCTAACAGAACAAACCATTGTTATTAGGTGTAGCTACCTTTGAGATAAGTTTTCTGTTGCCTTTCCTCCAGCTATTAATAGCAACATAGAAAGATGAAGGTTTATGTTGTTTTTTCCAAAGGTGGAAAACTCAGGTATGTGCTAGGGACTGTAAATATTGAAAACTGCTGTAGACTAGCCCTGAGGTTCCTCCACAGCTTCTGTGAATCTGAGAAAAATCTACTGTGAATTAATATCATTTTCATGTGTGTTTAGGTAGATGTGTCATGACAATAAAAAAAGTCCTTATAATCTTAACTGGGAAAGATTTTTGCCTTTTTGCGGCAAGTCTAGTGAAGCAGTCATAAGAACCTTAAAAAGCCACACAAGGTTCAGTTAAACCCTGCATACACCACATGCTTCACTGTCACAGACAGCACTGAAGTAATGGCAGACATCATCCTGAAACCCACTCTGACTGTGAAACCTGTGAAGTGACTGACATCCAGGGGAGAGAAATAAATTAAAATCTAAACCGCTTCTTGGTTTACTGCAAGCAGACTCTTGAAGAAATCCAAAGCTTACACTGAGTATGCGCTTAAGGAATGTTTTATATTCAGACTAATTTTGATAAATATCCAGACTAATTTTGGAAATTGAATTGAATACTACATTGGTCCTCCCATTTGATCCAGGGGAAGAAACATCTTGACTACCTTAGGGAGGAGAAACCTTCAGATGAATAGAGTTGTACCTCCTCAATTAGGAGCTGTGTGACTGCTGAGGCAGTTGGGCCCAGACTAAGAAAACAAACACCATCGCACAGCAAGGAGAACTAATCTTAAGGCAAAGCTTATGAGCTGCAATCCCATCTTCCCTCATATCGAGGAATGAAAGCAGAACTGAGAACATGTCTAGCAGGTGAACTGAGGGGCTAATTGTATAAGAAAGCAGCAGATTCACAGGAGGGAGAAGCACCTTCAAAGTCCTCAGCGTGGAAAAGGGTGATGGGGGTAAAAAACATTTAGAGACATGAAGGAAGGGAAAGCTTGAGTGAAGTGCTGTCTCCTGTAACTCATCTCCATGCCAAAAATGTTTCTAGACGTACGTCCTCCAAAGGGTCTGGCTGCAAATCACTTGGGAAAACTGGATTGGTCTCCCCCAGCCCCAGAGCATTATACTCCAGCAGCAGCAGCCTCTGGAAGAGAAAGCAGGGTTTGGCTTAGCTGGAGCTACACAGCTCTACCCTGGGAGGCCTGATAAAATGTGCCGTACTTTTCTACATCTTGAGTGATCCTGACTAGCTTATTTACATATTTCCAGCTTCCAGCAGACCTGGAAAATACTCATTCTGGAGACCAACTCCTGGTTATTCTCATATCATTCTGGACTGCACTGAAAAGCTAAATTTTGTGGACGTTCAACTTCCCAATCTATTGTCCAGTTTCAGTCATGTTGGACAAAAGAGCAAAAGTCTCAGGAAGAATCAGACAGGGAACCTACAGACTCCACAGAAAGCTGCAGGCTGCACAGAGAAGACACTGTGGTCCAAATACCCACAGGCTTACCTCAGCCATTTGTGAGTCTTGAAAGAGATGTGCAGTCAAATGGTTGCCTGCATACTGCTGTCAAACTACTCTGCAGGAAGAAATTGTACATATATACAGGGACAACAGAAAATCTTACTATAATTCAGTCCTAAATCCAATCAAGCAAGAGACATAAATCTGTGGACAACTAGGTTTTGAAAGAACAGGTGCTTGCAAAACTGTTTGTTATCTAATTAAATTTTCTATCCATTTTCTACATGTTGTTAATAATCTCCATATGAATGTTTACAATCTGCCTGAATCTACAGACCAAAACCAGTAACTCAAAATGCACAGGAGAAAGTGATTGTGTCAGCACTGCATGTTCCTCCTGATGGTGTACTGGAGACTAAACTCTTTAGTCAAGGTAACCTCGCTGGCTTTTCTTCCTGTACTGGCTCAAACAGGAGTTTCATCTATGAAGTGTTATAATGGGCAGTGAAAGCATTAGTAGTAGCTCGGGCAGGGCACTTTAGCCCTGAATTGAAGTTATCAAAACCGATGAACATGTTCTTAAATGTGTGCTTAGGAGTTTGGCTAAACTAGGTAAAGGTCTTGATTATAACCTAAAAAAGTTATGACTCAATTGAAAAAAAAGTCAGATTGATTCAGGTTATGGGTAGTTTGGGCTGGATTAACAATTAAGGTTTAGTCCTTAGTTTAAAAAGAAATATGCAGCTTGCATTGCTTGTTACTGGACTTGGATTTATCTGAAAGGATTCATTTATGTGAAAGCACATATCTTTTTTGTGGAAAAAATCCCAAAATAATAATGAAGGCAAAATTACTACTGACTTCAGAAAGTCAACATTTTTAATTGCTTCATACCAATATTCAGTGATTTTGCTGGCCGACTACAGATGCCTTCTGAAAAGGGAGAAATTAAAGGTTCCATGTTCACAAGCAGTTTGTGGAGAGAAGAAGAATTGCAGGGAAATTAGGAGAGGTTCCTTGCAAAGTCAGAAGGAAAAATCATGAAGGTATGATTTTGAAGTCCAAGTGAAAGTTGAAAAGCTAAAATGTCAGATGACTCCTTTTTCAGACTGGGGAGATTAATTCCTTGTATGGATTCATTAGGAGTAATTCTGGTGTATGGTAGCATCTCCCCCAGTTATGAGTACCATAATCAAAACTGTTACTCATGGATGAATTTATGTAAACAGAATGGGTATTTTCCCTCCCCTACCAATTTTGAAAAGCTGTCAAAAGGTATTTTATCTGTCCAATAGCTCTCATCACAGCCCAATTACATCAAATTACAGATAGAGAGTTTTTCACGACTGCATTGAAACAGAAGTCCAATGTTGAAAACAAACTATGAAAATGCAGGATGAGTACGTAATGTACTGTTTCACACACAAAGTAAAATCTCTATTATGCATAAGTACTTCAAAGTTTCTTAGGATATAACCTGGGATCTTGCTAGCTCCTATTTTCTTCCTAAGTCAAAGAATTTAAAGTCGTTACATTCTCTGCCATTTAAATGGGAATTTTGAACAGCCTGAAACTAAAATATTTCATCATTAGACTGTCGGCTGCACACAGCAGAATGAAAGGATTTGCTTCTGCATCACAAGACTTGCTCTGGGTTCTAGTGCAAAGCTTTATGTTTTGGATAACTTTGTCTCTCAAGACCTGAAGGTCAGATGTTGTACCATATTTCTCTGTATTTCAGAGAACTATGCTTTGCCCTCTTAGAAGCATGAGAAGGCAGAATTGCTATCAATTAGCCAAAATGTCTATGATTCTATAAGAAAAAAACTTATAAAACTCATTAGTGTCTTAAAATGTATTCTTTATGCAGCCAATTTATTTTGAATGAAAGTCACAAATAATTTTTAAAGTAGAAATGCAAGATTTCATTAGACATTCTTAATTATACAAGTATACAAATACCCTAAAATAAGCCTTTGCTGTTTTCTTAACCAAATTAAAGCTTTAAATGAGAAAAAATTTTGTAAGCAAGGTGCATAATTTTCACTGAATATCCATACCTTCTTAAAATGCCCAAAACCTACCATTAGCTTCTTTCTAAGAGAATTGCTTTCCATTAATTATGTGTTAGATGTGCAAAGCAACACTGTAGCTAAAAAGAATGCAACTGTAGAAATGACTTTTTGTCCTATTCCTCTGTTAGAGATTCCAGTTGTGCCTTTTGCCAATAAAGCACCTGAAAGTTGACAAAAAAGTATTAGACACAACAGAAATCCATCATACAGAAAAGCCTGGGAAAAGGAGATATGACAAATTACATGGGCTAAATCTGAGCAGCCTGGAGTTCCTGCAGATCCTGTGAAAAATGAGGCATGTGGGTTGACAATACAGGTAGCAGAATGTCTCTCTCCTGAAATGTGGACTTGATCCAGCTCTCAACCATTTTTGTGTAACAGACGAGTGAGGCCAATAGTTGTGTAAAAAACCAGCATGAATGAGACCAGAATAAAGGGCAAAATGTCCTTTGGTTAATTACTGCACTTTGTAGGATACACAGACAACCCATGTTAGTGTGGCTGCTCCAGTACAACAATGCTGTGGTGAGATGAGATCTGGGGCTTCAGCTGCCCCCTGGGCAACAAAGATGGGAAAAGGGAAAGTGGGCACCTGCCACTGATAGGAGCAGGGAACCCATCTCACTTCCCACAGAGGAGAGGGATGATGCCCTTACCCTGTCAGGAGAAGTTCTGCAATCACAAATGTGAAGAAGAGAAGCTCATGTTTTATCTGGTATAGCAAAAAACGGGCAAGGAAAGGTGGAGCAGCTCACTCAGGATGATATAGAAAGCATATGGCACCAGTAGGTTTTTGGGGAAGGGCAGTTTTCCCTTTAGTCTCTCATTTTACTACCTGTTTTTGGTATAAGGCAGCACAAGTTTATCCTCTGGCAGTTTATGCTGAGAGGTCTCTTGTGTTGAAAAGGAACCAGAGGAAGGAAGGGGAAAGGCACACTAGTACTCCAGAGCAGCTCAGGCAGAAATGCAAACTAATAAAAATGATGATGATGTTAATAATAATACAATATGTGAAATAACTACAGCTGACATATGATCTATTGATTAAAGTCTTTCGTATGACAGGATGTCAGCCAGCAGAAATAGGAAATCAATACCTCATTTAGCAGCAAAGAACGACTCAACCTCCTCCAGGCCAAAGAGAGACAGGGCTGCTTGAGCAGACAGTATGAATTTATTTGATCTACTTTTGTGAAAAAGAAAGGTTTAATTATACTACAGAATGTGTTTCCTTGAATCCAGCAGGGAGGGGGAGTTGTTAGGAAGCTTATGAGCAATTAGTCAATCTAACCAAACAACAGAAGTGTTCATGCATTTCACTGCATGCTTCTGGGATGTCAGGATTTTTGGATAAACCAATGACTGCAGATTCCAGTAAACATGAATTTAAGTACATACAACAAAGACAGGAAAGGTAATGTTTTCAGGACGTGCATATTATTTATATATTTGCTGCAAAATGCAGCAAATTCTGCCCCAAAAGTTGGTTGTCTGCCACTGGGAGTTGACAAGCCACAAAAAACATGTCCATGAGGAGGCCCTGATGGAGGAATGTTCTTCACACTGGATATGAGCACATTCCTCCAGGTAGGAGCACACGGGTGCATCTATTGTTCCTGTTGGTCTCCTGGGCCACAGGAGTTTTCTAATCCATGCTTCCAGACATGCACACAATTGGGAGATTTTTGTCCCATCTATTTTTTTTTTTTTTGAGGCAAGTATTTTAATTCTAAGGGTTTTAGTCTTATTTCCTATAAATGAACCCCTGGTGAAAACAGAACTAGAAATAACTCATGCATTTTTAATGGAGAAAGCAGGATAGCCCAGGAATACAGGATCTGTGGAAGAAGTAGACATCACATGATATTTTTATAACTAGGTTGTGTACAAAAGATCTACTGCTTCATGAGCCCAGAGTTACTGAGATTCACGAAGGACTCAAAAGGAGATAATTCTATGGTTTGCAGGTTGTGATTTGTGGGCAGCTTATAAGGAGTCATACTTGCCTTATTTCTCTTCACAAGAAGAGAGTAAAGCAACAAAAAAGACATGAATACAACAAAGCAATTTGTAAAACTACACAGGAAAGGTCTTCACTGCACCAGAAATATTGCATTTTCATGCATACAAACCACAAGTGATCTGCAGGGAAAACTGATTCTCTACAGTTTCACAGAAAAAGAGGTATTATACACATAGTTTCACAAGAGAAGGTTTAGCACAAGCACACTTTCCATCCAGGACCTCTCCAACCATTATTCTTCTCCCTCACAGCTTGCTCCTTCTTGTAATCCTGAAGGAAGAAATCCTTCAAAGGCATGCTTGTTACCCAAGGTGCAAGGTGCACATGTGAAAATGTAACACTGAGGGACATGAAAAATGAGCACCTCAACAATACTGGGTGCTCATCCCTGGAAGGGCACAGTGACAACTTTGATTAAATTCATTATTTCATCTTTGCCCGCACCACTTAACCTCACCATAGTGCAGCTACTGGTATTTAAGTTGCCAGGATGGTGGCACTTGGGCTCCCAGTCAATAAGAAGGGGTTGCGGGAGAGACTGAAGAAATTTCCACCATATTCCTTTTTTCTGTGTACATCTCACCTGAACACAGAGCTCCTCTCCTGAACAAAGTTAAATTCCAGTTGTTTCTTTTCAGGAACTGGAATTAATGCTTTTGCTTTATTCTGTTAAATAGTCTATTCCTTGTTTTAGCAATTGTACGAGGTGAGTTTTATTTAATATATTATGTACTACCACTACAATGGTTCCCTGATAACATGGCTGTAAGTGATCTTTTCCTGAAGCTTTGTTGACAATCTCAGTGAAGGCCAAAGATAGAAAGCGCAGGAATACTAAATAACCCGTTAATCAAAAATATTGCAGCTAAAATTGACTGGCAATGTATTCTGGGGAAATCCACAGAGTCACTGGTAATCCTTGCCAGTTCTCTGTTTTAAAAGAGGCATTTGTTTCCAGAGCAATAAATGGCTTACAAAAATAAATTAAAAACAGACGATGGAGAATTAATGAATCCATAATTTCAACATGCAGAGATCAGGATGAAAGCTCAGTGTTACGCAAGCATACATTTTTATTCTGTTTATTTTTGTAGCATGCCCAACAAAGAGTTAATTTATTCTTGGTTTAAGCAAAAAAAAAAAAAATTAGGCTCACACTATTGACTTGATTGTGAAGTTTTACTATTAATATAACTGTTTTTTATAACTATCAGTACCAGGCACCACATCCAGAGTATTGTACATTCTCGGTATTTGGTACAGCAAACTAATTAAACCCTATCCTGGATTCCTAGGAAATGCAATAGCCCAACCATGTAATAGGCTCACTACTTATAAGGACAACATCAGGTCTCTGGGGACCTTGGAAAGGTTCCAATATCTAAGTCGTCTTTTTTCAACAAGTGATTAGCTCACAACAGTGGTGACCAGAGTACATGTGCCCTGGTTTCAAGCAGGGCTGTGGTTCAGAGAGCTCCCTCATTGCAGCCACGTGTTCAACATGCAGCAGTGTGAATCCTCATGATCCGCTGGCACAAGCACACTGGAGTTCCACGACCTGCTCCTCTAGGGATGGGTGGGACGACTCAAGCCCAAAAGGAGCTTTGGAGCATCATTACCTGCAAAACCATGGCTTCTCTTGGGATTTGCAGTCCACTTGCTGCAACATTGCAAAGAGCAACTCTGGTTTTTTAGCCTAATACAGGCAAGGCTACTGCTTTTAAAAAAACCCAATAATACAGTTATTTTTGTACGGACATCTAGAGATTCAGGAGTGCACATGTTGAAGTGTGTGGTGATATTGCCTCCTTTTAGAGACAAAGCACATGATTGTTTTAGTTCCACCTCTACAGCTCAAGCAAACCAGTGCTAAAGTGGAGTGGCATCAGCCCTTGTAGCTGAGGTTGGGATGTCCCAAGCAGAGCTGCTATAATTGTCCTAAGAATAAGTACTGGATCTGCATGGAGGATGACAAAGGTGACAATTTTTTGGAACAGGAATGAAAACAAAACCTGAGCTATTTTTCAAGGCCTGAAACCTGTGAGCTGCTGGCTGAGCAGGTGCTAGTTGGGACGTGGACATGCAACACAGAGACTTCCCTACCACAAACTCTCCCTGCAGTAATGTCAAGAAAGGCACAATTCAAGGACATTAAGACATGGAAAGCTGTACTTTGCACAACTCAATATTAATTTCTATTCTAGAAATTTCTGTAGTAGGTTACAACTTTATTGTTTTCAAACTGTCGGTGTGATGGAAATACTCTCCTCCTTTTACAGCCAAGGAACCCAAGGTATGCAGACTATCAACCCTGTATCATGTTTCACTATAGACTGTCCAACCTGCCTCCCAAAAAACCTGCCTGCAGCTCTGCTGGCTCCATGGAAATGCAAAAACCTTCAGGCAAGTGCCACAGGACCTGAAGGCCCCCCACTACACACTGCCCCTCAGACGTCTCAGTTGGCACCACAGCAGCAGTGGAAGATCCAGCACATCACCAGAGCTTGGACCAATTCAGAATACTTCATGCCCTTGGCCACCATCAAGCATTCCTATGCTCCAAGCCTGGCCTGGCAGGTTCTGTAGCTGGGGCAGTCTAGCCACACCTTCATCACAGAAGCATGATCTTCCCAGTGCAGAAACTGGACATGAAGTGAAATACAGCACTGCCCAGTGAGCACCTACCTCATCCTTTGGACTCTTTGAGACTTTCTAGGATTGTTCTTGATACTGTACATTTTGAATATTTCATGCTGCAATGCAGCATACTAGCTGACATCTCAGGAGGAATTTTTGAACTCATATAAATTAATTATCCCTCCTACCCACAGATCATTTCTTCAGCAGGCTTGGACAGTTTGTTCATTAGCTACCAGTTAAAAACCACCGAGTTTTCCCCTTCAAAGCTGTTTTTCAGTTAACATTGTGTATGACTGTTTTCTGTATTCTTTTGCATAGATCACCTATTTTGTTTACAATTTCTTGAAGCTTAAGTCTAAAACAACAAAGCTAGACATAGAATCACAGAATTACTTAGGAAAAGACTCCTCCTTGAACGAGGCTTATATAAAAGATGGGGACAGACTTTTCAATAAGGACTGTTGCTATAGGACAAGTGGTAATGGTTTTAAACTAAAAGACAGTATATTCAGATAAGACATGAGGAAGAATTTTTTTACTATTAGGGTGGTAAAACACTGGAATAGGTTGCCCAGAGAGGTGGAGATGACCCTTCCCAGGAAACACTCAAGGTCAGGTTGAATGGGTCTCTGAGCAACCTGGTCTAGCTGAAGATGTCCCTGCTCACTGCAGAGGCGTTGGACTAGATGGCCTTTAAAGGTCTCTTCCAATCCAAACTATTCTATGAATCTATGATTCTGACTCATGCCAAAAGGCATATGTATCATATACTAAGAAAATGGACTTTCTGGGTTCAGCAAATGAAAGGCAGTAGAAGCAGCTGCTCAGGGACTGCAGATGGCACTGGGGAAAGGTGGGGCTGGGATCAAACACCTGCTGAAAATGAGAAATGGGAAGGTAGAAAGCTTACCGGTTTTGCTTTCATTACAGGTCCAGCCCCAGGCAAGATTGACATACACTGTTAAAGCATTTAAGTGTTTAAGTGTTTAAAGAACTTGCATCATGTTATACGAAGTGTACATGCTGTCATGGCCATGCACAAGTCAGAAATGAAACTGAGAAACTAATAAATCTGAATGTACCTGCTCTGTGTCTGAACAGAAAAAATCCCCTCCAGGGCCCTACCAGCGCACCTGAACTTTGATAACCCTGTGATGTTCTGCCGAGCACAGGCTTCCAGCTGTGGCAGTGACTGTCTACCAAGCTACAAAACTCCGAGCTAACCATTAAATTCTGTTAAGGCTGGAGTTGGATGGATGTTCTCAGGATGGATGTTAACTGTCCTTTTCCAGTTGCAGTTGAAGGGGGGGATTAGCCAAGTACTGGGTGGGATTTGTGAGCCCTGGGGTGTACTTCCTGCACAGACCTCCCTGGAGTGCCAGGACTGCCAACCTGTGACACGCCTTGGATGCACTGAAAATCCTGAATGAGAGATAGAAATGGCATGAGTGAGAAACACGTGGCCAAAAGCATTATCTTTTACATTTTCTAAAAAACTCATGCCATGTCAGCAGTTAAATCCATAAAGCAATCTCAAAAGGCAGGACCTTTTTTCTAAGGCAGAGGCAAATTGCTGAAAGTTTTCTTCTTTCCCATGCTCAGAACAAAGGGCTGTTGAGGACAATTTGTGGGGCAGCTGGTGAACCTCCTCGACAAAAGTGTAAGGCCGACTTTAATGTATTCCTATCACAAGCAGTGAGGACATTTATTAAAGAGCACTGTACTCCAAAACCTGCTCTAAAGCTGTTAAATCTCATCTTTGGTTCTTCAACATGGTTATAAAATACATGAAGCCAATTGGCTGCATGGCAGCTGCTGTGACTTCTCTGTGCAAGTTACATCCCCGCCACCACTAAAGTGCTTTACCCTGAGAAAAGCACCATCTAGGCAGCAGCAAACAAAAGATGGGCACCATTTGCCAAGACCTAATTTCTCATAGATCTCTGTTGTTAATGACACAGAAGGAGATGGTTGTATTTGGTCACCTCACACCTTGTGATAACATCTGGACCAGAACACCAAACCAACCTGCACTACACTGCAGCACAGTCTCCTCCATGGCTTACCCGCTGCAAAACAGTGCTGGGAAGGAGGTGATGCGAGTGGGTAACAGGGAAGGAGGTATTTCTAACTGGTTTGAAGCATATCTAGGGATTAGGCATCACAAATATGGATTTAATTTTGAATTTTGACTAAAACTATTTCCATGCTCAGTTTTTTAAAAGAAAACTCTATGTTGTCTACAGCCAGTTTTCACCAGTCTCAGACTAGGTAAAAGGCTACTGGAAAATTATTTAAAGGAAAATCCTGACGTCTTACAGGAAGTCCTTCAAAGCAGGGCTTTAGACTTGATAGTGGCAATAACAAATTTTTATTTGGAAAATCTTACTGGATCTTTCAGAAGAAATCAGTACAGAAGAGGGAGGTAACCTCCGTCCATATAACTGTGTGTCACACAAAACACCAACACTTATTTTTAAAGCAACTGTCTGCCTATGCTGAATACGCTCCCTAATCACAGGACTTTAAAGAGTATTTGTGCACTTGCTCCTTTTGCAAATGTCAAGATCACTAAGGGATTAACTGTAACATTTTATAATCATTTTTGCTTCTCAGCAGTTCATAAAGAAATGCTTACGCCATGGGAATTTTACTTTATAAATTTTTTTTATTTGCCAGATTGTGAGATCAAACAGAGCCAAAGCAATTATCTGCAATTCTCAAATGACAGACATACAAACATAAATGTTTGCAGCAAAGCAAAGAAAGTGCCGAATTTCTTTGTAATGCAACAGAAAAACAAGGGTTGCGGCATTTTTAAATGCCTTGATTAAAACTCGCGGTGGGACAATACATCAGGTGTTATTGCAAGGTCAGCTCTGCTGAATGAAGCTGAACCATATTCAGTCTCTGCAGTTATATATGTCCTTATGTCACTACTTGGGACTACTGAAGCACAAAGCTGGAGTGTGATGTGCTCAATTTGTCTTCCCGTTGCATCATAAAGCAGCAAAACCAGTCCCAGGTAAGGCACAACCGCACCGTGAAATTTGTGGAAGACTTGGAAGAAGCTCCTGAGCTTTCTCTTGGGACTACTCTTGGAAGACAAAAGCAGCAACAGGAAAAGAGTGGTCCCCTACAGAAGCACATGGACAATAAAGCAGCCTCCAGAGATAAACCAGAGTCGCACTGATGGCACATTGTCACAGTTGACATTCCTTCAGGATTCGCTACAGCCTGGGGATGGAGTGGCTGCAAAGCTGCCTGGTAGAAAACAACCTGTGGGTGCTGGTCAACAGTGGCTAAACATGAGCCAGTGTGCATGTCCAGCGGGCCAAGAATGGCATCCTGGCTTGTATCAGGAATATTGTGGCCAGCAGGACCAGGGCACTGATTGTCCTACTCTACTCAGAATCACAGAATCAGTCAGCTTGAAAGGGATCACAGTGGGATCAAGCAGGGATGTCCTAGAGCACAGGATTTTATCCAGATGGTTCTTGAGTATCTCCAGTGAGGGAGACTCCACACCCTCTCTGGGCAGCCTGTTCTAGTGCTTGGTCCCCTGCACAGTAAAGAAATTCTTCCTCATATTCGGGTGAAACTTCCTGTGCATTGCTTCTTGTCCAGTGATTCTTGTCCTCTTGGTTGGCATCACTGAAAAGAGCCTGGCTCCATCTTCTTGGCACTCCCACTTTAGATACTTATATACTTGGCACTGATGAAGCCACACCTCAAATCCTGTGTTCAGTTTTGGGCCTCTCACTACAAGACAGACATTCTCATGCTGCAGTGTGTCCAGAGAAGGGCTGACAGAGGTGGTGAAGGGTCTGGAGGACAAGTCTGATGAGGAGCAGCTGGGGGAGCCAAGGGTGTTCAGCATGGAGAAAAGGAGGCTCAGGGGAGACCTTATCAGTCTCTACAACTGCCTGAAAGGAGGCTGTAGCCAGGTGAGGATCAATCTCTTTTCTCAGGTAACAAGCGACAGGACCAGAGGAAATGGTCTTAACTTGCACAGGAGAAGTTTAGATTGGATATTAGAAAAAAATTTCTTTGCCTAAAGGACTGTCAAGCGTTAGAAGAGGCTGTCCATGGAAGTGGTGGAGTCACCATCCCTTGAGGTATTTAAAAGATATCTAGATGTGGTGCTTAGGGACATGGTTTAGGGGTGGACTTGGCAGTGCTGGGTTAACAGTTGAACTCGATGATCTTAAAGGTCTTCTCCAACCTAAAGATTCTATGATTGCAATGAAGAAAACACCCATGATCAGCTTGGACCTCTGAAAATATCCGCTTTCAGTGCACCTTTCTGGCTGCTGCAACTAGAGCACTGCTGATCTGAAGAGTGCAGTATGTAGTTATGCAGAAACATCACTTGCACCCTTACAGCCCAATTGTATAATCACAGTGCTATATAAAGAGGTTCTCCACAGGGGACCCAGCAGGCACACTCAATAGTCCCTTCTTACATGCAAAATAAGGATCTGAAGGCTGACATGCAGTGAAGCTTGAAATGTGAAAACAGCACACTGAAAGTTCAATATGCAATTAACCATAAAAGCAACACTGCCTCAGTTTTCAGAAGCATTTATAATACGATGTCTGAGCTGATTTAATAGTATGGAAAAGACAGCAACTGACAATATCTCTCAGAGGAACAGAACATACAGGTGTATTTAAGTCACATACACGTGACAAAAGTTGTAAGTGGGAAATAAATGATCAAGAAGCTCAAGATTTTCAAAAGTTGACCATAATTTTAAAGATATTTGGTGTAGTCAAGTTGCAATACAGGCCTGTTTTCAGAATATGCTGAGTAACCCTTCTCTGACAGCGACATCACTCTGAGGCATCTCAAACCACGTACCCAGGAACTGTGACATCCTCAGTGACAGTGGTTTTTGATGACAGCCACCAGAAGGACAAGGTGCTCGGAGGCAATTGCCTCGGGTCCCATGAGTGCTCAGCTCCACGTTTTGCTCCTCTGCCATTTCTGTGTGACCTGAGTGCAGCCTGAGCTTACCCAGACTCAGTTTAAGTGGGGACACATTGAATTAATTTTTAAGAATGTCCTTTCAGGATTGTTCAATTTTTTTGTTATCAAAAGAAATATGAACTGTATGGGAAAGGACAGTAAAACCCTGCCCTCAAAGAATATTTGATTATTTCTGAAAAGGTGGAAAAACCATGCATGCAGAATACAGAAAATCAAAAAGATGAAGAACCTCAGGGTAAGGAAAATTTGTGGAAAAGCTTCTGTCTTTGAGTTTCAATAGAAAGACTGACAGCTTTAAATTTTGTGAGATAATCCAGATTAACTCCCATTCATTCTCTCTTCTCCTTTTCTTCCCTTCCTTCACCTCTCTCAGCCTGCCACCTCTTCTCCAGCATAGCTTAAACTTCAAATTCATCATTTACTTCAAATTCTCACACATGCAAGTTTATTTCACTCTTCTGAATGGAAGCAAATGATTTTATTTTCATGGCTCACTCTCCCAATGCCTTCTGCACGGTCTGATACATTAATTCAGATTATCATTCTATGCACTTTTTGCATTAATTCTCAACTGACTGACCCTCTTCATCTGTAATTATTACCACGAAGGTTTTGAATATCATTAAACTCTTCTCACCGACTGCATTAACTTTAAAAGGTAATTTGATTAATTCTGCAAGCCACTGGTAGATGGAGATTTAACGCCTCATGGAATTTCTGCATTATCAGTATTTTGCAGCAACCAGATCTGAAAGATAAACAAAATCCTTGGAGACCAGATGAAAAAGGTTGGTTGTTTTTGTGAAAGATTTTAAGTAATTTTGTTAAGCTTCAAAAACAGTGTTCTAAATTGTTTTTCCCAGAATTACAAACAGATCATTCCTCTGCATTCCCCCACAGTACTGATTTAATAACTTTTCATTTCTGTGAAACGCATATATTTCCAGAGCTCAGCCAAAGGTTCTTCACTTGGGAAAACACAATGTCTGTGAGGCAGCAAAAGTTATCAACTGATAAATTATAGAACAATATAGCCTGCCAAAACAGTCAACATGTAAAGACTTCACCTAAGTTCAAAACTTTGTGGAGAGCAAAGACGCATGCTAATGCAGCATCAGTGGCTGGTGTCACATACAGCAGATGCTGCTGTGTTTAAATAAAAGTACTGAAGGATGGTAAGGATGGTAATAGTGTAAAATATGGCTATAGCATTACTGAGCAGCAATGTATTGCATTAATGACCCAGTGTAAACAACTGCAGATAGCAATTCTCCAGCAGAGATTTCCCCCTTCTCCTCCTTAGGCATGTCCGACGGCTGTACTGGCAACAGCTCTTTTCTGTGTCTACTACTTCAAGGGTAGCAGAAAGCAATATTCATTAAAATTTCATAAGTGTTAGTAAAGGCTCAAATTACAGATTAGAGTAGTGAATTAGGGCTACATGATTCCTTGCTCGGCATATATTGAAGGGCAATGAAAACAGAACTCTCCCAAGGAGTTAATGCAGAGGCAGCACCCTTAGAAAACATCCTTCTGACCCATGCCAGAGCACATCAGCTCCAAAGACAAACTGCTAGCCCAGCGAGGCAGAGCTGCCAGAGAAAAGATGAGTTGAGTGGTTTGTTTGAGGTCTAGTAATCAGTACAAATTTGTGTCCTTCACGGCACAGGTAGCAGAAAAGTATCATGACATTATCAAGCACTGTGACACTCTTACTGACAAGACACTGACTTTTCAGAAGGCAGTAGTTGGGGGCTTTATCTCTCCTTGTATCAGGGATCTCCCTCTCCTCTGGGGTTTGATTGCTTGGGTCAGGCAAGGTTAGAAAGGCTGCAGGTGTCCAGCTTCAAAGAAAGCCATGGGAAGCCTTAGCACAGGTCCCTCTACTCTGCTCAGGAGCTGCATTTAAGCAGAGGATCCCATCCTTGATCTCTGTCTGAGCTGTGCTGCAGGAAAGCCTGTGCCTCATCTCACAGGTGGCTGGGTACAACACTGGGAATGGTCCCGTGCTGCTGAGACTGATGCCGATGTTATCCAGAAGGGCATGAAAAAGGTGCATAGGAAATGATATTTTTTCTTTTTCTAGTAATACAACTGTGAAGTGAAATACTGGGAAATCATCAAGCAGGATGTTTATAGCACATAAAGGGAAAGATTCTTTTCCCCTCTACAGAATGAGTAATTGAACTGTGAATGCAACACTGCAGAATGCTGTAAAAAATAAATAAACACATTAGAAAATAGACCAGACAGATAAATTTACAGAGGATAAATTCATACCCATATTCCAGGCAATTGGACTAGATGATCACTGTCAGTCCCTTGCAACTGAACTATTCTATTCTATTCTATTCTATTCTATTCTATTCTATTCTATTCTATTCTATTCCATTCCATTCCATTCCATTCTAGTCTACTCTTTTTTTTGTTTGTTTTGCTATAGAACCGGGGTGAGGGGGCTAAGTCAGGCCAAAATCTGGTTGTCATATTTATGTTGAACAACTTTTCAGTGGTAACAGGGATTCATGGACTCAACTTACCACGTTAGCTTCTTGAGATAATAAGTATTTCTTCCTCCAAAACTCACACATTTGCATATGCACAATGTCCTAGGTTTGCCTAGGACAATGGGCAGAGTGCCCATCATCTGGAGGAGCACAAGGAACAGGGCTGGCTAAATGCTGGGATGCTTGACCTGTGGGTCTGCAATGTGAAGGTCCGACTCCAGCAAATGGGACCCACACTCAAAGCTTTCATGGTACAAGTCCAATAAGATCTCGAGCTTTTCATGCACCCCCCAGCTGCCCACAGGCAGCGTTTCAACTGCACCTTTTGTTACCCTGTGTGGGTGTTCTAACTACTCTTGTCGTTGCTATCTCTACAAGCCAATTAAACATCTGCTAATGATGATCCTATCATTAGATCAATGAGGGAAACTGACCTACAAAAACCCAGGATTTCTCACCAGTCAGCCTGGCTTTGTTATCACCTCAGTAGAAGGTATCATGTATTTGTGCTGCCCTACTCCAAAAGACAGTCTGCCTGCTTCAAACTGTGCTCAATATCCACTTGAATGTATAGACACACCAGTTGTCATAAAGCAAAGCATCAAAATGCATAATTATACTTCATCTATTGTGTGCACCTCACTGGCTAAGCTACATGGTATTATTTCTACTTCCTAACGGACCAGTTTAAATGATGAATTAATAAAGTACAAAAAACTTCAGAGACAAATTTCTGGAAAAATAATTCTGCTTTGTTCGATAAAATGTATTTTTAATTAATATGGTTTAGGTCATTCATTTTCTGTGTCAGTGCAGTGAAATGGACCTAAGTCTTTCCCAGGCCTGCATTTCTATTATTCTGTAACATTTTTCTGTATCAATCAGGTCTTGGAAATAGTAACAGATCAGACCTTTACAGATAAAAATGTCTATGGCAAATTTGCACAATTAGAACATCATTATCTTAATTAAACTTTAATGTTGTTTGCAATTTCTGATTTTTTTTTAAAAGCAGACACTGTGAGAGCTATATAGCATGCTTACAGCATACACAACTAATACAAAAATATGATGCTCCTGAGTTTTCTTGAAAAACTCTGGATGATATTTGTAAGATCTGATATTTCAATAAATATCTTCATGAGTGGAAACTTATTTCCAGTGCCAGTCAGTCTCCTTTTTTTTGCCAATTCAACTGCATATACACATACATACTTCTTTTTTCAAGCTCCAGCTGCCATAGCAGTCAAATTACACTGCAACAAAGATTTCCCTTGAACACAGAGGGAAAGAAAATATAAGAAGATCAAAATGAAACAGCAGAAGGCTGCTTCCAATACGCATTTCATAAGGGTCTGTATTATGAGTGGGCTGGAGCAAGACAGGGGAGGTCAGAGGAGAAGGGTTGACTGCAGAAGATGCCACGACAGCCATGGCTGTCCTGCTGTCACAGGGCTGGTGGCACCCACGCTGACACCAGAGAACCCACCCTATGGCTGACCTCCTCTCACAGAATATGCCCCCATTCTTACATTCCCCTCTTTATCTCTTTCCTTTCCAGTGAATCAGAACAGACACTTTTCAATTGACCTGCTATTACGTCCTGCGTTTCTAAAGCCCTTATTACTGCCTGGGCTGCCTCAACACACATCACATAAATTAACCATGGGCCAGTTTCCCCTGGTCACAGCATGGGTTAGAAAAGGCAGTTTATAATTCTCTCCACAGCCTCACATCAGCAATGAATCCTTCCCTTAGAACCTCTTTGAGCATCATTATTACTTTTTAATGCTATACTGCGAGTCATGGGTATTACCAATGTTATCACACTATATTCAACTTTAAAACATTTAAATGTGGAATTCACAACAGACGGCTTTTTGTAATGGAAGATAAATGAATGAGACCTAATTTTAATATTATTTGTTGAATATATGTAGATGATGGACTGGGCAACAGTAATACCACACAAACCATAACATTTTTTGATGCATTTTGTGATACATACATGTGTGTACCTTGCAGACAACACCAAAATCCAAGCTAGCATATATGGAAGGGAGGCAAAACTGACACCAGAAATCACTTTCAAAAATTTGTGTCCAGATGGGTGAAGAAAATAAACCATGTTCTTGAGGCATAATAGTGTCCCTAATCTCCCTTAAAAGTGGAAGCAATCTCATCTAAAGCAAGAGTTTTTAAGATGGTTTGGATACAAGGCAGATACATGTAACTGCTGAGAGAGCCAGAAGCAGGAAAATGAGCAAAATGTTGGTAACGAAGCATTTATGCAGCAGCTGCACTCTGCTGCAAAACGAGCACAGGTCGTTAAGTAGCAAAACACCTCCATCCATGACCAACACTTCAAAATTTGAGAGATTGTTTACAAATAACTGAAATATTCAGAATATGCTGTTTGTTGAGATCTATTTTTCATCCTGTTGGTTTTTAAAGCTCTTGTGCTGTAAGAGGCAAGCAGATATTTGTTGCACTTCACTACTAGAATCTGTGAAAGTAAGGTATGAATACAAATACCTCCAGCACTAGGCATTCAGAAACGAGCTCCAAGTCATCTTTGTAAGAGAGATCTTATCAAGGGTGTCACTGGGACTGAAAAAATACTTTTATCCCTGACCAAACTCATGCACAAACCCTGCAAGTTCCCTCGGGTAAGGATTTGGGTGCATTAAGAGATGCCTGTATTTAGACATCATCTAAAGTAAAACATAAGTGGCTCCACTTACCTCTGCTGGGATGGCCGATACTCTCCATTTCACTTGAATGCACATAAGATTTTCATCTTAACTACAAAGGCAGATTTTGATGGGCTCCACAAAGTGCTCCAACAACCATTAAAAGCTCTTAATCTATACTATAGTAAAGAATGCTGTTAAGCTTAAGCTGGCTTCTCTGAACATTAGATACACAAACAAACTGGCAAAAATACAAGGAAAATGAAGAAAACAAAATGGAGAAAATTTTTTCTAAACATAATCCAACTAGTAGAAAAAAAGGGAGTGAAGATGATGGAGAAGATATATGACGGTAGACATGTGAGTGTCACACCCTGTCACACTCATCTCTTCATAGTTTTGTTGCCTCAAAAAATAGTTTTGCTTCACAAAATAGGGCATTTTCTTATTTGAGAACAATAATTTTTTCCCCTAGAAACTTAAAAAAGGACTCCCTTTGTTTTACTCTGCATCTTATCATCTTCTGTTGTAGTTACAAGTAAGGTGTCGATATTTCATAACACAATGGCTAAATTTAGTAACTGTTCTCTTTTCATACTTAGAAGCAGGATAGCAAAGTTCTCTTATTCCACATCTTTGGGCCTCAGAGAATAATGGCATTATCTAAAAATATGTAGCTTTTCAAACATAAACACATTCCACTTTGTCAGCATTTTGCCAGCTTTTTCAATGCACTGACACCAAACTTATTTTCCTTAACAAAGTCTTTGCCAGGATGGAAATCAGTATTCAGCACTAAAAAAAGCACAACAGCTTGCTGAGTCTCCTGACAATAGAGGAAAGCACAAAAGTCGCATTTTTATTAGTTGTATCTTTATGACAGCATTTAAATACACAGGTGAATTCCCAGTATATAAACAAATATTTATTACTAACACAATAAAATATTTATAGCATTGAAAAGCCATTCAAGAACCTAGAAACTATTGTAAGCTTCAATATCAGGGAGCTTGTAAATGAATGCATAAATAGAAAAATTATGTCTTAATTTAAATGCATTCGTTATTTAAATGTTCTGCAGCTTTTAAATCATTTTAAAAAAAGCTAATTGAAATCACAGAATATTTTAATAATTTAAAAGGGCTTCCTGATTAATTTATAGGATTTATCTCCTTTCATTTTTGCTGTAAACCTTGCACAGGTGAGCTGTGAAATTTGCTCCACAAATTATTTCAGATTTCTCACAAATGTTTTCTTGTCTGACAAAGTTTGACAAAGCTAAAGATCAAATGATTACCTTGGATCAGATATGGAACATGAGCAGCTTGCATTAAAAGTCATGTAATTTTTTTTATACTGGTGGTGTTGCAAAAGAAGCAGAACTTTACATGTGCCCATTTCGAAGATCACTTAAATGGGAAAATAGCTGGGTTTTGCACTCTACCAACACATGTCTAGTCAGTGAAGGTTGCCACTGATTCTCCTTGTTTCAGGATCAATTTTTTGTAAAAATAAATAGACTGACATAGGCTGCAGTTTCAGATATCTTAGATATTTAGGCACAACATCAACTAAAGGAACTTATCACAACATCTTCTGAAAATGGGGCAAATCTGAGAAGTCCTTGGAGAGGTCTCCCACAAAGGGCGTTCTCCATTAAGACAGCTGCAGAAAGAAGCTTGGTGCTGCTGAAGATCAGGACAAGGCTCAAGGGAGGAAAAAAGGGAAGCTGTTGGGATATATTCCCATGCCTGGGCTGGTGGCACAGCAGCGGGATGGCAGTGGAGAAGGGGAAAGCAGAGCTGTTGTTTGCCGCTGCCAGCCACAGCAGGGAAAGACATTCAGTACAGACACTGGGAGGTCAGACCAATCCGTCTTCGGGCAGAGGATACGGTGGGAGCAGGCAGCACCAGCAGGTTGTCCAAGGGATTAGGCATTAAATAATGTTATTAACACATGGGAAGGGGAGTAGGCAGGGAAGCTGAAGAAGCTTAAGGCAGTGGCAGGAGAAAGTGGCCAGGCTCACGTGCTCTCCCCAAGCCGTTTTGCCACCACAGAGTTCACAGCATGGGATGACACAGACCCCTTTTCTGCCTGGGATGGCATTTCTTATGTTTGTATTTTCCCACTTGAGATACCAGAGTGAAATGCTACAGAGCAGAAAAAAAACTAATATCACAGCCTCACAAGAACTAATTGGAGCTGGAAACCACAGAAAACAGCCTGGATATTCAGCAATTTTCTGTGAGGGAGCCATTCACTGAGGCTGGTTAGTTGTGCATGCAGATGAACAGCACAGCTGGCCTTGATGGGAAACTGCTCCTGCAGCAATCCCATCCCACGTACTGCAGGATTACTGGTACAGATGTCTCGTTCACCCATAGGGGACCCTCAGCAGCTCAGTTACAGGAGACAATACAGGAAAAACACTTTTCACTGCAAGAGAAGCCACACTGAAAATGGCTCTGGACTTGCCCTGGCTAAGACATGTCCTGAGCAGCTCAGACACTGGCCAGAGAGGGACAATTACTATTCTTTCACCCATTTATCTTCATGGATTACAGGGAGCAGGAGATTTAGACAGTTACACCCAGTAACTGTCTTTCAAGCCAGAACTATAACTACATCATCCAAGGCAGACAAGGCAAAATTTTCCTTTTATGGGGGTGTCTTGAAAAATCCAACTTGACAGCAGTAAGGCAGTTGATAAACTATATTATCTCACTGCTTTTTGTACTCCTCTGAATACAGTCATCCACTGCCTTGTCTTGTATTATACCTGGCTGCCTTTATGCCCCATGTTTGTGCAGTACCCAGTCCTGCTGTGTGATTAGGGCTCCTCTGAACAACAGAAAAGCCAAGAAATAATAACAAGCTGTGTCAGAAACACAGTGTTTTAGCAATGCAGAAATTACCAATGACTGGGAGCAACTTTTCTGTTATGTCACAGAGCTGAGACCTCTACAGGCTGTGGGTGAACCCATATTAAGTATAAACTTCCCTGTTGCTGACTTTTGCCCTCCCCAGAAGCACAGCATGATTAATTCTCTGCAGACAGTTCAGAAGCCTTAAAACCACCTTTCAAAAGCTCCAGGTGACAGAACAGCAAGAGGAATGTTCACCCTTGCTACTACCTTGCTAGGTACAAAGGGACAGACATTGCTGTTGAATCAGGTTCATGGGACTCTCTTTGCCTCTCCCACTGCTGGGAGCCCTTCTGCCCGGACTGGACATCAGAGCAGAGCAGACCTCTGGAGAGCACAGAAGGATTTTGATACTTCACTTTACAGCTTTAATTTCTGTCTGAGCACTTAGGAGTCCTATGCCAGCCTAGAGCTTTTCTTGTGATTTAAAACTCTGTAATATACTTGTCATCCTTAGGGCTTAAATGAATCTCTGAAGTTATGCAACTGATCTTTTAACTTCTAAAGTCAACTGGGAGCTAAAATCTCATGAAGTATCCCATATCCATTTGAATTAAAGAGAAATTATGTATGCTTTCAAGTCTACTTTTGGTTAGTGCAGAATTTATCAGTTGGCCATATCTGTGTTACTAATTTTTTTGTAGACAGACAAACTTCATTTTTTACTTCTCAGAATGTACCAGTCTTTTTTCTGTCCTAATTCAGTAGCAGTTAGTAAGCTGGATGTTATCAGAAAGCTGAACATAACATGAGCCTTGGAGCAGACCTGAAAAGTGCTTTATTCTTGGAAAAACACTTTGATATTGAAGTCTATGGTCAGAGGTAAAGTCTGATCATAGTTAGAAAAATAAAGTGTAGAGTGAAATGAAACCCAAGGAAAAGTGAATAACAGGGTTCTGGGAAGGGAAAATATCTTGACCTATGAATTTAAGTCACAGGAATGAGTGAAGAGATGGAAAAATCTCTACCAAAAGCCTTGAAAAGGACAATGCTTTCCTTCCATTTTCACCCTGCACAAATCAATTTATTGCAGCTGGGTTGCTCAAATGTTAGATTTGCCCTGGAACATTTCTGACCCTGCTGGGCTGCCAATTTCAGTGTCTTTTTGTCACACTCCTGCAGCAAACACATACAGAGATTCAAAATAATTTCTCATAGTGCAGAAATACCAAACAAACCTTAAGAAACAAGATTCAAGAGTAATTGTAAAGCACGGGCTTCCTTCACCTAGCCCCTGACACCAACCACACACTCCAGCATAAATACCGTCCCTATTTGAGAAGCATCAACTTGCTTAGTTTTTTTCCCTGTGCTTCCTGATAACTCACTCTTCCCCAGCACTTGCCTCTAGTGTTAAACCTCAAGTTTCTGCCTCCTTATGGTAGGAAGTGTCCAACTGGTTTGTGAAGTGGGGTACAGCCCAGCCAGGTGGCATAAATACCGCTATAGTGTGGTGCCACAGGTGCCGAAGATAAAAAACTTCATTTTTGCTTCCACTCTAAGGATGCTGTGCCTACACAGAAAAGTCACCCACAAAGATACAGGGTTTTCATATTTTTTCCAGGAAAGCAGCCCAGGCTGTTTTCTGGCAGTAATGTTAGAGCTGATGAAGTGTCTACAAGAAACAGCCAGAAACTCCCTGCAAGGCCCAAATGGTCCCCCCGAAGTCTCAATACCATTTCATTATAGGCACTAAGCGAGATGGAAATCAAGAGGGAAGTTTCATCTAAGTCTCATCATAATTCAGTGATGTGGAACTTAAGTGTGCCTACAAAATTGACTTTGTTCCTTCGCCTTTGCAAAGTCCTTCTTCAATTTACTCAGTTCCCCTTATTTTTTCCCCCTACATTTTCCATTTGCTGCTATGTCCTCTTTTTGACCCTTTCATTTTCTCCCTGACCTCTCTTCACAGTCCCACTGCAACTGCAGTTTCTATTAAATTTTAAGAAATATACATTTCATACTAGTTTTGATGGAATAAACTCTGTATTGATTGAGACCTGTATAAAACTGCATAAAAGAAAAAAGTTTGTAAAAAAAAAGAGAGGAAGTAGGTTCCAGCTATGATCCTCTGCCCTGTCAGCATAGATTATACTCACCAGGAGAGCTCCCTCATCATCTTGCAGAGAGTTGCCTTTGCTCATTAAATTGGATCTGAATTATCTGAATTCAGGGTGATTCCTAATATAACAAAGTCCCTGCAAAGAAGTTGGTAAAGGAGGAGGACATTACATGGAAATTTCACGGCAGTATCAATGGATGAAAAATGGGTTTCTTCATAAACGTGGTGCTGAACCAGAGGGAAAGTAATGTCATCTTTCCTGATTTCAACCTCCTACAGAGGAATTGTTCTGTGTTGCACATTATGGTCCTCTCATCCACTTCTCTTTAGAGCAAAGAGAGTTTCCACAGCGAGACGGGGAACCTTGGGAACATTTTGCATAGGTAGAGTTCAGCATGTATCTCCTCATGTCTCCTGTCTTTTGCAAGGCATTGAAGAGGAACTGGAGATACATGACTCTGTTTTTTGGACCAAGTTGCCTGGATCATGAACCCTAAAAGGTAAGCACTGTAGCACTTAACTGGTATAGGACTCCTTTTCTGGATCTGGTCCAAATCCAGAACATTACCCTTTCAGTACTGGAAAAGATTCTTCTAAGACTAAAATTTATCTCTTGCAGAAGTTCAGCCTTTAAAGAGTGGTGACACACATTACCCTAATGCAGTGTCTTTTTTTTGGACACAGTTTCAAAGATGAATCATGCTCATGTGCCAAAGGTGAGAGACTCAATTTTGTCTTATCAGTCCTGTAAACAATACACCTTCATTGTGTCAAAAATACCCAATTAAAAGCTTAAAATAAAAATAGATCTTAAAATAGGTGTTAGTCCTGCCCATGGTTCAGTGCTGATGCTATTTTAAAGGCCCAAGAGACTTGCCCTTCACACTCCTCGTGCCAAGCAGCAGGGAGGTGGAAGCTTTAAACACAAAGGGACAACCTTAGAAAGGGACAACCATGAGCAACTCTAGGCCATCAAAATTACCCTGCTGGTAGAGCCCATCAGGAATCTGCCTTTCATCCTGGGACTGCCTCACGGCAGCAGCCTTTGGGCTGCAGTGGAGTTCCCTTGGGTTAAATCAATTCTCCTTTCACTGCTACGAAGCAACACAGCCACAGTGGTGATAACGCTTGGTGGTTCACTCCTCTCCTGGAGATAAGACATCTGGGACTAAGTCATCCACACTGGAAATTCTGGGAAATTCTTGAGCTTCTGGGTGTTTGTATTCAAGGATGGCAGCATTATCTCCTACGTCAGGAGAAAATAAATCAAGACAAGTGGAACCCCTCTGAGACCACAAAAGCAGGTGTGGTACAACCCCGCAGTCACTTCAGTCACATGGATTTTATGTATCTCCCAGGATACAGGAGATGGACACCAAACTGCTCAACACTGCCAAGGCTGAAGCCATTCTGGACATGTTCCTGTCTTCAGTGAAACCACATTAAAAACTCAGGTGTTAGCAGAGAAACCCATACAAAAAGATGAGATAGGACAAGAAGATTCACACTCTTGAACCCAGGAAGTCAGTCTGCCTAAATTCCCTAAGCTGCCTCTGCATCTTATGTGACTGTGGACCTACATGAAGCAGAGCTTATTGCTTTGAGACACACACAAAATGAGAGAAAAGCAGCTTCTGCCAGACAGAGAAAGGGCAGAGGACACAGAGGACAAAGGAAGACGATAAGGAACTAGCTGGAGGAGATGTGTATATGAGAGAGACTCCAGTGATCCGAAAAAGTTACAAGCTGTACAAGTGGGACCTGAATATCACAGAGAACTCCAGCCCGAGCTAAAAGGATGCATTAAGGCAGTGGTGGGAGCAGATATCTATAAACCGTATTATGTCCAAACATCTCATGTTAGTTCAGGTAAAGAGGTAAATGCAAAAGTTAAGAGTAGGTCAGGCACAACTAGTTTTATTCAAAAAGCAAGTTTTGCCTGATTATAAACCAACTAGAACATGAGAGCTATATGGTTATTTCGAATATAAACTAAAAACTTCTCTTCTGACCAGCACAGCCCGAGGCCTTTTCAGAAACCAGCACTCCAAATATTCCACACTGCCACATTTGCCAAAGATGCAAAATATTATAATGCAAAGATCAAAGTAATTTTCCCAAGAAAATTTTGGTCTGCCTCTCCTGTAGTTCTGAATTCATCTGTAAACCATTGGTTCTATTACAGCTTCCTTCTGCCATCATAGAATCACGGAATCACACCGTGTTCCTGAGAGCATTGTCCAAACACTTCTTGAACTCTGTCAAGGTTGGTGCTGTGACCATCTCTCTGAGGAACCTGTTCCAGTGTCCAACCACCCTCTGGGTGAAGAACCTTTTCCTGATCTGTGAACACAGTTTGGCTTATGAACTTGGTGTGTGGGTTGACCTCGTCCAGACACCAGGCGCCCACCAAGCTGCTCCGGACAGGGGAAAGAAAATAAGATGGAAAATGACTCATAAGTTGAGATAAAGCAGTTTACTGAAGCAAAACTGAAAGTTTGTGTGTGCACAAGCCAAGAGAATAAAAGAATAGGATTATTCTCTGCTTCCTGTTAGCAAGTGATGTTTGGCCACTTCTCGGGAAGCAGGGCTTCAGCATGAGGAGCAGTTGCTCTGGAAGGCAAACATTGTGAATAACAAATGCCTCCTCCTTTCCTTAGCTTTTATAACTTAGCTGACATCATTTAGTATGGAATATTCCTTTGGTTAACTTGGGTCAGCTGGCCCAGTTGTGTCCCTTCCCAGGACCTTGTGCACTCCCAGCCTATTGATGGAAGGGAATGCTGGTGCTGATGCTGTGCCAGAGCTGCTCAGCAGTTTCCAAAGCACTGGTGTGTTGTCAACACCTTTCTAGATATCACTGCAAAGCACAGCACCCTAATGGCTACTATGGGAGAATAAACTCCATCTCAGACAGACACAATGCAGTTGAGACTGCTACACTGCTGCAAAACATGTTTAAAGAACCAAGTTAAACTGATTAAAATCTCTGCCTTACCTCTACCAAGGGGTTTTGTTGGGTTTTTTTGCCTGTCACTTTGGCCAGACAAACCAAGTCACATGGGCAATTTGACGCTGAAACTGCAATTGCATGCAGACCAAATACCTTTTGGACCCTCTTCCTCTCATGCAAATTCCCACATTACATCACACGGCTGCTCACTTCATTGAAATCTTGTTGACAGTACTGCTAAATACCAGATGTTTAGGGATTACCTACAAGGGGCCTGATGTTGAAGAGAGAGTTATGAGATGATCTTTCTCCTTAGAAACCTTCCCCCTGGCAATGAAAACAAGTCCCAACACTCGATGATTTACAGTTTCCCAACTGTTTGTTAGCCTTAAATTCCAAAGTTCTACTATTCCAAGATTCATCCATATAAACATGCAATCTTGTTTTGGATCCTGCTAAACTCTTTGCTTCAACAATTTTTAATGGTACAGAAACGTAAATTCTCATTCTTTACAATACAATAATGTATTTCCTAATTTCTCTTTTCAATCCCCTTCTTTCAGGTTCATTGGTTCATGAGCTATGCCCTCCTATTTGCTATTTCAATTCCTCTGTATTATTGCTATTTCATTGTAATGCCTACTCTTAAATAAATAGCCCTTATAGTCTTTAATGCCTTCATATGAGATTTTCCTTAATTGTCTTTGACAACCAGATCTCCCAAATGTTGTCAAGGACAATTTCTCTTAGCAACTTACTCTTGGGCCATGAAGTGACCACCCAATGGTCTGGCACGGTGTACCACCATCATTTTCAGGGGATTTGTCCCCCAGAACCACAGATCATTTACTGAACCTGCATCACACTTGTGTTCACTAAGAATGGAGGCAGATCCATGGATTTGGGCTGAATTCATCAGAGCAGTAGCATGCCTATTTACATGATCTCTGGAAAACAATGTGATTCTCTGTAGCAGAGCCAACCCTGGTACTGGTCTGATTGTTTCTCTGTATGTTACACACCACCAGTGACTATTGCTATTGTGTCATCAAATGCTATCAATAGGCAATAATGAAAAAAGTCAGGAAACATATTCCCTCAAATGAAAGCCAGTGGAAGCTATCAGTAGACTGTAAATGTTATTTCTTCTTTTCTGTTTGTTTGTTGATATTCTTACAGTTTTAAATGAAGGAGAGACATTTCTAGAAACACTTTTACCAATTTTCATCATTTTTATTCGCAACAGCCATAACAATACACTACACTGTTTCTTTGAAGAACTGGAAAGGGCAGGAAAAAGACGAATGAGGGTAGTGTGTCCAGATGCTAGATATAATTTCAGCTTCACAAGAAATAACCCTGTTCAATTTTTTTTAATACTGGTAATCACACTCTATCTGATGTGACTCTAGCATCAAATCTTTCCATTTGGTAATAACTCCTACAAAATGTGTCAAAAATGGTTGAATACTATAACCAGAACTTGGGGATAAAGAGCTCCAAATGCATGTTTTCCTTTGGCAAATTTCTCCATAAAGGCAAACTTACTCAGAATTATTTTGCCGATACATGTTTCTTCACGTGGCTTTTATACAACATGCATTTTGTAGAGAATAAACAGTAGTTTCTTCTCTGATAACTACTATATATAATACCTGGAATTTTAGTGCTGGGGTAAAGGAGGATTAGTTGCTCTAGTAATGAGTTCAGGACTTCTGAATTTTTTCAGAACAAGTTTTCCCTCAAATAGTATTTCTTCAATACTTGCACTGTTCTTTTCATTTTCTGCTACTTCTCATAGTGGAGTTGCTCTTGAAATTTACAAATTCATCTCTTATCTTTCCTTTTGAGGAGTCTGTTTTCTTGCAACGTCTTAATTACTCTGCTGGCCTAAACCAGGATTACTGAGGAGTCTGGAAAGGAGGAGGCTTTAGCTGAATCTGAGCACTTACTACTTGTCAAAATACTCTCTAACCTTGGTAGGATTACTCTCTGCAGTGTTTCCTTGCTGCTAAATGACAAACAAATAAAATTTTCTGTTTCAATACAGTGTGAAATGTTCTTTCACTTTTAGTAGACCTGAGGCAATGTTTGACAAAGGTACCAGAAGGAAGAAGAACAAAGGCAAGGGTGTGTCAGGTTTGTGGTGAGCTTAATCCTGCACCCCAAATAGTTAGACCACAACAGGTCTAACTGTGACAGGTCTGTTTCATAGAGATTTTTTTCTGATTTTGAAGATTAAATGTGTCTTTGAGGTGGTCAGACAAAGCTCTCCAAATTCTGCGTGCTGGGAATCGCAGTCAACACTAATTCAATGCCAGAAGAAATTTCAGGGAAGGCAGTGAACATACATAATAGCTAAAGAAATCTTTAAAAATGCAGCCCAGGATAGACGTTTTGGGCGAAAATTGGGTGTGGCAGACAGACTCAATTTGGGAAGACTGGAGGGTGAAATAATGGATTAATAGCTATCAGTGCCAACAGCTGTCTTTTTTCTAGGAAAAACTGAGTTGCAACCTACAGAGAGGTACTGGTGTGATGGTGTTTTACCAAGCTAGGGGGTTATTTTCCCTGCACCAACCCCTGCATGACGCTCTTGGCCAGGTGTGCTGACTTTCTCATGATGAAACTCTGGACCAAGAGAGGCACACCAAGATTTATGCCTCAAAATACTTCATGAGATTCAGAAGGGTTATAAAAGCACAGCTATAATTTTATTTCCAATAAGTGCTGTCATGAAACTCTGATGACTTCCCTGTTTTTCTGAAAACATGTAACAGTGATGGACATGATACAGAAATCCACACACGCATGCTTTGGCAATTGCATTCAGCACATCTTCCAGCTACTTTTATGTCCCAGAAAGCTATGAATGTATTTTTTATCTGTTTTGATTTAGGGACATTTTACCATTAGTGATTTTGTAGGATTCCAGGCTGAGTTTGTATATATTCCTGGATCATTTTTCTGTTGGGTAGTCTGAAGAACACTGCCAGAAGGCATGCTTTACCTATTCTCCTGGTTTTCAGGTGTTCTGGTGGGATCTCAGTGTTACACATACCCCTTTCCAGAGTACTTTGTTGGTATTTGCACCTGTAAGTGCAGCTTGTCTTTCCCTGGGTTAACACTATCACCATGTTTTCCTTTGTAAATTCTTCATGCAAAAGAGTTACAGGTTTCTTCCCATGTTTTTTCCCAGGAATGCTCTTCTTGATTCTCAAGTGCTTGTGCTTTGTGGCAGTCTCTTCTAGACCTTTCATTCATTTTCCAGGACCTGCTTCACAACACTGTACTATTCAAATCATTCCATGACAGCATGTACCAGACGATATCAGCACAGTAAGGTTTTTGGGATAACACCTAGTTCTTACAATTTCCCTTGCCTCAATTTTTTACCCTTGTATGAAAAACGCCACTGTAGCTTCTGTCTCTGTTTGAGGAGTATTCAGCATACTAAATACAGACCCCAAGTGCACACTAGTAACATACTCAGTTCATATGCTTTACATGGTTGTGCTAATAAAAGCCACAGATTTTTTTTCTTGCTCTAGAGGGGGGAAGCAAAATGTGTGAACTGCTGCCTCAGTATATTAATCTGCATTAAAAAAACAACCAAATGGTCCTTTTTCCCAATAGCCTTTGAATCATAAAACTCATAGCAGCAGTGAAGGATAAACTTCTGAAATTCTTTAGATAATTCATATTAAGCTTCTTAAATTTTGATCCAAATCATCTAAGTCTTTAGAGCACCCAGCAGCGAACTGTGGACATCTCTGAATACCCTTGGTCTGGGTCAGGGTTGCCCCTAATACCTCTAATAGTCACAGTTACCTGAAAGAAGTTAATTCATTCCAGAAATCCACCCATACTCAGAAGCACCTTTCGTTCCTAAACCAAGAGATTAATGGGGGGAAACCATTTGTTCTACAAATTCTGGTGATTTGCTGACAGTGAACAGAGGCAAGGCTGAGGCAGTCAGTCTTTTCTTTGCCTCAGCTTTCACCAATAATTTCTACGAGGTCCCTATGTAATGAAAGAGGACCCATGCTGGAGCAGTCTATTCCTGAAGGACTGCAGCCCATGGAGGGGACCCATGCTGGAGCAATTTGTGAAGAAATGCAATCCATGGCAAGGATTCACATTGGAAGAGTTTGTATCTTGTAGAAGGGACACCATGCTGAAGCAGGTAAAGAGTGTGGAGTCCTCCCCGTGAGGAGGAAGGAGCAACAGAGACAATGTGGGATGAACTGACCACGACCCCTATTCCCCATCCCCCTGTGCCACTGAGCCGGGGAGGCAGAGAATTCAGGAGTGAAGCTGAACCCAGGAAGAAGAGAGGAGTGGGGCAAAGGTGTTTTTAAATTGGTTTTATTTCTCATTACCCTACACTGATTTGACTGGTAATAAATTTAATTTACTTTTTCCCCAAGCCGAGTCTGTTTTGCCTGTGACAGTAACTGGTGACTGAACTCTCCCAGTCCTTATCTTGACCCATGAGCCTCTTGATATATTTTTTCTCCCCTGTCCAGCTGAGGAGGGGAGGGATAGAACAGCTTTGGTGGGTACTTGGCATCCAGCCAGGTTCAACACACCACAGGGATTGGACCCTGACAGGGTTACACAGGGTTCATTGAATCAGTGCATTGACTTAGATGGTTGCCAGTGTGCATCTAAGAATATCTGCCCTAAATTTGTTTTAGCACTCCAAATACTACAAACACTCATTCCAATTGCTTTCCAAAGGGATTATTTTTCTCCACTGAAAAGCAGCCAGCTTCACAAAGCTGCTTGAACTCAGTTATGGCCTGAGCCAAGTTGATTTTTAACATTAATAATGTTTCTAAATTGCTTTGGGGTTCACGGATGACAGTTCTTAGGAATTTGCAAAGAAGGGTTTAATTCTGCAAACACCCAGGTCACACACAAGCAGTTCTCACTCAGTGATACTGCTCTAATTTTCACTAAGACCATGGATTTTTTTGTGTGACTATGCAATATCAGATTAGCAGCCTATAAACTCTGAACTTTTCAAAAACATGAGTAAGTCCCATGAAAAATAATGTCAGCTTGAAAACCATGATATCTTAAAGATTCCTTTAACATGCTACTATTCTATTGATAATTACACTTTTTAACTTCATATGTTAAGCACCACCTTGAAAATAAATATGACAAAATCTTCATTTTTTATAAACTGAAAGTTTGCTTTGGGATGGCCTGTTCCTTCAAGAAAAGAAGCCTCAGGATAAATACAACAACAACTTAAGTGCTGGTGTGTTTTGCTCAGGGTAAAGCCCATTTTCCTGTGGAGAGGAAGGGGAGGTCTAGAGGTCTTTCAGAAATTGGCTGATCTCCGCCAGATCCAGTTAAGTTCAATGATGCTTAAAATCACTCTCAACACACTGGTATCTTTGACTTTTTATCAGGCCTTGTCCAGTGATGGACATACTGCAATGTTATTCAGCATACTCCTCCAAAGCTTCAGCATTTTAAAATAAAACCTTCTTCCCATCTCTCCATTTTACCAAATTGCTTCTTATCCAGCTTACGGGGGATACAGAGCATCTTGTTCCTGGGAGAGGCAGCAGAAAAGGGGAGAGGAGATTTCTGGTGTGAAGTGACACTTGGCTTCCATGGGTCATCTCCTCGCTGGACTAAACAACCAGTTTTCTCTCAAGCTTTCCTATTACACCGTATTTTCTCTAACTGGCCTTATTGTTTGCCTTTGCTGCTCTCCAGTGTAGCCCACTTGTTTCTGGAACAGCAGTGCCCAAATCTGGAGAGGTTACTCCAGCTAAGTTTTCACTAGTTCTCAGTGGCACATTTCTTTCATTATTTATTTAATATCTTATTTACATATCATGGCTCTGCCTCCTGCAAAGGTGGTTGCTTTTGTTTTTTTGGAGAATGATGACACTGCTGACTCGTGTTCTGCCTGAAAACCGCTGCAACTCTTACATCAGTTTCTGCCACCCAGAGAACCCTGCTGCCACATTTTGGACTGTTTGTGTAAGGAAGTCACAGTTAAGCAGGATCCTACCTGTGCTTGATGCTTTGCAAGAGCTGCTGCTGCTACTGCTAAAAGATACTGCAGTTGTGCAACTGGATCATGTACTGACAAGCTGGATGCCTGCACCTTATGAAAAGACTGCCAGAGGTTTACACAGACACACACATCACTGTAGGAGGGCCATGCACCTGGGGAATGCTCAAACACCAAGACAAACTGGACAAGCCAAAGAGGCAGCGTGGGTACTGGTAGGGATTGCCTGCACTGAATGTGGATATCAAAGATATCTGGTTTAAAAGCACATGAGAGAAATGCACAGTACAGTGTACATGGAACTCATCAAAACTCATTAGGAAGGAAAGCTGTGGCTGCAGTTGGTTTTGTTTCCTGAACATTTTGGCTCAGTGTGTTCTGGTCGGTCTCCTCCAGAGAGTCAAGCTCACCACTCACCACACTGCCTGGATAAATAGATCCAAGTGATGGGTCCAGTGCCAAGTTGGGGTTGTTTTGTGAGCAGACTGGCCCCTTACCTGGAAGAACTGAATTAGGAAGAGGACCTGGAAAAGGCACCTGTGCCTGGAAGGTGAACAATGTGCTGTGCAGCTTGTGATTGGGAGAGGGAGGCTGGGAGAAAAAGATACAGAAACTTGCCAGCTGCATGCTACATATCTCAGAATTTTGCCCCGATTTAGAAGATCAGTTTGAACTCTAAACTTGTCCTCTAGCTCCTTTGTTACATGTAGATTTTATAAGCACCTTCCTTAGTTCTCCATTCCTATCATCGATGTAAGCACTGAGCAGTTTTAGGGTCAGGACTGCCTTGTAGACCTCCTTGTTGGAAATTAAACTATGGTCTTCGTTCTGTGAGCATGGCTATGGGAGCTGGTGCTCTCTTGCCCTACAAGTTTCCCCTATGTGAAATTTTCCTCTTCAGCTTGTTTTGAGATCCCCATGTAAGACAGCACTGAAAGCCTTATGTGATGTCCCTTGCTTTCCCCTCTGTCCACAGTCTCCTGCCTTTGTCCTAGGAGGGAATTATTTTGTTTTGACATGATTTGTTCAAGACAAATTGATGTTGGCTTTTTCCTGACACTGTATTATCCTTCTGTAATCCATTTCAAACACATGAAAGAACTCCATAAATATATAAATGAATTAACCAAATATTTCCTACCTAATCTTTAATGCAGTCTACTCACAGTTCATAAAAATATTTACGCAAAGACACATTATTGTGGTTTTCTGATCCTTTCTGAGCCTATGTAAATGCTTAACATAGCTGCTCTCTGCAAAAATTAAATAAGATCATTCCCTGTAAATGAAGTAAAAAGCTGAGACTTAAATTGTGAGGCCAGTCACTCACAGAAAATCCTACGGCAGTCTTTTCCAAAGGTTGAGGAGGGTTTGGCTCCAAAAATACAACTCTGATTTTGCCCCTGAACTCCTCTGAACATTTATTCAAGTGTTGAAAAAATTTTAAATGATAACATCAAGTACTGCATTATGCAGCAAGGTCTGTAAATCTTTTTGGTGAACTTCAAGAGCTTCATGAGTGTATTTGGCAAGTACATAGGAAATATTTAATAAGTTTATTTATAAAGCATTATAAAGGGTCATAAACCGTTTATGGGCACATAATAAAGAGATAAATAGGTGTTAAGGTGTATTTATCAAATCAATCTAATCTCCAAAGACAGGGTTTAATTAGCATTTCTACAAAGTCTCCTGCTCTCTCTGCCATCACATTGTAAATGTTACACATCTCAGCAAGGCTAGGATAAGATGTGGTACTCTTCCTGGAGCATTTGTACTACAGCAATAATTCATAGTTTGGATGCCAGGATGCTGGGACTTTGATCAATGTAATGACATACTTTATGGTGTCCCTGGCAGAAGCTAGGAGACATCACAATTTATACTGAAAAGTGAATTCAAGATTCTTATTCAGAGCAGAAGGTTTCAAGATAAATGATACGCTATCCTACGGCTTCTTGCAATGGTTACTGATTGTATTTTATTGCACAGTGGCGTAACTTGACCTTAAGAAATACTGCATACATTCAAGATGCAATTTATCAGGTGGCTTATGTATCAAAGAAAAACCTCTCATACCAGCACTCAGACATTAAAATAGCCCTCAGAAACCACAGCCAGACATACACCATCCCCTGGATGCTCTGTGTGTGGGACTGTGAGAAGACCTGCTCCAAGAGCTAAGATTTCATCCCATCTCCCCAGAGATGCTGCAGGAGCAGAAGGATCTGTCCTCCAGCCCTCTGTATAACCACAGTCAAGTCACCCAAAAGACCTCTGCCATGGACAGGTACTTTCAAATCCAAATAAATCCCAGGCCTCCCTCCAACCTTCAAAGCATTATATCTAAAACACAGGAAGTATTTTGTCTCACAGAATAACACAAATGGTAACGATGTAGACTTTTTTACAAAAGCAGCTGAACAGCATTATGTCACTGCCAAAGAGATGGGGAGTCATTGAAAACCAACACTGAGTATCATAAATTATTGTTTATCACTAGACAAATAAATAGCTGTCTTTGAAAACGGACCTACTTGTACTTGTAAGTTTAAAACAACATTTATGGTAGCAATTTAAGCAATTTAAGCTCTGAAAATATACACTTTAAAAATAAAAAGACTTACTGTAATGTCCCTCAGCTGCATTTCTGCAGAATAGTCTTAAATCATTCCAATTACTTAATGCAGTCTGTAATTTATCAGCCCAAATAAGTAAGGCTTGTCAAGCCCAGACCCAGATACATGTAATTGTTAAATTACATAAACTTCATGTATATTATGAATTATTCAGATATCAAATGGACTCTTTAAAATTAGTAAGTGGTTTCTTATATGCCAACAGCATATTGATTACATAGATCTGATTTTTTTCCTAAAGTCTAATGTATTTTTGTAGAATCTGGGAAAAGAGTGATCGAAACGGGGCTTGGAGTAAATGCTGCAGATTAGGAGTGAAGAAAGAAAAAAAAAAAAAGGATGAACCTGCTGTGATACATCAAGGCACACATGAAAAGCTCACCCATGTATGCAGTGAACATCCAGAACTCCCAGAGAATTCAGAAGTTGTGACGTAGATGAGTCATCCCTTTGGCCCACACAGACAGTCTCTGCCCACACAGACACACTGCAACATTATACTCCTCCTACGATTTTGGCAACATAAATATTACGATTTAGAACTTCAACAGTATTTTCATTCTTGTATTTCTTTACAGGCATTACTTAATTAATCCACCCACCAGACCACACGAGCATTACTAGCTCTGTTAATCCACACATAATTATCAGCAATGGTCCATTAACATTATACAACAGGTGAAAAGCAGAATTGGAAGATCCCATTGGGATCCAGTTGGTCCAGAGTGCCCTCAAGAACTTGTAAGGGTGTCAGACTGCCAGAGGGCAATTTTGGAGACTCATATTCAGGGGTGACTGTGACTCTGCTGTCCACAAGAGATAGTTGTGGTGGTGCCAAATGACATATGACTGACTAAGACAAGAGCTGAACCTCCATTTCACCTTTTTGTTCAAATTGCACTTACTCTTTTCCTGCTGGAAATCATCACACATACAGGCTTTTTTCCAGATTTCATGCTGTAATGTTTGAACACCAGATTTCACTGAAGTAAAGAATAAATTTCCATTTGGTATTACGAAATACAATAGAATAAATAATTTCTGTTGTAATAACGAGTTCTTACCAAAGTTCCCTTTGTGCATAAAACATATTACAGAATTTTAGGAAACACTTAATTTGATTAACAGTCTTCTACATTAATCCTTTGCTCAGTCACTCTTGAAAGCTGCATTAATTTAACAGAAGCTTCGCCAGGCTGCCTACATGGCCATGGATCAATATCCCAAAAGGCAACCATGCATAAGCTTTGACTGTGACTTTTTGATCAAGTAAGAAAGTTCATCTAATATGAATACTAATTGAAATACCCAAACATTTATGCCTACTTTTCTAGATTACAGTGTTTAAAAATGAGCTATCAACAGAGTCTACAACCTTATATTACACTTTTGATACTGTTTCTGTCTACGAGTAGAAAAGTATTTTAAGTCTTGGATACTGCCCCAAGTTTTAGGCAACACAGATGTACTTGATCCTAGAGGCCATTACGGATTTTATAGAATGAAGAGCAATTTTATACAGCTATACTTTGCAAAAATTACACATCTATACAGCCATCTACTCTTTATGTGGGGGAAAGGAATTGGTGAATATGATCCTGCCTCTTCCAAGATCCCCACCAAACACCTCTTGAGGAAAAAGGAGCAGAGCTCCTTAAGAAGCCTTTGAGGAGAACTCAACTTTTGTATTTCTCAGTGAGACAGTAAGCTACTGGGTAAGAATAGTGGTTTTCCTTCTTCAAAAAATAACCTTTTCGGTATAAACAATCACAAATGTACCTTCACAGAGCCTAACCAATGCTACCGTGACTTCAGGGTCTGTAATTGCTAAATACCCTGCAAACCTATCATAAAGAGTTCAAACCAATACAGCTAGGTTAAACACATAGTTAGGAAATTAAAAATAGATGATGGCAATAAAAACAGAAGGGAAAATGAAGGAAAAAATTAAAGAAGACCTGATGTTCACAGGAGAGCGTTCAGATCCTTTACTGAAAAAGGCCTTGGGGAATATTTGCAAAACAAAGATTAGCATTACTGACACTGTGCTCGGGATTCATTATTCATGGTGAACCTCTCTATAACTAACACCTACGTAGTAATAAACTGTGTTTCTTTGATGTGGTTAATGACTGATATAGGAACAATCATTACAATTGAATTTTCTGTTAGGGGCTGGAAAACCTAAAATGGGAGGGGATGGAGTGCAGGAGCATGGAAATTCTCTGTTTGAATTCGAGTCTTGGAGACTTCTGCTGAAGTGTTTTCTTGTTTTCTGCTACTCTATTGCAGAGATGGGAATTCAAGATGAAGCTCAGTGGAAACTTTAACATATTACTTCAAAATCCAAATAATGAAATTAGTTTGTTGAAAGATTGCCTTCACACTACAAACCGCCAGTCCCACTGCCCTTCTGGACAGCACTGGATTCTGGATTATGTATCATGTCCAGAACTAGGAGGAAGGTTTAATGTTTAAATGAGCTTACTCAAACTGATCTACATGTAAGGGTAAGTTACCGTAGTTCCCATCAGTCTCTTTTACAAGTAGGATATAGTTTTTTCTATGCTTTTTACTGTTTCTCTCCTCCATCTTTCCTTTGTATTTTGGTCATACTTTTTTTTTTTTCATCCTATTGTCGTCTTTAGATTCAAAACTTGGATTCCATCATTTTTTCAGTTGTCCATGCTAGGTTTATTTTCCCTTGTGACAGTTTTTCTCTGACACAAGTGCCTTCTCTCTAAATGACCAACCTAAATCTTCAGTTTTCTTACACAGCTTGCTCCAAATGAATTTTGCTTTCATGTTAAATCTCTATCCCACCTTCATATACTCTCCACCTTGGTGTACTGAGTGACAAGTAATAGTCAACCAGTGCCATTTGTCTCAGCCAGCTGTCTCACTGCTGCTTTGAACTGACAACCAGATCAGCAGATCAGCTCCTGTTCCTGGGCAGACAGGGTGGATGGATAGCTAGGGAGGAAGGTGGTCAATGAGCTGAGCTTCATGGACCAAGATCCTATTAATAGCAGATGAAAAAGATACTCATAATACAGGAGAGGGAGAATAGGGCATGCAGCAGGATTTGTAGGCCAGAGGACCTGTATGAGCTCTCTTGTGATATGTTCCAGAAATGTGAAACTTTAATGTTTATACAGCTCTTCAATCACTTGACTTCATATTTCAATCAACTGCCTTTTTAAAACTGCTCTAATTCTATCTCTCTGAGAACATACAACTTTTGAATGTGGAATAGATAATTTGATCCGTTAAGTTTTATTGGTAGATTCAGCTAAATGCTGCTAAGCCCAGGAATAAAACGAGCTTAAAGGTGGGCTGTACCACGTAGTTATGATGGATAGCACAGAAATTTCCTGCAGTCTGCTTCCTGAATCTCATCACCAAACACTACAACTTCCTGGCAGTGCTCTCTAAAACAACTTGTCCCTCCCTGTAACCGAGCACCTGGTCATGCCAAGAGGGACTGGAAAGCAATGAAGGGAGTCTCCTGTTTCTCGACACCTGGAACTAGCTTTATAAACAAATGACAATCTGACAGAGACCCAAAAGCAACCATGACATAAAGTGATCCTCTTTCAATCTACACAACTCACTGTTAACATGGATAGGAGTAGCTGTGGGAATGAAAACTACTTGCAGCAAGCAGAGCAAGCCCACTGGTGTTAGTGGAAACTCAGGCTTGACTTTCCAGCTGTCTTAGCTCTGTCATCAATGCTTCCTTTTTTTCACAACATATAGGAAATGCCCTAACAAACTGAAGATTCTGGGAGGAACTATAAGCAATATACAGAAGAATTTTTCCTACAGGGACAGCCAAACTAAGGTCTGGGCTAGTTTTGCTCTTCTGGAGAGTCTTCATTAAGCCTGAAGGCAACAGTGCACAGAGGCAGAGAAACAGATCTTGTATAATGGATCCATCAAATATTCAGCACAGAGAATATCATGGCATGTATCATATCTTCAGAGTGGTAAAAAAACCCAAAAACTCGTTGGCACGTTGGACTGCATATTTAAACACTGAAAAAACTCCATTCTTTGTCATCTAATACGCAGTTGGGACATACGAGGAAGGATTGGGATTAGTCTCATGTGGGAGGTCCTTTGCCAATTATTACCGCTGCCAGTCAGGCAGACTCCACCTCGGAGGTGGAAAGCTCCTCCTGGGAGGAGGATCCCGAGGGCGGCACCCCGGTCTAGGACCTGTCCCACCGTCTCAAAAGTTCTTCCTTATTCGATGTTTCATTGGTTGCTGGTTGTTGTACCCTCCCTTTGGTTAATTTTATTGGACCCTGGAACCCTGTACTCTCCCCCTTGTCCCTCACCTATTGGCTGCATCCCTTTCCCCCCCCCAATGCTCTCGCCTCCTTTAAAACCCCCTGCACACGTTTAGATCCTTGGCGTTCTCCCCTTGAAAGTCTCCTTCTGGGAGCTCTTCACCTGTCCCTTCAATAAAGGAAAACACGGGAGACCCCCTCCTGCAACCCTTTGCCTCCTTTGCCTTTGTTCCAGCGCGCCTTTGCAAGCCTCTCACCTGGAGCGGCCCCACCTCAGTGTGAGTCATCCACACCTCGCCCCTGAGCCAAGTATCTCATGGCAGGCTCTTGGGCCCTCTGAGCCGGCGTCTGTGGCTAAGGGTAAACTTGGAGGCCGAAAGGCAATATTCTTACTCTATAAATGGGCTGAAATATACCGAAGTGTTGTAAGTTTTTAAGTGTAAATTAAACATAACATAGGAAGCTGTTTGATCTGCTGGGATGGATGCAAGGCCTGTGGGCAAGCACCCAAATGAGACAGTGATGCTTAAGGAGAAGTGCAGCCCCCCAGAAGGTAAGCAGGACCCTTCTCAGATCTTTGGGCCAGTGAAGCACTTACTGCACAATAAAGACATTTAAAATGGATATTTTCCTAGGGATTGACAGCAATGGGTATTTTCAGAAAACAGCTTATTGAAACCACTTACACATGTTTAGGTTTGGAAATCAAGTACAGAGCTTGCATATTGTGAAATACAATGGATGTTTGTACCAACTGTAATTGTCTATTTGCATGCCACTGAGTATCATCAGACACTCATACAACCAGCAGCACAAGGCTGGGAAGACAATAATACAATGTCAAAACCAAGTCAAACCATGTCAGCGCAAATGATACACTGCAAACCAAAATAAATTGAACATAACGTCTTAAGCCAGCAGGGAAGGCAAGCTTGGAGAGCTCACAAAATCAAGGAGCTCTGGGGACATTCCTAATTACTATGAGAAATTACATGTTAAGAGCATATTTGCTCATCCACGCTTCACCTCATGCTCAGCAGGTGTGTATGGTAGGCCCAAGCTAATCAATGCAGACATAGAAGAGCTCCCATTTTGGTCATGAGGGGTCAATGCCATCTAGGAAGAGACAAACACCACTGAAACGAATGCCTCCATCAGTATTAGCAGACTATTTAGCAGCTTCCTCAGAGATTTCAAAGCTAGGGTTAGTCCTGCTTGTTCACTGCCAGGCTCTGAGAAAGAGAAGCAAATAACCCAGAAGTAGATCCAACATCCAACCTGCCCAAGCCCCTGCTCCTCCACCTGCAGTGGGTGCCTGTGATGCTACTCCTGGGATGTCAGTCCTTACACCGGAATTGCTTTACCAGACAAGTGTCCTTCTCCACAGCCACTGAAGCTGGAGTTATTAGTGTTTTCCTCCAAGCTGTGATGCAGACAGCTGGGGCACCTTCCCTTTAAAATAAATACACCTGTCACTGCTTCCATCTTGCAGGGAGAATAAATACTTTCAGCAGGGAATTTCTTGTATTTGGTTTCAGACCTCAGGGCAATATTTTTCTAAACATCTGAACTTTAGATGTTTTTGTTATTTTTCTGCTGGGAGGAAGGGACACAGAAAGACATCCTTTGAATGCTGAAAAAATATTTTTACAACCTTTTGAAAGGGAACATGTCTGCAGCTTGAGGTAAGAAATCAAATTCTTCCTGAGAATAAAGTATATTCTTCAATTCAGTTAAAAATACCAATTAATCTTCTTTCCTTTTTGTACAAGAGACAGCCTCCTTTATTGATTTCACTTACAAAACATTTGACAATACATTTTTCATACAGACATGGTTTGCTAATTGTCATAGTGAGTGATTCAGTTAGCTGCATTTATTCATGAATCTTTAAAGAGTATTTTTCTCATAATCAATTTATTCATCGATTATTGTTATATTTCTTAAATATTTTTGTTGGATTGTTTGCTCTCCACTGCACACTGTAAGTCTTCTAAGGGATTTTTCTTCTTTAAGACAAAAAAATAATTTCAGCTGTTTCATTATAATTGTTTTATGAAGTTAATAAGTATTCATATTATTGCTGTTGTAGTTGTTACTGCTGTTGTTATTGAATTTGCGGCAGTTGTTGCAGTATCCTCCTACTTTCTTTGTGGACAAGAGAGAATTAGCTCATTGTTTTCAGGCCCATGAGCAAAACCTGGGGAAAAATCCATCATTTTCACGAAAAATGTATTCCAGAGATCCAAGCAGGGGAGAAATGCAGCATGGAAAACCCTGAAACATTCAGTGGGGAGTTGGATGTGCGCTTGTTAATCCATGTGGAAGTGCAAAAAAGTGTGGCCATGAAAGGTGCCTGTTGTTACACATCTGTTGCTTTGCTTGTTCTTCTCCACTGTTGCAAAAATGGCTGTTTGTCCCCAAGTAACGTTTTTTTTGACATAATGGAGGAAAAGAAGTTTTTCCATATGATGAAAATACTAATACTAAAATCAAGTCTGTGGAAAGTCAGAAAGGGAAGAGGTTCCTAAAAAGATAAGTAAGTAAATCCAATTTCAGCATTAGACCAGCTAAGGAGTACTAAGCTGCCTCATTTTTTTTTTCTTATTAAGTCAACAGTTCTCACTATTATTGTTTTTCATTAATAAATGACTTGTGGAGTCCTATTATTCTGTAAAACTCAGTTTCTCTCATTTTAAAGTTTGTTTGCCTCTGAAAGAAAGGAAAAGTAAATATCAGTTCAAAAGCAAAGGATAATTTATTTTTTAAGTTATTACAAATTTGGTATTATAAATATAATCTCATTAGCCTAAGCAGTGTAGTAATTTTTTAAGTTCCTCAGGGCTAGGCTTAGCAGTCCCCTGAAAAAAGGAATTTCTAGGAAAAGAAGCTACTTATTTGTTTGTGATTCATCAAGGCATTGATTTTCAAATGCACATAAAAATAAATCCCTAGAACTATTTAGTACGGAATTGCTTTTATAATAAGTGATTTTATTTAACAATAGATGAGCTATCTGTCTCTGTGCTATCAAGGGGAAGACAAATGATTACACCCAACATTACTATGTACTGCCATGATTTTGGTTTGGTCCCTAAAATCCCCAAGTCTGTTGTGTAGCTGGAAACAGAAACCATTGCAGCCACAGAGCTGCCTCCTCTGGGACACTTGTGCACAGAGGAAATAGGATTGTTTATATGAAGAAAGGGAGTGGGAGAAAAAGCAGTAGATTTTTTGCAACAAGCATTCTACAGCAATGTCCTATACCACCCTGGGTCAAATGGGGACCTCTGTCAAGCGAGTGAAAAGGTTTTGGTCGTGCACAGAACATTATATCTGACCAGTCACATAACAGGCCAGTTCTATCAGACTGGAGATATCAGTACAGTAGAACCACTTTTTGTCTTTCCCAGCATAATTTCATACTTTTATTTCCTCCCTAGCAGTTTTAAATCACATGAAACAAATTCTAGCTCCTCAATTTCCCTTTCCTCTCTGTGGGGCCTTGATCCTTAGGATGATTTCCTGCGGTGCTGAGCTCCATCACCTGGGGACAAACCCTGGGAGATCCCCTTCTGTAGGTGAACACTCAAAGCTGGACATTGAAGATGAGGGGCTGAGCCCCATTACTGCTCACCCCATTTGGTGCATCTGCTTTGGAGGAATGGGCAAGCTACCCATCACTTGTAGCACAGAGCCACGGCTTTTGGCATTGTGTCAGTGAAGCCCCTGCACAGCAGACCCCTGAGATACCTGACAATGTTCACAGTGATGATGAAATGCCCAGTGTGGATAACAAAGCCTCAGACCAGATAATTTTATTGTTACTAAAGATACGTAATATTGCTATTAAATATATTATAATATATATAAAAGCAGAACTTAGATTTCGTTTTGGTCTTATCTGTCTACAGTGGCTTCCTGGACATACCAGAACAGCACCTAGTGCATATTTCTCCCACTGTCTCCTAACTGTCCAAGTTTCTCCTTTAATTGCTGTGAAACAAGTAACTTCTTTTCACTTCCTTCTGTTGTTTAGGGAATGAGACAATTCATGTCCAGCAAACACAAACCCAGTAATATGCATTTTGGGGCTGAAATTATGTCTTCCATGTTCTGCAGTTGCTATGGTTACCATCCCACAGCATCCCTGCATGCATGGCTAAAAGAAACAGCACAAAAATAAATGTTCAGGTTAAAAACAAAAGGAGAGTCTGGGTCTATTAAAAAATACAGAGTACAACTTGAGGAATCTGAAAGACTTATTTTCCACGATGACAAAGGAAGATGGATGTCCCCATGGTCTTGTTGATAAATTTCCCTACTTTGGCTTTAAATGCTGTAGTAAATTTTTTGTCCCATCTGGAACTGGGAAGATGGATGAGACACTCTCATGCTCCAGAAAGCAGCCAGTGTCAGTGCATGCCTGGGAAGGGGAGGACAACTGTTGCTTTATTCCAGTAGGAAGCTAATTCCCTGGAGCCATGAACCACAACAGTGTTTGGATTCCTAATGCCAGCCTGGGCAGCTTGCCATCCTCATGGGAGTTAGCAGGACATCGGGGGTTACACTGAGAGCTGGAAGCTCAAGCCCTGCTCTGGATTGGGCACACAGTAACAAAAGGACTTGGTGTATATAGTGGAATTTTGTTGGAGGTCTGTGTCTCAGACCACAGATGCAAAATTCAACATTAGGCCAAATCATAAGAAATGCCTGCATCTCTGGATGTTGTCCCCCACAGTAAGTGCTCTCCTGGCTGTATTTGATTTACACAGCTTAGTGCCTTCTTTGGACGTAACCGTGACCAAGAATCTTAGCTAGACCTTCCCCAGCCCTGTGAGGAGATGGGTGTAGACAGCTTCCCTGGTTGCACCTGACCAACCCTGTTTGGAGAGATCCATCTAAAGCAGATGTGTCCAGATATCTGTCCAGGAATGTACTGGATGTTGGTGGGGTCAGGGACATTCCTGACTTTTTCCCCATCCTGAAACATCATGGGGTAACAGCACTAGTCCTGACCAAGGAGGGAGACCTGCGTGGGTGATGGCAATCCAGCCTCAAAAGACAGAAGGTGCTCTACCCCATAGGAAGTGCTGGCATTTGGCAGAAGGTAACTGGAGACCAACTGGAGCAGAGAGACTGACCAAAACATACTGTCTCTGCTTGCCAAGGAGGAGGCGACCCGAGTTCCCATCTTTTCACAAGGCCAAAGGCTTCACATTGCTGTAACCACAGTGAACGATGGGGAACCTTCCCTAGGAGGTGAGTGATGTGAGTCTGACCAACCCAGAGGCTGACTGACATCTAGGCAGACTGAACATCTACCCTCAAACTCTGCCCTGCAAACCACTGCATGCTTTGAGGAACATTTATTCATCACCTTCAGGCAAAGACATCACTAACTGAAAGCCACGACAGCTGTGATCTGAAGACAGACACTAGGATTGAATACTATCAGGTCAACAACTGAGCAACTAAACAAAAGAGAAAAACATCCTACAAGTGGAGATGGGATTTTTAAAAATCCCCAGTATTAAAAAAGTCACACATTTTCAACTTTGACCCACCACGTGCCCTAAAAAATACATTGAGTTAATGGCTGACAGTCCATTCTTTATGTACCTAATTACTCACTCTGATAAATAACTGGCCAGAGAACCAGCTCCATTGTTATGACATCACTGGGAAAGTGAATAAATCATCTTTTTACAGTCAGTCATTTGGCTTGGATGATTTCAGAATAAGTATAAATTAGTGAACTGCTACAGACAGTAAATTTCCATGCACACAACAGTGAGTGTAAGGGAAACACTGGGGGATTCCTGAGTACCGAGAGGCAGCTGGAAGTAGAACCTGCACTGTCCTGAGTCACAGCCTTGACTATTATGACCTGTGCTGGGTTTTACTGCACACCAGCATAATGAAGGCTTCCATTTCTGGTATAGCCAATAGTCTATTTAGAGCGATGATGCTGTGGAATGATCCAATTTATATGAAACCTAGATGCTAGAAAGTAATGCTGTTATTATCCTGCAGCTTCTTATTTTTGCTTTTCCTATGTGAGCATCATTGTATCATAATTTTCAAAGTTTTCACTGGAAAAAATGCAAACTGAATTCCACAGCCTTATGACACTGAAGAAGAGTTCCTAATTATTTTCTTCTATGTTTGTTGATTTGAGATTGCAGCACCGAGAAGGTCATTGTATTTCAGGGTCACCTTGGTTTTGTATTTGATCACAAAGGTTGATTGAAAGCAGAGCAACATCTGAATGGTGAGTTCTTCCTTCAGTGTATATCTCAGACGCAAGGTACGCTTTCAGGAATAAATGTCACCAAGGAAAGTCCCTATTCTTCATTAACAAATGACTGGCATGAGGTGCTGTGAAATGGGAGGGAATAAAATAGAATAAAAGTGTGAAAATGCATCCTGAATTCTCCAGCACTTCTCTGCTGTGTCCTTAGGGCATTTCAAGACCTACCTTGGAAAAAGGCTTTGCATAATAATCACTGCTATGATTAGCGCAGTGTTTCACATTATATAATACATACAATTCACCTGATAAGCCCTGCAAGAATTATTCGCAATTGAAGTTTCAAAATGTTCCAGGCTTTAAGATTTCTCCCTCTCTACCAAAGTAACCCCACCAGTTTTCTCAGCAGCCCCTCAGTCATTCATTTGAAAGTAGGAACATTCTTTAAAATTCCCTCTAAATGATCACAAATTTGTAACAGCAATGATGTCGGCAGACCCAGGGCTATAAACAATTCACCAGTAGAGGTGTACTGGTCATCCAAGGACTGAAGTGTGGGAGCTGAGTAAACCAGGTTTAGGAGTAATGAAACAACACCCACATGTAAGAGAGACAGTAAATTCTGACCTAATGTAGACTGGCAAGCCAGTGAAGGAACGGCAAATTGCAGTACATGTTAGTAAAGGCAAAAACAATCCCAAGGGGATCCCAGGAGGAAATCATCAACATTGTGCAACTCAGGATGCTGAGGATGCTCTGTACTCCAAGACTTAAGACACTGGCAGCAGAACCCAGTAGAGCAATGGAAGGATGAGCACACCACCAGAGAAGTGGATGGGGTTTAGAAAGCTTTGCATATGTATAATTTTAACAATTTGAACTTGGGTTCATTATGATCATCATAACTGGAGTAATAATAACTCTTTCATTGGGCTCTTAAGGCTTTAAGTAGACTAAATTCTTGGCTTTACATCTCATGTGGGTTCTTTTTGCAGCTATCAAGTCTTGAGTTTAACAATCTGGTAGGAGGATTTCAAGCAACCTTTCTGTAGCTTGGATGCAGCAAGCTGGTAACAGCTGTCCTAATGATAGACTGCTAGCAGAGTGAAACATGCAGCTTGACACCACAGCCATGCTCTCCTGGGGAAACTGGGCACTGCCTTCCAGGAATTCAGCCTCCCAAGCTGCAGATGGACATGGACAAGCCTGGCATCAGGGTCCGAACACATGTGCCTGAAATAATAAAAGCTAAGAATCTGGTGCTTCTTTTTGTATGTAGAAAGCACCAAAAAGCAGTAAGATACACTTCAGGGTCTCCCTCTTCCCCCTCTTACTGAATTATATTTGGCTGAACTGTATTTAGAATTATTTATGTTCCATATATAGTTCTCCATGAAAAATAAGTACATCCTTGGAGTCCTAAATCAAAATACTATCGCATATTTAATAATACAGTATAATTTTGCAACTCTATCATGTACATAACTTGATTTTTTTCTTTTTAGCAGCATTTATTCTTCTAATTTAAAAACTTGTAAGAAAGATCAAGTATTCACAGCAGTAAACTGTAATTCTAAAGTCATTAGAGACTAGCAGTTGCTCAATACAAATGCTAATGTAGTTTAAACTTGATACAACCTTTCTAGATTTAAGACATCAGCAAATAAAATGTTAATAAAAACTTCTGACTGTATCTAGATTTCTTCTTGCATTAGTAACCTCACTATTACAGAATGAACAATAATCAAAAATCTATTTTTCTCAAATAGTTTCTACTAGAGCAAATAACAGTAAGAGAAACAAAAAAATTTGAGTGAGAAATACTCATTCATATGAACTATGAATGTAAAAAAGACATTGCATTCCCAAATATAAACAACAAATTAGCAGGCAAATAATATTGAATAGTCTTGAGAATTGTTGAGCTTCACACGTGTAACACGTTTACTGTCATTGTTTTGTTGTGTTTATTAAGGTAGAATGACAAAAAGTACATGTATGAAGAACAAATCCCACAGTAGCAATTACCCTACAGTCTGGCAAGCGAATTTTAGAGATGAGTGAAAACTTCAGAAGTGGCTGTAGTGCAGCACTGCCAAGGACCATGGTTAGGAAAATCTATACACTTCCCTGTCTGCTTGTCCTATTACAAAAGCACCCCACATTTCAGTGGAACTGTACATGGGAACTGTAACTTCAACTTGCCAGGAGGGACACCAACGTAGACCTGAGGAATGCCTTCACCAGGGACCATTTTTTTCTCTCTTTCATGTGTAAGCAGCTTCCCCGGCTGGAGGACCTTGTGTGTGCTCATTTTGTGCCATCAGCTGCAAAGACCAATTCTGGTGGTGATGCCATGCAGGCCTCATGGTGATGCCTTTCATGGTGTGCCTTTCATGGTGATGCCAGGCAGGAGCTCTCATCACCTTTCACGGTGGTGCCATGAAGGAGCTAGCCAAGAGCTGAGCAGCACAATTTTGTCTGAAAACAGTGCTAGCACCCCTTCCTCCAGTGCCAGCTGCAGAGGGAAGGGGTGTTGTCTAGTTAGGGAAGGAGAACACTCACAGAAGGACCACATTAGGATCACACTGACATTAAACACTTGTTTTCTCAGTACAACATTAGGTAGAACATTCTGTTACTTCTGAAGGGAAAATTTTGGGCATTTTAAACCAGAGTCATCCCATATTCCATCTCCTCCTTCACAGCAGCAACCCCCATGAGACAAAATGGAAGCTCTGGAGGTCATGTCCCAGCAACTCCAGACTGTCACTCTCCAGTTCAGACACAAGCTCTCCACTCACCATAGCCCCTGTCCATGGAAACACAACTGTGCTGTGAGGTTTAATTACATAATTGCAGAAATAATGTTGCCTTGTTAATTGGAAATCACTGTAGCTTTTCTGTGAAATGAAAAAGGCTAAACTATAGAAGCAGGGACTCCAGTGTATAAATTCTGATTTATATTCACACAGACTGCCTCCTCCTTGTTGTATTATGAATACATCCTCAGGCATTCAGGACATTTTGTTTGCTTTGGTGAACAAATACCGACTTACATGTCTAGTGTCTTTTATGACAAACTATACAGGTGTCATTCTTCATGCAGGCCCAGCAAAAACAATCTCAATACTTCGAGTGAGTACAAACGTATGCACACAAAAAACCCCCCAAACCTCAACCAGCCACAACAGAATCAGAATACAAATCCCAGGGAACAGATGTAGTTCAGTAAAGCGAAGGGAGGTCATGAGCATCTTTCTTTGAGAGGCTGGTGTTACACCAGAGAGAGAAGTGTGGCTCTGCAACACGTAAATTATTGCAGTGGAGACGGAATGGTCAGTTCAGTGGGAGGACAGAAGTATGGGGAATGACATTACTGGATCAATAAAATCTTCCTCTACCTCCCACGCAGTGCATCACCTGCAGTGCTGCACAAACCGCCAAGATCAATTTCTTGAGTTTTGCATCAGCTGCTGAGATCTGGGAGACACACTGAGTTTTTGCTCACCAAATCCAGTAATGTAATTAACACAGTAATGGAGAAAATAAGAATAAATCCTGGAAAATCAAATTTCATCCTGTCTATACAGAATTTTGAATTAAAATATTATTAGTAAATTGACATACAGTTATTATTGCAGCAGACTCCTAGGGCTCCAGTCTGCCAGTGAAGCACTAGCTGGGGTACAATAGAAGAGACACGAAGGGTTGTCTTCATTATCAATTAGCCAAATACGGAGTTTGTACAATCACAGCAAATCCTTTGAGCAAAATCATTCTGCCAGTCAATACTCTACTTGCTAGTATGAGCAATCATGTATGGACATAATTTCTTCCATATTTTCTTAACTCTACTGATGATGATGGTTTTTATTGTCATAAAGGGAAACTTTTTACTGCAGCACACACTGAGAGCAGGCACTCTAACCAGCAGGAAGAAGTCAGGATTCCCCTATGAACAAGCATTTTCCCCTAAAATGTGCCATTTAATTGCACTCACAACTGTGAAAAATTGATTAGTGTGGTTTCCTTTTGTGGCATTTGTTAGTGTAATTCTGAGATGTTTGTTTGAAAACAGTACTTCATTTCACTGCTTCTTGTTCAACAAAGATTTGATTAGCAAGGAATGTGTTGCTCTTGTGAAGCTTAAAGCTGTATTTGGAATTATGACCTTTTTTATTAGTATGCATTAAAACCTGTTATTGATCTCCTAGAGGTGCTAATGTGTCTTTTGTAATGCAAACCCAAATTAGATTCTGATCAGGTTCAGAGTGTTCAATCGAGGACTACCTAGCAGGATTTTTAAATGAAATGCAGTTTGTGTTTGGCATTGCAGATCAGGTATTTGATTGAAAGTCAGGAAAAATTCCCAACAATGTAGCATCTCTCTTCCTTTGCTGGGCATCTAAAATGCATCTAGCATTCAGCTGCTGCATAATGCTGACATATCATGTTGTATAGTCTAAGGCACTTCGACATTTAATGTATACTACAGTGGCTACCTAAAAAGGGACCACTGCAGTATATTAGCTTAAAAAACATTTGCTAAAAATTTTAAACCTAACTTCTTTATAATTAAAGACTGACGTTCATTAACAGAACGCAAATGTGTAATGTATCACTTCTTCTACTGATCATATAATGAAAATAATAGCCTTCATGCAGTAGTGATAAAATAGGTGGAGACAGAGTACAGTGACCATTTAAGACCTCAGATAAGCTCAGGAACCCACTATGCAAGGTGCTATACATGGGCCTCTAAGTGATGGGCCCTGAAAAGTTTTTAATTTATACTTGAAAAGACAGATGTAAGCCAGATGTGATATTTCTATTATAACTCCAGTGCTGATACAAAATGGGTATTTTCACCTAACCCAATTCTATGATTCTAGACTAACAGAATCATAGAATCATCTAGGTTGGAAAAAACCTTTAAGATCATCAGCTCCAACTGTTAACCCAGCACTACCATGTCCATCACTAAACCATGTAAATCACTCTAGGGATTCACACAGTCAACAGAGAGAAATACACTTTGAGGATGTAGTTCATCCAGTCTCTCCTTTGCAGAAAGACATGTTCAGTAGAAAGCATGAAGTCGTCTACTTCTGCCAACCTTAACTGCCTTCCCAGAGGTGCACAGCCACTGTGCCCAGGTGTGCAAGGTGAGGGCAGCACCATCCTCCATCAGCACAGGCTCACACAATGGGCAGTCGCCTCAGGTGTAGGCACAGTCTCATGTATGCCAGTGGACATCAAAGGGTTTGCTCTGGGGTGAAAACCAAAGCTCACAGACACTGGGACAGTACGTGACTATGAGACAACACTGAGGCAGCAGAGACCAGAATGCAGCTCTTCTGGATGTTCTTTGCTTCATTTAAACTGATGATATTTTTAATGACTCAACATTGCAATAGATCTACTTACAGAACAGCACAAAGCCTCCAGGTTCTACACTGTGACTCTGACAGGCAGCTGCTGCATGCAGAGATTACTGCAGCCAAATAAAGGTCTCAGTGGTTTAGTCTGTTTACTCAGATTTAGATTAACTCAATCAAAAACAATGCCGATGTGGCATTACAGCTAAAATATAAAATTAGACAGTATGTCACATGAAAACATCTCCTGGTCAAGGAAAAACTCAAGATCTAGTGCATGCCAGGTCCTCTCCTCCAGAGACAGTCCATTCCTGCAATGACATCTCCTTCACTGCAGGAGCGCAGCCCCCATGTCAGCAATGAGCTCACAGTAGCTCACGATACTGTTTCTAAACAATTTCTGATTCCTCTAGACACTCTGTGGTGCCAAACTTTGCTCAGATTTCACCACCCTTTGTTTGCAGCACTGAACTCAGCACATTTCTCCCCAGGCTTGCATCAGAAACAGTGTGGCCAGCAGGACCAGGGCAGTGACCCCTGGACTCAGCACCAGTGGGGCCACACCTCAAGCACTGTGTTCAGTCCTGGGCCTTCACTACAAGAAGGACATGAAGGTGATGGAATGTGTTCAGGAAAGGGTAATGAATATGGGGAAGGGTCTGAAACACAAGTCTGCTGAGTAGTGGCTGAGGGAGATGGGCGTGTTCCGCCTGGAGAAAAGGAGGCTCAGGGGGCACCTTATCACTACCTGAAAGGATGTTGTGGCCAGGTGGGGGTCAGTCTCTTCTCTCAGATAAAAGTGGCAGGACAAGAGGAAATGTCCTCAAGCTGCACCAGGGGAAGTTTAGATTTAGGGATTGTGGCAAGTCTCACAGAAAGGTTTAAGCATTACAAGATTTTGTTTACAGGTGAAATCCTTTGCCTGTACTGCACAGCAGCCCCTGTGTTCAGGGATGAGAAAGAAACAAGCCAAGGTCACACCACCCTGCCTGTGTGAGGCAGCGCCGAGCCTTGCTGGAGAGGGATGCTGCATCATTCCACGTGCCAGCCTTGCTGGCAGTGGGATCACCTGGAAAACACAGCTCTCTCTCCACGAGCTGAAAGACATCAGTCACTAAAAGCATGCAGTCAGATGCCTCGTCCATGCCCTACAGGAGTATGAGCCAGGAATGCCAGGGTCAGAGTTTTAAATGTGGGAGTGAAACAGGGAAAGGAAAGCCCTGTATTTCCCAGCACCAGACCGAAAGGGTCTTGTTCCAAGCCTAATCAAACTATTATTTTCAAATAATGAAATTAAGATGTACCAATTTAATTTGGTTTTTTTATTAACCAGAAGACAATCATTTGCCACCTGCCAGTATCATTCATTATTGCACAAACACACGTGGCTTATTATGCCATGCTGGAATTAGGCTATGTACCTAAGCATAAGGCTGAACTCACCCTGAAGTCAATGTCACTGCAGCCAGTTACTCCAGGATCGAGCTTTACCCAGTTACAGACTTGGATTGTAGCATCAGTCCTGGGTAACAAATGGTGCTAACACATGAAAAAACCCTCTATTTTAAATTACTGCAGCTTTACTCTGACCTGCCTCTGAATGGAAACTGTAGGCTGCCGAAGTTTTAATATTTGAGTGTTTTCAATTGGTTGCCACGTTAATAATTTGCTTGGAATCATTCTAAATAATACATATTATGACTGAACTAATTTGGCAAGCAGCCAACAATTAATTAGGAAAAAGTTAATTATATACTTGTCATGAAATGCACTCTATTTATGGCAAAATATGTTGACTTTAAGTCAATCTTCATATTTACAGTGAAATTAAAAGTTACCACAAAGCTTAAGTATTTATGTAAAGGACACATTGTCTACAGTGGAAACCAGAAGAAGGAAGGAGGTTTGCTACCACAAACCAGACAGCAATATCTGAAAAGATGCAGATAAATTCCAGCAGATGCAACTGGTGCCTTTCCAATGAAACCTGAGAGCAACCCTCTGGGTTACCAGAAGATTTCCTCAAAGATTCATTCTGAGGATCAATTTGATTAAAGACTGTAACCAAAAGCAAGAGGGTGGTAATACTTTGCTGATGATACCTAGTTAGGAGGAGTTGTGTCAATTCAGAAGAGAACTGGGATTGCACACAGTAATAACCAGATGACCTCGAGGTCTGAATTGATAGAAATGGATGGAAATCAATTGTGCAGAGTGCAAGCCTGTACAGCCAGGGACTAATAATGAGTATTTCTGGCATAAGCAGGGAGCTCATCATCTGGAACTGCTAAGGGACAGACACCTCGCTGTCTAGACAGATGCTTCTGGTTATCCAGAAGCATTGGCTGATAACAGAATCATGGCAAACCACCAAGAGGCAGAAACGACAAAAAAGATCCTAGAACACGTAGGAAGTATTTTCACAAGGATGGGGAAGTATTAACAGTATTGCACAGGAAATGGTGAGACCTTTCCTGCAGACTTGTGTATGAAAATGCAGCACTGCTTACAATGTTTAAGAAAGATGTTCTGAGAGTAGAGCAAGAACAGAGACGGGGCATTTATGATGCTATGGAGGATTAAGTGTTTGACTTACAAGAAGAGACTAAAAACGTAATTTGTTTGGGTAGCAATGGGCAGCAGAGGTCTGATGATTATTCAGTATAAATACAGTAGGGGGTAAGAATTCGTGTCTTTATTATCAGGGCAGAAAAAGAGCAGGTAAAGCTGAGGACACTAAGAGAACAAACAGCTTTGGGTGTACTGCTCACAGATTTATACCAAATATATATATTAGAAGAGCACTTCTAATCAATGTATGAACTGAGCAGTGAGGACACTAAGCCAACTCCTTCTCAGACAGAAGGTGATACAGCTGAGAAGGAAGTTGCATGAGACAGCTGCCAGCCACCATGGGGGCTGGAGGCCCCTTCAGAGAATCTTTTGGTGCCTTAGGACCACTGCGAGCTTGAGCAGACAGCCTTGATGTCCAGTGTGACCTCTTGTAGATGTGACTTCATTCCATGATTATTATTCCATACAGAGAAGTAGTTTTGCAGGTTGTTTTTTTTTTCCCTGAAGGAGCAGAAACCCCATCTTTCTAATGAAAGAAATTAGTTGAATTTAGCCATTTTGTCCAGTGAACTAATTTCTTCCCTACACCAAATGCAGTGAATTAGCTGGTTCTACCTCAGACCCACGTGAGTAAGTAGACCAAAATATCACTAACTTACCTATAGAAAGAATTATTTAACACCCCTTTCTGGAATTATTTGCAACAACTGTATCCCATAATAGAGGGTATCCAAACATTTTAGCATTGGCAAACTTTAGCTTAGATCATCAACTTTTATCCTAACTTCACAGCCCTGAAAATCCTCCACTGTTTGCAACTACGGACGATCCCACAGAGACAAGTATCTTTGACTGAACGTGATACCAGAAAAGATACTTTTCCAAACTTGACACCAGAAAAGTGTACCTTCTAGATTATTATTATTATTACTAATACAGAGCAGAGTTCTTTTGGAGATGGTTATATGAAACCAGCTTTTCAACTTGAACTTCAATAAATATCAGATATATGTTTTCCTGTCTATATTGCCTCTAGAATGAGAACTAAAATAGCATAATATGCGTTAAATCATCAAATAAAAAAAATTCAGCAACATCTTGTGTTGCTACAAGTGGTACTATACAGTACAATTTACAAGGTAATAGGCCTATTCATCATCGGCACATCATTCATTCCAGTTTCTCTGCTCAGATGATGCAGAGCAGGAATTTTGATGGTCTATTTGTTCTTGCTTTGATTAAGAATAAGACATGGTTTGAAAATAAGAAACTTTGCCTGCTGTTTCTCATCTCTGAAATACCATCCTTGTGTTATCAGCATGGATCAGAAGTACTAAATATGCTGATCACAGCATTATGAAATCAAAGCTTGCACCCAAATTCCATCTTTTCTAAATTCGTTATATCAAACTGGGATAAGGATTAAACAGACATCCACTGCATTTCTAAACTCATCTGCTTTGACACCACGATAATCCAGGAGTTGATCGAGGACTCCGTGAACCTGGATTCAGCTCCTTGCTGTGGCCTGGTCATCCCATCTGACCTTAGAGAGGTCTCTCAGGCTGAAGAACATGAAGTGCTTAAACACTACATCAACCTACCTTTATTCTATGACTGTTTTCTAGTCCTCTATGTCTTGCTGACTGTACCTACACAGAACCTGCTCTGCTCTGCTCTTCACTAACTGGAGATGAAGATGAATTAAGGATTGTGAGGCACTTCGATATTATGGAAATGAAACTATAAAAAATATTTTAGCAATAACTTTTAGTGCAGTGGCAAATGTGTACCCTGCTCTATGGCATTAAGGGTTGGCTTTTGCATGACTCACTGGGAGGAAACGCTCTTGCCTTCAAAGTGCTCCGTCAGAGATTTTGCTCCCACCTCTTCCTAATTTTTTTGGAGCACCCATTTAACTTGAATGTCCAAGGCAGCTGAGACTGAATGCTCCACTTGAAGACAACAACCTTCAGACAATGGTCTTTTTTTATTAAGATCTTGTTTATTGCTTTCGTGCCAGCAGTAGATGAGTTAAAGGCACTGAGGTACATGAGTGTAAGATGCTCTTTGCCTGGGCTAACTGACACTGACACTAAAAACATGCTGTACACACAGCTACAGACAACTGTCAGCAGATAGGAGGACTGAAATCCTGCTGGGCCCCGCGCTGCTCACCTTTCCATGTGAGCCAACACATTGCACAGCCCCACGCTAACCTGCTGACTCCAGACCCTTTTTTTGGGCCCACCACTGCTGCATTTCCAGTCTTCTCAAGGATTTCCTAAATAATGAAATATCAAAAGCATTGTAATGCTCCCCTGCTATCATGGTGATACACTTGTAGGCTTCTTTGGCTCGGCCACTAAACCACTGGCACAAGTCAAAATGTCTTTGCACGCTGAAGAAGGCCAAAAATGCTTGTGGCCAGAGCAGGTGTCCTGCTATGGGACTTAGGACTGCAGCATGATCACCAGACTGCACAGTATCCAATGCATAATTCTGTCCTGAAATAGCATTTGAAATTTTCATTTCATGGTCTGTGGCATTTCAAGTTTTTCTTTCCATTTTAAATATGCTCATTTCACAAAGTACAAAAGCAAACTTCCTTTCATAATCCTGTACCTTGCAAACTCTCACTGCAACTGAGAACCAAGCTGAATATTTTCTCCCATGAACTGCCATCTACAATTTTAAGGGGAAATGTGAGCTTTCTCCACCTCTGCTTTTCTTAGAAATTTCTCAGAGAAATCCCGTAGGTCTGACACCTCCCTTCTTCCAGGTAGCCCGACACTTGTTCTCTTAAAACAATAAACAACTTTCCTCTTGTAAAAGAAATGCCACTGCCACACTCCAGGCTGGAAAAAATCATTCTGGTCTTCCTCACTCCATTCGGGGACACACAAACCCCTGCCGATGCTGCTTTAACAGAGCCCGTGTTGCACAGATCTCCTTCCAAACCCTTTCCAGGTCACTCACAAACACTCATTAAAACTGGCATATACAATTGTCAGTGGGGATCCAGCATTTTAAAGTGATTTTTCAGAGCAATTTGTACTCTTCCAGTACAGGGACTACAAGACAAGAGACGCTTCATGTGTTGTAGCTCCTGCTATGGCATGATCTTCCTAAAGCTGCGAGACAGAGCAGTTGCTGTAAATCATTGTTACTTCCAGCACTCACCCTGGGGCAGGCAGCTGATGGCAGTGCTGTCATAGGGTGTAAGCATGGACAGAATGAGATGCTATGGTTGTGTCCATGCTCCCCAACAGGCAGGTAAGTGCCTGAAGGAGGGAGAGGCACCACGTGTTTTGGCTTTGCTTCAGGCTGAGATTGGCATTTGCCAGCAAGAAGCAAGAGGACTGAAGATGGAAGGCGTTTAGCACAGTCAGGCAGGCCTGATGGGCCCCAGGACAGACAGGAGCACTGCACCGTGCAAACAAGGTGTCCTAACGAGGATATGGTACTTGCAGGGGCATCCTGCAATGACATGATGTCCCTCAGGCACCCCGTTTTCCCCTCACTGCCAGAAGTCATCTGAAGGCACAAGCTAGTCAGATGACAGCAAATAACATCCTACTTTGGTCTGACAAGAAGTCTCAGTCCACTAAGTAACCCACATTTTTCAAATTATATGCCCAAATAAGTGTTTATTTGATGAATGCTGCAGAAGAGCGTTTTGCACGATGAACTAAATAGTAGTACTTGTTTACAAACCAGGCTAATTACGGAGCCATTATATTTACTGTTCTATGAGTTCGCCAGTGCTGCTGCAAGATTAAAAGCCAGAATTTGGCCACAAACCACTACAAATCTTTGAGTCCACCTATACATACTCAGAATCATTTCAGTGGAACACAGGAAGGAGAACTGTGAGAGGATGGACTGATAATTATTTTCCCTGAATTAGGATTTGATCTTCTGTACATCAGAGGGAAGAAAACAAGCCCAGACACACACACATTACATTCATTCAGTAATTCTAAAGGACATGGAATTAAAAACAAAGTGGTGAATCCCTCACTTAATATGCTCATGCAACTCCCATTAACTATAATGGTTATTTTGCTGTGACCAACATGTGTTATGAATGTTTCATTTTCATCACAGGTTTCTATTAAATTAAATCTATTGGCAGCAAGACTTAAACACTAAGAAGGAGAAAGGTGAATCAGAGGTTTAAAAAATGCTATTTGCCTATGCAATGTTTTCCAGACCTGCAATATCCATGCCCCTCCCTCACAGAACAATGTTAATAAAGCAGAATTTATTCCTTAATTATTTTTTCACATAACTTTGGTGAAACTACAGCTGATACCAAGAGGAGTAGCAAAGTGAGGCAAAGTAGTGAAGATTGGCAAGGAGAATTATAAATACAGTCAAGTTACTTGCAGCTGGGGTGTTGAAAAACACATGCATCGTATTAATTGTTGTTTAGCCTTGTATGCTGGACAAGCAGAACATCTGTGTTTAGATCTAAACACAGGCCTCTGACAGATTTAGAGGCACCTATCAAACGTGCTCAAGATTCCTGTCCTGTTGTGGACAGGAATCAAAGCCCAGTGGTAAAAGACACCTGTGCAAATCCCTGAAATATAGGTGAAAACAGCAGGTTTGGTGATCCTCTAGCATGGAAGATGCCTGTATGCCCACCCATGTGCATCTGCCCAGGTGCTGTTTCAGGGATCCCCCGGGACATGAGGCAACAACAAAAAAATTATTCTCTGCATTTCATCTGTGTTTTGTGGTTTTGTGTCCTGCCTGTGCTGGCTCACACACAAGGAGAGGAATCAGTCCCCTGTGCCATGCTCCCACCAACACAAAGTGTGACACTGAGGTGCACTGCTCCTCGTTTGTGGGTATGTCATAAAGTGAAGCTGGTGTGCAGTGCCACCAGCCTGAAGATGTCTGAGGATTCTGGTTACAAAGCTGTAATTTTCATCCCTTTCTCCTCCAACACACAACTTCCTCCAGTGCGGCCATGGAGAATATGTGCAGCCTCTGACTTGTAACCACAAAGTGAGGAGAGCTTCTTAACAAATTTTTCCTTGCCTTTTGGTTGTTGAGTCACCAAAATCAGGTAAAACATCATAGAAAGATGCCCATCTGGGGGCTCTAAACTCTACGATCTCTCCTAATAAAATCAAAGACAGCTTTTCAAGATCTGGCCTGCAAAAAAGTTTTTTACTGGTTCCCATAGAAGAAGGTTCCCATAGGTGGTAAGAAAACAAAATGTATGATTTATTGATAATTTAACCTCACAATGTATTAATTTTTTTAGATATCTTGGTAAAGATGTGTGGGCTCCTGAAAAAGAATTACTTGGAGAATGCTACAAGCCCAGTTTTCACACCACTGAATGTCAGGACCCCAGAGTCATTGCTCTGACTTCATTTTGGGAGCAGGCACTTATATAAATGAATGCAAGGAATCACTGCCTGGCCTTGTGGACCTGGAGGTTGCTGTCAGATCCCACTTGCTGCCCGTGGAATTCTGCTCTTCATGAGCCATCCATGGCCCAAACATAGCAAATGCTGCCGAAGAAGGGATATCTTATACACCCATCAGCACAAAACATGAGCACACAGGTGCTTGTAGGAGATAAAAGAGAAGGGGAAGATGGAAACTACCCAAGGCTACTAAGTTATCATGGGTCTTCTAGATATCTATGGCTAAGTCCTTCATGTCCTCTCATTTACACATGTAACCTCATCAGAGCCGTTTGCAGTAACAGGTCAGTAAAACGGACTGGACTTGGTTCCAGAGAGAATTTGATCAAGTCAAATAAACCATTTGCATAGGCAATGAAGACAAATCAGTCAGAAATTGATTTCCTTAAAAATTCTTAAAACAGCGATCTGTCTCTCTGTAAAATGTAATAGACTCTTTACATTTCCCTGCAACAAACTGAAAATGTAGGTTTTGTAAACATTTGACAGGAGTACATGATCACACTAGACTGAGTCAGCAGAAAGATCTGGTAGGGCAGATCTGATAAGAAATTAGATGAGTGAATTATGCAGAAGACTTTCTGTAAAAAAATCTTTCATACTTTCTCTAAATTTTGATAGCTTGACATATAATTTGAGAGGCCAGAAGTTTCCCTCTGCTTTTGAATATTTATGGAGTAGAAGAAATACTTGCTTGACACCAGTGGGGAATCAGGATACAAACACAGCAGCATCTTTCCCCTCTTCTTTAGCCCTCAGCAAACTCCGGATGTGCAAGACTGACTCGTCCAGCTGAGAGCCAGACAATGGGGGATACAGGGAATGATGCTAGAAATCCAAACTAAAAGCGGATTTCTAAAGCTGTTGGATTGGCATCGTAACAGTATTTTGCACGAATACTGACTTCACTTGAAATGCAAAGAAAAATGCTGTGTTCAGATACAGCTATACTGAACCTGAGAGTTCTCAGCATATTTTACTTAATGAATGCAAAATTCATACATTTTGTGCTGTGCTCAAAGAAATGTCAAGTAGGTAACCTAAACCCCCAAATGACATAACCTAAATCTAATTTAAAGTGCAGTGAGTATAATAACAAACTTTACAGGATTCCAGTGTCACTGTATCTGACCAGCCATAGTAAAATGCTACTACATCTGAATTTCAAAACTGGAAGTTAACTATTATGGGCAACAGTATCTAATACCAGGCTGGTAGAAAGCCCATTAAGATATACCATCTGTGCAAACGTCTGTCCCTAAGCACATTTTATTTATAAGATAAAAAATAATGGGCGTGATATAAAAAAAAAAAAAAAAGAAATAATTAGGAATTAAAACGTGATTTCAGATAGAAATGAACATTTTAAAATTAAAGTATCTAAAAATATACACACGTGAGTGTTTAGTACAAGGAAAAGCACAATGCTCTTGCACTGTAAATCAGCCTCATCATGATAAAACCTCTTTCCTAAGCAAGAAGGATTCTTCAATGTCATGGTTAAGCCACAGTTGCTGCAAGTGAATGGCAGCAATACAGGTCAGGAAGCAGCAATAAGATCCCCTAACACAAAGAGAACACCACATCCTGATGCAAAGACAAGACTTTCAATATGTGATTTTGATTTGAGGGCGTTTTTTCCCTCTGACTTTGACCAACTGTTTGCTCACACACCAGCTAACACAGGCAGGGTGATGTTCAAGGAGAGCACAGCAGTCTGCTTACATCAATTGTGAGGTCAAGACCAAGGATTGAAGTTTTAGAATGAAGTCTTTTCAGTAAGGATACTATAAAACTAAGATGTTAGAAACCTGAGAGTAAAAATATCACTCCTTTCTTGGTTTTTTAAAGCTCAATATCTTCATTGCTGGTATGGATCAAATAATGAGTATTTTCACTCATTGAAAGTGAGTGCCAGAGCACTGAGATAAAATTATTGCATAGATTATTATCAATCTATTAATTAACACTAGTGTGCTCCCATGCTTTGGCTGAGTAGTTTTTTTTTCTGCTGGAAGATCTGCAGACCTTTGTGGATGAGGGTGGCATGATGAATCCCCATGTACAATGTGGCTTAGCAGGCTGTTGCACAAGAAGAAAACTGCTATCAACTAAGGAAAAATACAAGCAAATATGCAACATGAGGGCAGCCACCTCTTCACAAGCACCTTCTTCCAGCTCAAACATCCTAAAACTGCATGAGAGTTTAGGCATTAAGAAAATACTGCATTAACTGCAGCAGCAGGTATTGTAAAAGGTGCAACAGTCTAGAAAGCAAATTTTCTTTCCACCACCTGTTTCCTGACTGCTTGGTACCCCCAGTGAAGCACTGGGTTGCCCAGTCCCTCTGTGCAGGTGTCCTCTGGCAGCACTGGGGCTTCCAGACACAGCAGCAATAGTGGTGTCCCTATGGACTTTTAAAATGGACTTCGGTAGCTATTTTACTGATATTCAGTTTCCTTTGGAAACGCATCAAGACCTAGATAAATGCCTCTATCTGCTAAGTATAGCACCCTAAAAAGAGCAAAGGGAGACGATGCACTCACAGGGTTTGCTTCTGCATCTCCTCCCCAGCAGCACACCGGGGTTTGCTCTCCCATTTGGTGGATTCAGGCGCCAACTCACAGACACATTACACTAGAGTCTGAAAAAACACCTCGATTTCCTACTTGGGCTCGCTCCAGCCTCACCTTTGTGCTGTGTCTGCAGATTAAAGGTGGCTGCAGTCCTGCCCCTGGCTGAGGCAGTGGGTGGCCAGGTGAGGACAGCCTGGGCAGGGGCACTTCTCAGTACATGGCTACACAGTTTGGGGGAAAGAACAGCAAAGCTTTCTCATGCTTTTACCCTCATTCTTGTGAGTCTGCAAGAAGATCACCACACATTCCCCAAGGTCCTGCCCCTGACTGTCTATCTTCCCTCTGTGTTTGCAGTCTCAAGTAAAGCAGTGAGCTCCCATCTGTGCATCTGCTCAGACAAAGCACTGCCACCCTGTGCTGCTGTGGGACCTGCACACACTCGGTACCCTGCCAGGGAAAGCCAGCATGAACACAGGTCAGCCTGTGGGATGCTGAGCTTCAAAACCTATGGTACCCCTGCCAGGGAAAGCCAGCATGAACACAGGTCAGCCTGTGGGATGCTGAGCTTCAAAACCTATGGTACCCCTGCCAGGGAAAGCCAGCATGAACACAGGTCAGCCTGTGGGATGCTGAGCTTCAAAACCTATGGGACCCTTGTGCATGCCCGTCAGAGAGCCTCGCTAACACCCTCCAGCTGATGAGGGCACTGTGGCCAGGAGAGGGAGAAGGGAAGAAAATGGGATCTCTCTTTGAGGATACTGGGTTTGTAAATCTGCCTCTATCAATAATGAATAAATATAACTGCAGCTGCATTTTTTACTTATGTTGGAGAACAAGAAGAGCTTCTAATTTGGAGCGAGACATTGATATTTGCGAAATTGAATATATGTAAGCAAGGACTTCTAGTAAAGATTCTCTGGCAGAAAACTTCAGCAATTTTCTAATTTGTTTATATTTTTGATGACTGACTGAGAAAAAAATATTGATTGACAGGCCCAGAGATAAGTGTAAAAATGCTCAGAAAGTAGTAACTTATGAATGCTACTTTCATGTAACATTTTCCCACTTATCAAGTTTCTCATACTTCCAAATGGGTGAGGTAATGTTAAAATCCTCTGGAACGAGAAAATTGTTTTCCACATAAGCCACATACTGTCTTTCTACCTGCCTGCAATGTGCCCTGATTGCTAATGTCCTGTAAGCAAAAATGTTACATATTCTCCTTCTTAATTTTTCCATCATTTTAAATAAACTGCTCCACATGCCATCAAGAATTTCAAGAGGTCCTTGTGCCATTGGTACTGTTCTTCATCTGTGAGGACATAAACTTTCAGACAACCAGAAAAAATCTCCTGTTGTACCAGTATTTTCAGCAGGTAACACAAGCAGCTCAGGTAATTAAACCTTGTGAGCCTGACTGATCGCAGAGAAAATAATGAAATGGCTGAGAGGGACTTGATTAATAAGGAAATAAAGATGGCTAATATAATTACTGCCAATCAACACAGGCTCATAGCAAGCAGATTTTGTCAAACTAATTTGATTTTTTATGGGGTTTCAAGTTGCTAAAAGTAACAATGATGGCATAATAGACTTCTAAAAGCCACTTTAAATGGTGCTTACTATATGATGTTTTGATTAACCTGAACGATATAAAAATCAACATGACATACATTAAAAGGATTAAAGTGTGAGTTATTGTTCATTCTTTAGGGAATTATTCTTGAACATGTGTTTCCAGTGGGATCCTAAAGCTATTAGTTCTTAGCCCTACTCTTCCTTATGTTTAATCACTGATATGCAAGAAAACACAAAATCATTCCTAATAAAATTGGCAGATGGGATAAAGATTAGAGGAGTGGCTGAATAATGAGGAGACAGAGCCTGCAGTGCAGAGGGGATTGGATTGCTTTGGGAACCAGAACAACCAACCAACACAAACTCCAGCAGACAGAGATCACCCCATTAACAGTGCTAACAAATCTGAAAAGGACTGGGGGAAACCAAGGGGTTTTCAGCTGAACGTGCATTTGGGTTAGATATTCTGCTAAAAGAGTGAATGCAATCCCTGAATGTGGAAATATTTAACGGGATGTGAAATACTGTGTCCAGCTTTGATCCCCACAGTTCAAGACAAATATTGAGTAGTCAGAGAGTTCAGAAAAAAAGATGAAAGAATCATGAAAGAGTTGGAAAACATTGTTCATGAGGAAAGGTTCAAGGTGTTCAAGAGATTTCAGAACAAAAAGTCTGCTCACAGTCCAAGACACAGTGTCAAACACAAACTGGATTTAGAGGGTTCTTCAGTCTGGCAAACAGACCCAAGAACTGGAAACTGAATCAGGAGCATCCGTTCAGACATATGGTGCATACTTTCTATAGGAAGGATGATTTACCACTGGAACATCTTTCCAGTTCTTTGACAAATGTCACATCACCAGACACTAAACACTTCACAGGATTTTTCTCTAAAAGATATGTCCTATTTCAACCTAAACTCATTTGAGAAAAATGTGGCCTGTGCTATTTGGGGGTTTAGATTAGCTGATTATGGTGTGTTCTTGGAACCTGAAAACTGCCATTCCACAAATATGTCTACTTATCAGGCAAAAATGCAGCAGCAATGCAAATGTGCCTTGGAAAAAGAAGTTCTCTCTCTTCCTGTCCTCTTCCTCCAGGTAAAGTCTCTTTTTCCAGTTAAAAAGCATTTTCAACTAACGTTCTTCTTTTTTACCCAGTCCCAAAGTTTGAAGATGTCAGTTGCAGACCAGTGATTGTAAATCCCTGTGTCCAAAATCCCACAAAGAAAAAACTGGCCACCGAGAACAAATGCTGCAAGATTCACAGAGAGAGAGAGAAAGCTAATATAAAAAGGATGTTGTAGACAAGAGAATTCAGTTCAAAACCTGCTCCTAGGCTATTTGAACAAAGACTCCTCAAGAAGGCTGGATAGGCTGATAAATGCCCATCTTAAAGCCGTAAGTTATTACAAGGCTTGGCTGGGATTTATATTGATAATCTAGAGATGAAATGCTTTTCACCAGTATTCTTTCTCCCGTCCTATGCATTTGTGCATGTGTACATTTATAGCAAACCTGTACTTTAAAGAATCTTTAGCAGCTGAAATAATTACCTGAAAACACTGTATCACTAAAAAAATCAGTGAACTGGAAAAATAAAAATGACTAAAATTTGCTACATAACCTGCAGAAATTGAGCAGAATAACAGATGGCTCACAGTATTCTTTCTCCAATTAATGGCTAAAGAGAAATAGCTTACTTGAGGGAAAATGACACTTTCCATTTAAACTCAGAGTATTTTAAGGCAACAATTTAGGGGAAATTTCAGCAGGCAATCAGCAGCTGCTATGACCCTTAATACTTCAGGACTTGATCTTCACAGGGGCCAAACCCTGGCCTTTCTCTCAGGATGACGTCTTTATTTTATGCTAAGTCTTGTTCCTTGCTCCCATTAAAGTCACTCCAAGCCCAAAAGCATGAGATAAAAAGGTGGTGTGCAGAGATATAAATAATATGTTCACTGCAGAATAAATTCATACCTAAATTACAGGCCAAGGGGAAAAAAACAGCGTCTGCAGAAGGCTCATCACATTCTCTGTCTTCCTTTTCATATATATTTCTCTACCTTTATTCCCAGACTATCTACTGTTTAATAACTCATTCAAGGTCTTGCTTGAATGCTTTGATGCTTCTCGATTGAATAGATTTTCTTTGGAACATACTCCCTGAGCTGTATGCATTACATTTGCTATGAAATATATTTTGACCAATATATTATCATAAAAAAACCCCAAACTAAACCCACAGAATTTTCAGCTAAGCTTTTTAAGACCATCCCTGACTTTAGCATAGCGAAATTTGGCAAAATGGTCATTGTGAGGGTGAAGATAAATTCCTATTAAGTTATCTCTAATATATTTTTATTTATGCCACTGAGTTTCATTTTGCATGCAGGCTTCTAGATATTCCTTACTTTGCATGAGTAAAAACACTTTAAAACCATCCAGCAGAACTGTGCAGTCCCCATGCAAATAAATTTCCCAGTCAAAAAAATTAAGACTTTGATCTTTGGAGTGACAGTAAGATCACAGCCTGGTAATGATTTATTTGTGACACCTTCACCAGTATCTTTGTCTTATCAAGCTTAACTCCTTCTGTGATTAAGGTTTTGTTTCTACTGTTAGCAATACAAGGAGATTTTATCCACCTTAATTATTCCTAAAGATTTTCACTTTCACAACATTGAATTTCTGAACATCCAATGGCTGTTTACTTTGTTTCTGATCTATTTCTCAAAGACATTAGAAAGTGCATTTTTCTAAAGATTTTTTTTTTTCCCTTTAATTTTTCAAACCCTTCTGGATGATGTAAATATTTTTCTTCCATATTGATTTTTGTCCTTTTTTCCCTCAAAAAAGGCTAATTATTTTACTAGCGTTAACTGAATCTGACTAGTTTATGTTCGATTAGCCATTTCAACACATAAATTGCTATTATACTCCAATAATCTTGCCCACCAACATTATTAATGCAAGCAAAACTACAAGAAAAATATTAGCTAAATTGTTATTTTAATTAAAACTAATGGTTTCTGTTGAACCCTTTATTCTGCTGTATCCCCCTACGAACTATAATGATAATTATCCCAAGGTATAAATAAGAAGTTCAGGCTTGCAAAGCCAAGCATCCTACAGATAGGAAATGCCAAAACTAAGATAGGCACACATGCCAAATTTGAGCATCTCAGCAGCATTTTAACACAAATAATGGCAGTCATTAAACATAATGCTATATTAAATATCCAGCAAGAGTAGAATATATTAAGCAGCAATCCTGCATTTAGCTGTACAGATTAGGATGCTTTCGAGTACTCAGTATAAAAAGGGTAATTAATCTCACCTAAATTTGCTGTTTTCAGTGCTGCCTCTGAAGTCCACAGAGACTTGTTCCACCTGCTCAAGGCTGGTGGCTGAGCAGGGGCAGGTGAGCTCAACTCTTCCCCCAGGATGCAAGCCAGGGAGAAGCCCAGCACCCTCTGTTCCTACAGAGAGAACTGATGTAGCGATTCCTGCAGGGATTGATGTAGCTCAACCCATTATAAATGCAGTCTTTAAAGACTGAAAGCAAGGGTTTGTGTTTCCTTCTCCAGAAGCGTCAGAGAGAGATTATCAACAGATACACAGAGTGGGTTTTACTAAGCCAAGTACAGGCTTAAGCGTTGTACCCTGCCAATTGGAAGAGAACAAGCTGCACAAATGTAGAAAGAATTTGTCTGAGAATTTATTTGCTTTTTGTGGCTGTGGCCTATTTTGTAGGCAGAAGAAACTACTAAAAGAAGGTGCTTACACCATACTTCATGGCTGAACACCAGCAACCAAGCTGATGTTCTTAACAGAGTTCCATCAGCTGCAATGGCTGTAAGGAGCACAGTCAGAAATCTGGAAGAAGTGAGCTGGGAATAAACCAAGCAGATGTGTGAACCAGTGTGAGCAGTGAGAGAAGTGTAAGCAGTGAGAGCAGTGTGAGCAGTGTGAAGAATGTGAACAGAGTGAGTAATGTGAGCAGTGTGAGCAGTGAGAGCAGTGTGAGCGAAGAATGTGAACAGAGTCAGCAGCATAAGCAGGGTGAATAATGTGAACAGAGTGAGTAATGTGAGCAATGTGAGCAGTGAGCAGTGTGAGCAGTGAGAGCAGTGTGAAGAATGTGAACAGAGTAATGTGAGCAGTGTGAGCAGTGAGAGCAGTGGGAAGAATGTGAACAGTCAGCAGTGTGAGCAGTGTGAATAATGTGAACAGAGTGAGTAATGTGAACAGTCAGCAGTGTGAGCAGTGTGAGCAGGTGGCGTGGTTCGGTTCGGTTGGTTGGAACTGCAGCAGCCTGCAGTTCAGTTCGTTCATTCCACAGCTCACACGGATGCCAATGCAGGAACACTGCACCAGAAGCAAACTCAGTGAATAAGATTTGTAAGGCTGATCCTTTTAATTTTTCAGGATGCAATTTCAAGCCCAATTACAAATAAACCCTATTTAATCTGGATTTCCTCCAAAATCATCCACAGGAAAGCTGCAAGTGCAGAGAAGAATTGGAAACCTCACACCTCCTTAGGTGTCTTGATTTATCCTTTAGCTGAGGGCACCATAGCTCCTCTGATGGCCACTGTGCCTGACTACCTCAGGCCCCAGACTGAGGTACATCCATTCTGTTTAGCAAAGGAGAAGCTTTTCTTGAGCTCCTACCTACCCAAAAGCAATATCTAAGCAGATTGTTGCAGCATATGCCTATATTAAAGCAACACAGGAAATATAATGAGCTCAACAACAACAGTATTATCTCATTTAATGGGAGTTGACTACAGATGCCATAATTTATGTGGCCATTTACTTCAAACAAAGGCTATGGCATGTAAATCACTCCTGCCATCCTGTGATCTATCCGGTCACGGTGCAACACAACGCCTGTGAGTCAATTAGAGAGTAAACTCATGGTCTCAAAAAGATGCTTTACATAAACAGAGGTGCTGCAGTGGGAAGGCTGGAGAATGCTTTACCACCACTATCCCAATAGCTGCCTACTCTCTCCTAGCCCTGGGGATGTATTTTATTTCTCCTTAAATGATTATCTACCTTAACTGAATGCTGTTTAAATCCTTTCCAAAGGACAATGATTTTCTCAGAAATAGACAAACATTCTTCTTTATTTCAGAAACCACAACTCTTAAAATAGAACATGTTCATCCTAAATTGGATTTGTAGTCTCCTTCTCACAACCTCCCTTTCTACTTTCCCAGTAAAAATCTTAGAGGTGTCAAACCCGCATGGGAAAGCGAATGACATGAGGTGGAAAATTCATACATAGAGTATGATATCTGCCTAGCCAATGTATATGTATTCCATTCTAGAGAGCAAGTTTCCCTCCTGTGATCACTTCAAAAGAGGAGGAATACTCAGTAAGTAGTCTGTTAAACGATGTATATATATACTTAAAAAATAATTTTTGTAGTGGCTTATGTAGTATGAGATGAAACTTTTGATCTTTGGGTTTCTCCTTCATCAGTATAAGCAATGACATTTCTAAGAAGTACCTATTTTGTAGCTCAGTAATTGGATAAAACAAATTGTCAGAGAAAGGAGATAATACAGAAGATACAATTCATGTAAAAGGAAGTAAAATGTCATCTCAGTGTAAGGTCATTGTGTCTGAATGAACTGTCATCTGTTCTGCATTTTCAGAACATCAAGCAGATACACAAGATCTCTTTTTTCCCCCCACCAATTGTTCTATTAACTAGGCAAATAAAAGTTTTTAAAATATCACCTTTACTCTCTTTCCCTTAAACGTAGCCCTTTGAAAGAAAATTAGATCTCAGGTTGAGTATAAAACATTTATCTACTGATACACCAGGGGTTACAGACAGAAATATTTAAAGTTTAAAATCAGCCTCTCAACTAATTCAAAAGCCCTCACTGAATCAATACGATAAAGTGAAGGCTCATCTGTTTTTGCTCATCTGGTTATAAGGTTACAGGTCAATATGTATTATATATTTTCTGAAAAGCAGCTCCAAGAAATACATATATTTGCAGTCTAAGGCATTTGGAGGGGGGTTTGCCTGCTCAAATGTAGTCTCCGGTGTGGTGAACAGGTATATCTGAATGGCTGTTCACACTTTGTTTAGAGGTATAAAAAAAAGAGGCAATGAAAAAACTCAGACACTTCTGAGGTTTTGGAGTAGATATTTATCTCATCCAAAAATAGAAAAAAGCAACTTCTGTCTCTTATTTAACTATAAAGGAAGCTTCAGATGTAGATGTCTACCTTGGAGATGTCTTAAGGCCTCGCTGTGATCATAAGGCCCATGGTCATTTTCTCCAATACTGCATAATTTATTTTTTTATTATTATTTTTGAGATGGTGGTAATAAATCATCCATTCTCACCTGTGACACTGTTCTCCTGTACGTCATCTGATACTAAGTCAGTGCATCCTTCTAGGTGAGCATCTTTGTTGAACATTAACTAAGACCTGGTGCATATAGGTCTGTGATTTTACAGACTATTACTACACAGAAGTAGTACTGGGCTTTTGTCAGATTTTAAACTTAATTTAAAGGGTTTACAACCCCTTCAGCCTCTGTCAATACATTTTCTGTTTCATGATACATACACAATTGCGAGAAACCTCAAAAAGCAGATTTAAATAGATCTAGACTGTCTTATCACACCCTTTCAGTTATTATTTAACAAATTTCTTCCTCACAATTTCTCCTTCCAGAAGACAAGCTGGAATTTGTTCAGCTCTGATAGTCTCTTCACAAAATGTGGTTCAGATAATTTTTATTTGTTGCACTTTTCAGTGAGTATATAGCAAGTTTTCCCTTTATGATTATGTGCCTTGAACTGCTTTTGATTCCTGTATTCTTGTGAAGAATCGTCTATCTTTATTTGCCTTTTTTAAAGGCAAGTAATTATTTCCATCTGATATTTCCTCCTTCCTACATTATCAAAGATATCATGAAGTAGTTTTCTTCAACTACTACTTTGGACCCTTGTCTTGAGAATGTCTATCTTCAGAAACATAGCACTATTAAAAATCCAGTATTTCCTTTATTTTTCTTCCCTTGTGACTTGCAAGAAAAGTAAAAAATGGAGATAATACAATGAAATAAAATTATTACAACCCTTAGAGATGTTTGTGCTCTAGAAACATGAAAGCTATCCTGGAATATGACTATTACCAATTCAAACATGGAGCCTTTTGTCCAGTATGGATCTGGATGCTTTGTAAATATTTCTGGTTTCTATTGTGCTGTAGCATTAGGCACAATAATAAGAATAATCAAAATTAAATTTCCCTTATTTTCTGTAATTTTTTTGAGGGAAAGTGAGGAGAGTATAAATTCCTCCAACTAATCATTTTATTGATCTCCATTGATGAAAGCAAAATGTAGGGCTATTTTCTTTATTCCTCCTATTTCATTTCTCCTTGCATTCACTAGAAATTTTACATTGCTTTTTGAGAAAAATTCAACTATAAAAGGTCTCCTAGAGATGCCAAGAGACTACATTAGGCGACATTTTTAATTCTCTAGGCTTTTTTTTCTCTTGATTGTAAGCACAATATATTCTTGACTATCTGTTGATAAGGTATTTGCCACATTATGAGGGGAGAATAGCACATATTCAAGATACTTGATGATGTTATGTCTCTGCTACTCTAGCTGTTACTTTTTAAGAAGCATGCACAATAATAAATACCACTGAATGTATGAAGCATCCAAAATATTAATATTTGGCTGAATTAAAAAATATCTTCCATGTAGATCTTCTATTTTGTAAATACACAGTGACTAAGTAATTCTTTCTTTTCCCGGATGCCTGAACTGCTAGCACTAGTGTTCCGTGTTTCAAAACATTTCAGATGTAGGTGATATATTTTAAAAACTAGATTATGTCTTCTAAATATTAGTTTACCTCTCTATCACATAACAGTTCTCATTTGGTATCTTCAAGATGTTTATCAGCAGCCTGTCACCTGCAACTGATTATTTTGTACTCTTATCAATAATCTCAATTTAAAAAATAATGCTACTAAGTAGCTATTGACTTCTGCTGAGATGAGTATCAAGATTTATTGACCTCAGGGCAAACATTTACCAGAGCAACCTTCAGTCAATAATTTCTTTGTGGAGCAATAACCCTTGATGTTCACGGAAACAGGAAGATGACCTCATGCATGTGCATTAAAGTCTCCCTAACCCACATTGCAGTAGTCTGTAAGCCTACCCAAAAAGCAAATTCCCAGGCTGCACTTGCTGTACAGAACAGTACAAGGGTTATTTCTCCTTTAACTGAAAAGAAACCTCACTGAAAAGGAAAGGATTAAGAAAAAGGTAAAGAGATTTCATGAGTGCCTCCTCTGTTCTCATTTCCTCAACAGAACCTTTTCAGGAACAAAGGAAAAATGAATATTCTGTTGCTGGAGAGGGTAACTCTTACCTCCAATCATCCTGCCACACTTCCAACATAAACACACAAATCAGGACCTTACATACTTGTTTTTGTTTCTCTCCACAATTTCTTTAATAACCAAAATAATCTATAAAATCTTCTATGAATTACAATCCCCCCTTAGAAAAGCAGAAAATATTCAGCATAATCTTTGAAATAATAGAACTCCAGATTATAGATTTTTTATGTAGCAGAATTTTGCAGCATTATTGCCATATCATGCCTCATATGATCTTCCTTCCACCACCAGTCTTTACACATGAACTACATCTGAAAAAAAAAAAAAGATGGCAAAGAATTGCAAATAATAGTTGTTTGGGTTCTTTAAATAGAACATCCTACAATGCGAATCCCACTTGAGAGGAAAAAATAAACTGCTCTTCCCAGACTCTGATTCAGACAAACACTTCTATGGATCTCAGTAGGACCAACAGGGAAAATGTGTGTGTTAATTTGCCTGCGCAAACAGATGTTCCAGATCTCTGTATTAAAGAACTTGGCCATGGCAGTCACTTACTGACTCACTACAGGATTATTTAGTCATTAGTGTAAGCCAGAAAATGTATGACAATGTTTGGCTACAATACCTCCTCCTTGGCTAAAATGGCCTTTTCCCAACTCTTTCCATTACCACCTGAAGTATCTTTGTCTGGTGTGAACCCTTCACCTGTCACAATGAGCCCAGATTGTCATGATGAACTTGTATTTTTCATACAGAGCCTGATTATCTCTTATTTCAGCTTTGTATTACTCCAGCTTTTTTAAATTTCTGTTTGCTACCTCCACGCTATGCAAGACTCCAGCCTGAGGTTTGTACACATCACTAAACTCCAAGCACTCATTTACATTTTTGTTCTTTCAGTCTCTCAAGTTTCCAGACTGAGAGAACAAAACAAGTTACCTTCATTGCCAAAAAGCTTCCTCTTCGTACATCCTGTCATTTACTGTGCCATCTCATTTATAGTCAAACCTTCTCATTTATATCCTGATGTACAGCTGACTTTTCCTCTGCATTTTAAAAGAAATCTATCCACCTACTTCTTTATATTCATCATATTTGAATCAGTAGATAACACTGCTTTATTGTGCTTCCAGAAAAAATTATCTACAGAGCCTACTACAGTGTCTTCAGACACTTTTACCTCTCCCCTTCACCTACCTCCTTGGTATTCTACCACATCACTGCAGCTCTCAATAGAAAAGAATTCTTCCCTTTGGCTATGGAAAGGATGTTTTGACTACCTGTCAGCTCACACTTGGGGTTCAAATGCAGCTGCCCCAACAGCCACAGGAGGTGGTGTCAGTTTTTAGAACATGGCTTGAACCTCTCAACTTAAACAAAAGGGTATTTTCAAATCAGGTTAAACTTCACTGAAATCAGTAGGGTTGGCTACCATCGACATCATTACAAATGACGCATTTCTAGCTAAAATCTAGGTACAGTGCATAGCAAGTATTCAAATGTTGTGGAAGAAACAACAATGTTGAGTATTTTGGGGTGCAGGGATATATATATGTGTGTGTGTGGAGGTGGGAGGGCATGGCCATACATGTTTAAGGGCAACTTTACAGGTGAAGCAGGAGGACATCCCACAGAAACAACCCCAGGCTATGGCCACAAGGGACAATGCAAATAAGGGTTGAGCTCTGATGAAAACTCCCAACTGCGAACAGTAAGAAAAGCAAAGACATCTGTGTAGCTACTGCAGACTGAGTTCCTCCTGTATATGGATAAAGACTTTGGTCAATCTGGCATTTGAGAACAGAAATGAGCTAGAACAAGGGTATTAGAAAATACACCACAAACATCAACTCTGGGAAGAAATCAAAGGATATGCGAGAGAGGAGAATGGCAGAGAGCCACTAGATGTCCATTTGGCCCACTCAAAGGATTTATGCTTTGGGAAGAGACTGACTGATACAGCTTGGGACCCTGCCTTTCCTGTCAGTTATGAAGTATCCAGACAGACAGTTTTAGTACAGGGAAAAGTGCTCTAAACCAGAACTGTCTAGGGCAAACTAAACTGGCTACAGGATGGAGAAAATTTGCCCTGCACCAATGAGAATTTACAGGTATGAGAGACTGAAATGGTTATTGGCTTAAACACTGCTAGAATTATCGAAGGACTATGCCCACTGTAGCAAACCACAAAGAATCAGCTGTTCATTGACCATAAAGTGTACATATGCAGGGAAAAGTCCCAGTCCGCCTGCTTCCAAGGGGACAGTATTTCCTTCCCTTGGGAAGCACGGCACTTGAGTCCTACCCCAGTGTGGGTTTTTAAGATGCAGCCAGGATATGCACCAAGAGAGAAGAGCTCTTTCTCTTTGTCATTTAAGACATAACCTATGATACGTCTTCCAGCACAGAAGGTGCTTCTGGTTAATAACCAGGAATCATTCTCCCAATGCCATTCAGTTTGCCACTGGAGGGGCAGCAAGGGAATGACACTGCAGGACACCAACCCACTCCCTTGCCACCTTGCCATGTAGCAATACCCTACAGGGAAAAGCACCATTAATCAGTGAGAAAATGCATAACTGAATTTAGCCACTCTCTGGGCTCATCTAGAATTTTGGTTAGAAAAAAAAAGGTAAAATCAGATCAGAATTGATGAAAACATACCTTATCAAAGGTAGGAGAGACAATCTTTTGAGGTCCTTTCCAACCTAGGTAATTCTACGAGTCTATGAAAATTCAAGTAATTTTAAATCATTTTTATCCATTATTACAAGTAAGTGATAACCTAACTCTGCAGCAGGTTAGAGCAAGTGAAATATAAAAATAGCTTTGGCAAGGTGAAGTGGACAGAAAGGCTAGAGAAAACAGTGTTTTCATAGCTGAACACAGACTGCAGCAATGTACAATGACTGTTCTGTCTTGGGCAGCATATCTGCCACATCTGACAGTCCTAGAGAGGCAGCATAAAACAGTTCACCTCTCTCAGCTCCCAGGTTATCTGCAAATTATATCCTAAGGCCAGCTAAAAATTCTGCTAGAATTGGGATATTTAAAATAGGTCTCAAATAAACTGACAACTGCTAATCTGCCCTAAAGCTGAAGGACTGAGAGTTGTTCCAAAGGCCTGAAGTTTATTGGAGGTATGTTATCAGCAAAACAAAATTTCATCAGCATAACGAAAAGAAGCCGTTCACTGAATTGCCCAGCTCTCCAAGCATTCACAGATATGTAGAGTTTTGTAGGACTATATTCCTATTATAGAGTATTTTAAAAAATAAATTACCTTTGTTGTGAAACTGTCCAGCAGACAGATTTGCCACTTTCAAAGTTACGAAGGCTCCTGTCATTGTCCCAGTATCGTCTTACTCATATTTCCTTTTCTCATACTGGATGGAACACATCAGTAAAAGTTTGGGAACTAGCAACAGTTTGGAGAACTACTGACATAAAAGCATGCTGAGTTGAAGCGGATGGCAACCATCTACAGCAAAAGAGTAATTCCATGGGGGAAGATCATTGTACAAGCAGCAGCAAAACCCTGATAGTAGTGACAGTCATAGACTGTTTGCAGCTTGGCCTGTAGATAAGGCTGTTCTGATCATGACTGAGCATCCACCCTGACAACACCTCAAACAGATTCTGCAAACCTGCTTAATTGGAAAAACTGCAGCACTGTGATTGTGCAGCCCTGCACGAGGAAGCGATGCTGGTGCCTTGTCAAGACAGCCTCACTGAAGTGATAGATTGCAAACACTGCTCTAAGTAGAAAACAAAAATCTGATTTCTCAAAGGAGAAAGCATACTCAGGAAAATAATTACTGTCTTCTCTCATCTTGTACTCTGCAGAAAGGGAAATGTTGCTGATTTATCTACAGGTGATAAAGTGGGACTGGAAGAACAGATGCCAAAGCAGATAGATTCTTCCTGTGTACAGGGGTTTCCATTTCAGGGCTGCAGAAAAAATCAAGTGCAACCCCAATACTATGATCACATTTCAAAATTTTAAATCACTGAAAATGTTGGGATTTCTATGATAGGATGGCCTCTGCTAAAATAAACTAAACAAGGGACATGAAGATGGTGAGTTCAAGAGGGTTTTGAAAAGGATAAAGATCCCAAGCTGAAACCAACACTTTGTCTCCATGACCCCTGTCAGCTGTATTAGCTAGGTTCCATTTTCATGGTTCAGTACCACGCTCTGTGTGACAACCATGACAATCCCTGGAACTGCATGCAGATCCAGGAAAGAAATCTTGTACTTCTCTGGAGGCTGGAAGAGAAATAAGCAGGGATCGAAAGTACCTGCAGAGGTTTCACTGATTTGGGCTGTTTGGGTTCACTACAAGAAATCATGTGACAGACATAGAAGTTCCGCCTCTCAAGTTTTGAACTATTTATCTGCTCTCTGTTTAGCAAAAAAATTAAAGAAACAGCCCTAATTATGATATCCGGATTAAACTTTGCAGAAAGTAGCAAAATTAGGCACTGTTTTGGCCTTGAGACAGAGGGAAGAGATTGGCTAGCTGTACCCCAGATGAGCTTATCTGCAAGGGTGCACACGTGCACCTGGCCAACCTGGGCAGAGCAGCTCTGCTCAGCTCTGCTCTGGACAGCGATGTGTGAGATAAGGGAAGAAGAAAGTGAGAACTCAGATGGAGAAACAGTGAGACATCCCAAAACAGGTGGAAGAAAACTACCTACTCCATACTGATTTTGCCTGCATACTCAGCTCTGCAGGGCTAGCACATTTTTTTAAGTAATTTCCTCTGCATCCTTTCTGTCTTCATTCAGAAGAAGTGCCCCAGTACATGGAATTTTTCTTATCTTTACAATGTCCAAATCTGACTACATCTTGCCCTTGTTAACCCAAGACTTCACAGAAGTCAAAGAAATTTAGTTTTATTTATATTTAAAATTTGAATTCTTAAATAAAATATGACAACCTGTTTGGGAAAAAATCAAAAAGTTTTAACTTCCCAAAAAGGCCAGGATTTAGTCCTTCACTGCCATAGCTGTGTTCAGTGCTAATTGGCAGGCCTTGTTCCTGGATTCCCTTCACATTAATAAAGAAAAGCATCTTAGAAAAGCAATGGGAAGGAATTACACATGGTTATTCACTTGGCCCCTTGCTGAACCCTGAGTTGGTCTGTTCATTTTTTAAGAAACCTCACCTTTTACCATTGTAATGCTTGGGAACAAAGTGAACAAACTCCCTGCTCTGCATATCTGCTCTTTAAAGAACTCCTCATCAACTGAATTCATCAGCTCCCTGAAGGTACATTTTCAGCTAAGACAGTCAAGGTTATTTTCCAAGGATATTATTTCTGGGTTAGCATTTCTAGTTTCTGCCTACTCAGACAGCTAAAGGTTTTCACTAAAAGGATGGAAACCGTATTCACAATCATGATCAAATCCATTGTGAAATATGTATCCACAAAGCGAGCAGTTTTATCTTCCTTAGCAGTGTGTGCCTTGAGATAGGCAGATAGGCATCAACTCATATGAATTTCTGCAAATGTGCTCCAGAGAGGATGGCAAATAAAATCTCCCTGATTGGTGGTTTGGTGTGAGGAACAACCAACACACTTTGGAAATTATTACAGTTTCCCAAAAAAACACCATCAAGACTTTGAGAGTTACACAAGTCTGCTCAATGGAAAACAACACCAGTCACAACTATTAATTGCCATCAATTTTAACTAGCAATCCAGGTGATTCTGCTGGCTGGGGCCTCCCATGGGGATGGGCAGCCTCCAAGGGCCAGGCAGGTGGAGAGCAGCTGTTCTGTTGCGATGGGGATGAAGGACAGACATTGGTGCAGGTCTGGGGAGAGGAAAGCAGGGTAACCTAACCCCAGAGCCCCACTGCAACCCTGGAGGCACCCAGGACTTGTGTCACCTGGCAGGAGAGCTACCAGAGAAGCCCAGCTTGCAAGCCACAGCTGTGTTTGACTGATTCAGGAACACGGATGCGCAGACTGCACCATCAGGCTCTGTATCCCCTGTCCTCCTCCCAGGTCCCGCTGCTCTGTTTGAGGTCTGCTCTGGCGCCGTGCAGTGATGTGATCCTGGGTATGACTGCTGGGAGAACAGCTCAGCTGTGGGAAAAGGATGTGTGGAGAAGGCTTGACCCAGACCCCCTGTGCTTGGGCTTAGATCTCTTGGTCTTTACTGGGATATACTCTAGGGATACTCAAGGAGCACCTGGCCATGTGCCATGCTGACCCTCAGGGATGGGCTTCCCTGCCCAACCCTGGAGCTGCCTCTTCACCATGGGTATGTCTGGTAGATGTCTGAATCTGCTTATACTCATTTCCCTTACTGTATATGGATTCCACTGTTCCAGGTTTCTGATCTGCTGTGTCAGCAAAAGAACATTCAGTTTGCAAGGTAATGCAAATTCTTTAGAAATAAATATTGTTTGAAAACTATAAATGGAATTAGCAATGTGGCAAACTGCGCAACGTCTTCATGAACGAATCTGATGAGCAAAACAACCTGGCCTATAAGAGGGAGAGGCACAATTTTTGCTTTCAAGCATTTTATTCAAACATCAGAGCGCTTTTGCACCCAGAGATGGTAAATTCTGAAGGACCCTATGTGCTTTTCAGGAAACTACCTAAGAAAAATCCTCAAGATTCCTACAAATTAGCCCAAAATTGTTACACAGTACCCAGATATAATACCAGAGACATTTACCTTTATCTGATCTCTGAGAAGGTTATGTACTTGGTCCACATTTTCAGAATACTTTTAGAATTTTGTTCAGATTTAAAATAACAGAAGCCCATTATCTAAAAGACTCATCAATTCTTTTTGTTGGCTTTGAGATTATTCTAATATTTTTTTAAAATTCAAGCATGTAGCTTTTATATAAAATTACCTAAGTCAGGAATTGTATGTAATTAAGTTATCTCACCCGAGCAGCAGAAAGTTACTTGGCCCTAGCAGGAGAAATTATGGTGGCAATTTTAAAGGTTGTAATGAAATATTAGAATGGTCTTTTGCTTTCTAATATTAGATCACATCAAATACCTCAAAAGCAGCAAGTAATTAAACTGTGGATTCCTTTATTAGATAAGTTATTTTAAGGCAGTCAACAAATCACTAGCTCTGTGGTTAAAAACCCCACAACCTGCCTTTTAGCTTCTTAGTTGTGGGGTTGGCTAGAAAAACAAATCCTTTTCATAAACCTTTCCGGGAAAGATAACTACCATTGAATTACTGGTTTGTAGCTGATAAGCTTATCTCCTTTACTCCTGCACACCAATCTGGTGTGCATTGGAATTAATCTGGGACACACCCAAAGCATGTTTATCAGTGCACTTCTCCCTCCATGGCCCCTAGGGTCCCTTGGCTGTTCTCAGTTGGGCTTCCTCCTGAGCAGCAGGCTCCACATTTCACTGGCTCCATCTCCGTAGTCGGCCTCTTTCAGCAGCAGCTGGGTGATGCTATGGCTGCTTCCATCATTCCCTCCTCTGTGCATGCATTAGGCATGAAATCAAGCACACTTGTTTGCACCAGCAGCTTCATAACCTGTCCTAGATTTCTGGGAAATAGAGATTTTCCTGTCCAATTCTCTTCCAGTTTCCTTATTCCCAGAAAGTTTGTCCAAGTTTTCCTCACTGACTTTTTCTGTTCCAGTATATTTTTTTTTTTTTTAAATTCAGAACATTGCTGTCATCCCAAATGTGTCTTGCTAAATACTTTTGCTTTCAATTCTAAGACTCCCACCCACCACCATTTATCAGTAAAAAAGATGAATTCAGATGAGTAATAAATCTTTTGAGCTCTTTAGTGTTTGCAGAAATGTTTATTTGCCACAAAGACTGACACGATATTCAGAAAACTCATCAGTTGCATTTGAACTGTTAACAATATCAACTGTTAATGCAGACCTTTCACATAAAGAAAGCCAGATAGCCTACATTTTCCCCTTCAATCACTATTCAACTTCAAAATGCCTCTGTATGGAAGTACAGAAATTAGCTGTATTCAGTAAAAGCAGTAGGGACACGTTAAACAAAGAAAACTCTTGTTCATTTGGCCTCTCATTGCCTGACTATCACTTATGCTATCCACCACTGCCCAGGTTCTCAGGTCAACGTACAAAGTAGGCAATCATGTAAATGACTGCAGTACAGACCTTTTTCTCCCATCTGCCTGCAAACAGAGGAAAAGAGAAATCATGTTAAAAGCAATCACCGTTATTTCAGCCATTTAATTTTTCTGGGTCTTCTTACATCTCACCATGGTTTCAGTGACCTTACCTACTTCAAAGAGAGTCACCAGAAAAAAGCAGGGAGGGAAATAAGCTCCAAGGACTGTCAATGAGCACAGGAAGTTGCATTGTCCTTTCATAAGTGAGCCTCGATGAAGACGTTAGTTTGTAAGGAGCATGACATTCCAAGAGAAAAATAAAGCTATAAGGCTTTTAAAACACTTTCTGCAGCTCAACAAAGAGTACCATAAATGCCTATCATTACCCTACACCATCTTGCAACAGAAATAGATTCAAATTGTTTTGATATAAAAAGATACAAATAATTGAAAGGAGCAAACAGCTACAGGCAGAAAAAGAACAAAGTTGCAGCATTTACTACAGAAAAGTACACATTAACAAATAGGCACATTTGGGCTTTTTATGGTCACATATGTGACATTCGAAAGTCCCTGTTCAGACTTGTGTCTCATAGATTTAGATTTTGCTTAGACAAAGAGCAAATGTTCCCAAAGTCTGCAGAAGACAGAAAAGAGCAGGAGAGAAGGAGGAACACTCCTTATCAACAGGCAGCAGCAGCTCCTAAGGAGAGCTGTGACAAGCATCCATCATCTATGTGCTCAACAACCCACTGCAGCAGAGGCAGAGCAGGCTAACAGAAAACAGCCAGATCCAAAACTGGCAAAAGATTCCAATCCAACAGTAAAAGTTTTCAATAGATTATGGCCAAGAGTGAACGTAGGACACTGGAAAGCTGAGTTCAGTTAGGCGTTAGTAGTTTTGCAGTCGGTGAAGTCTTCTCTTCAACGTCCTACTTCCCTCAAAAAGTAATGATTCACCACTGTTGTGTTCACCAGAAGAGCTGGATTTATTGTTCTCTACTCACTAACGAAGTTGGTTCTCAGCACTTTTCAGTGCAGCCACTATTTCCCAAGATAAATGTTGAATAAGAGAGAGACAAAGAGGAAATCACCGGTTTGCCCAGGCATCCCTGAGGAAAGACTTTATAAACTTGCCTAACTTGCAAAGCAAATCCCACCCTACATGTGGAGGCCCATGAACGGATTGTTTGGGTCTGGATCTGCCACAGCAAAGAAACTTGAAAAAACAAACCTTTGTGATTCGTTTCTGGCACATGATTATGCCTAGCCCTTGTTAAGTCAATGGTAATGGCTTAAGGACTGCTGTCCTAAGTTTTTACAGAAAGTTAAAAATAATCCTACACATAATGTTTGTGATTAAGGCACTATCCTTTGGCTATATAGCAGATTAAGGGTACTCCGTAAGGGTACAGACTCATCTTTGAGCCCCAGCTTAGACTTCTTTCTCTACTGACCTATGTAAGAAACACAGTCAAGCAATGATGATGAAATAATGAAACCACTGAAATATTTTTAAAAGAGACATCCTTGGAAATACATTCTATCCCTCTGCCTTATCTGTTGTCTGCTGATTTAAAAAAGTAAACTATTTGGGGTAGGTACTGTTCCTACAATATGTAGCACGCTGCTGGCATTACTGAAACACGAGAAATGAACCATCCAGGTTGGGTTTTATAACACTGCCTCGTGTCCAGCCTCGACAGGTCTGCAGGGTGCAACCCAATGGGTTCGCCACTGGTCACCTGAATTTATGAACTCCATCAAGAACTTGCCTTCACAGGACAGAAGATGTTGTGCTATAGTTGCCAGTTCAGTGGCAACAAAGTTTGCCTCATGTGTGGGCTACATAATCATGCCAGCATTCACAGGAACACCAAATTCATCGCGTTTTCAGATGGCCTGGTAAATGGGAGAGTATTCCAGTTAAATTTCCCATATCAGTATTCAGCCAAATAAAATTATCTGAACTGCTAAGGACTGTTAGGCTTATGTATGTTTTTTAAACCCTTCCATCTGGTCTATTTATCAAGAATATGCAGTAATAACAACAAAACTCCTAAAACCAAACATAATCACTCATGCACCAAGAGGTAACTCTCACTTTGGAGTTCCTTAGAGCCACCCCTAGTGCATCTATTATGTCAGAAAACTCATTATAGCACTTTTATCTGAAATATTGCAGATATTAATGTAAATGGGAAAGCACTGACTGAAACCAAAAAATAATATCTAAACAAGTTATGTTAATAATGACTGAATTAATTACTGAACAGCACAGGCCAAACATACTAATATGGATGTGACCTTACAACACATCCACAGCCACAAAAAGAATGAAATATAAGATGTTCCTCTTCACAGTTAATCTGGCTACATTGCCATCTATGTTATGATATGGAAAAGCTTCCAGAAACAGCTAAAGGCTGTAGCTCTTAATTATATATTAACAGGTAACATAACTCTCTCTCTGATCAAGGAAATTAATTTTCGTGAGGAAAGTACCAACTTGACAATTCTTTTCTTCTTCAGAAGGCAGCAGTAATGAGATGTTGGACAGACAAAATATTGGTTATGGCAAGCTTTCCTTATTAACCTCATACAGAAAAAGAAAGTGTAACACACCAGAATAATACCCCAAGAAATACTCTGAATTCTTAGAGAGGCCAGGAAGGACAGCCATTAAATTTTGGGAAAGTTTATAGGAAGGCATGGTCTTTAACAAGGCCTCATCCCTTTATCAATGAGAACTGATAGTAAAGGGCTTCCTGTAAGATACGAGGCAGGAGGGGGGAAGAGCCATACACAATTAAAGAATGGCTATTGACAAAAAGCCTTTGGCCTTTTTAACTTATTTATTTGGCCTATTTATTTCCTCCATAAGGGGCAAACACAACAATAGCTTTAAGACCTGGTTCTGTGGAGCTGCACAGCAGGCAAGTGCATGCAAGAAAATTCCTCCTTTCCCAACTCACTGCGAGTGACAGGCAGGATTGCTCCCTGCCTGCAAAGGAAGGGAGGGAGACCAACTGGAGGTGGCTCAGCCAGGGCAGAGGGGAGCCCAGGACACCACATCAGGCTCAGCACACCCATGGCTCAGCAAACAACACCTCAGAGGCTGCGGTGCACTGCCATGAGCAAGTGTTTCACAGGCAAAATGGGAAAGAAACTGGTTCATGCTCGATTCCAGCACTGCAGGATGGTCTTGTGTGTGCTGTAACCCTGGAAAGGGGATGGCTTTTCTACTAAACCTAAAAGATGCCCACTCCTCATCACAATGCAACCAAAACCTTTCTGGAGTTTTCCATCAATGGGAGAGGCATCCTGGGACAGCCTTCATGGTGACCACCAGGACATCCTCCTGGGCAGGGGACAATTTCTAAGATTTAGGCATCTAGGCTTTCTGATTCCAAGGAAATATTTGATATTGGATATTCAGCATCGCACACAATAGGCTACTCTGGAGTATTCCCTTGGGTAATTCCTGCTCTAGACAGGCAATGCCTTTCTCATTACCTTCAGTTTTGCTGGAACTGGCAGAGTGCTTGCATGTGGTTTTGATCATTGCAAGTCAGCATCTTCTAATGAAAAATATTTTTATTAAAATTTCCAATCAGCTATATGGATCATCTTGGAATTACACCATGAGGTTAGCTATGAAAAAAACCAATTTTTCCCAAATGTTTTCTCTGATGGATTTGAAAATGCCTTTGCGTACATTACTTCTGAACCAATCTTGTCATTAAATCCTATAAACAGACACTGAAAATGTCTCTTTATTGCTGTTCATCATTGGATAAAGCAATCGCAAACCTTTTACAATGTGAACTGAGAGTGGCCAAAGCCAGAATGTGAGTGATTCATGTAAATCGACAGCTCCCAGCTGTATTATTATGGATTAGGGATGCAAGACACAGCATTACTAGCAAGCACCTAGGAAACGCAGAAATTAAAAGCGTCACCTCTCCCTGAGTCTTGCACCAAGCAGCAGGACAGATGACCTCTCAAACTGTCTACTCAAGCAGAGAGGGCACCACAGAGCACCATTAATGGGAAGGTCCATACGATTGTGTAACACTTGCCTATTTATAAGTTCAGAGGAATGCAGCATGTATTATTTATTTAGTTGTGCTACATGGTAATTAGCAGGGCTGGAGACTGAAGAGCACAGCCAGTTAAGAGGTGAGACGTGCTCCTGTCACAACTCTGCTAATCCCCAGCAATCTCTCTCGAGCTGTCAGCACCATTTGCAAGTGCTTTGTTATCTGCTGCAGTGAAGCTGGGTAGCCATGAGTCTCCTTGGGCTTCTTAAATAAAGTCTTCTTTTTCTTTATACAGACTTTCTGACAGAAAGAAAATAATACACATGTTCTAACATTAATATTCAGTGGCCTTTTTTGTATGACCTTTCATTGCTTTAGGGATTTGCAAGAAATTATTATTTTGGAAATGGAGTCAGGAAAAGCAGTCAAATTTTGTACAGGAAATCAGGTTTTCCTTAGAAGCCAGCATTTTATGCAACACTTTTACAGTTAAAATATTTTTACAAAATACCAGTAGTTAATGTTGGATTTTTCTTTGGCATCTCAGCTGTATAGACCTGACAGGCAGGTGGCTCAGTGACCATGGCAGATAGAGGAATGAGGACACGGATCACTGTCGGTGGAAACAGGGTGAATCAGATACGTGGACAGGCTGAGTGAGTGGCTTGGCACTGGGGTGATGACTAGAGAATTTTGGCAGCCCAATAGGGTGCAGAAAAAGGCTGTGTTTCCAGGATATGTTGAACTATAGGAGGAGAAAAGTTAGTTATGACTGATATGGCAGAACAGGAGCTCCCAGCACCCTTCCATCTATGACAATTTTGGCTTGCGTTTCCCTTCCCTGCTGGAGAGCAAACATCAGTGGAAAAAACTGTCCCCCACATGGCAACTGAAGTATGTTCATCCTGCAAGCAACCAGATGTTGAGATACTTACCCTAGACAGTTATCTCACAAAGTTACCAGACTACAAACCTTTGTGCAGTCTGATCATTGCTGCTTCATACCAAGAGGCTTTCAGAAGCCAAGCAAACCAGGCACCTTGACCTCATACTTCAGGCTCGAGTGCAGCCCTGCCGTGAAGGGCCACTGAGTCATGTTCCCTGAGAAGATGGAGAAAAGCAGAAATGGGAAACAGACACCTGACTTTGCAGAAAGCCCAGCTGCTGTTGGCTCATTCCTCCTACAGTGCAGAAGCCACAGGTTCTGGGTTCATGGTTCTGAGGCCCATGAGCTTTACGTTTTCTGGTCAGAATCCCAGCAGGTCCAGGACTATGGAGTATCTTTTTCCTAAGCCATCTCATCTGCTGACTAGCTTCAAAGCTTATCAAAATAAGCTGACAGGCTACTTAGATAGCTTCCTTCCACACATCCAGGTCTCAGGGACAGGAATTCCAGCTCATTTCCCTGTAAGCACACCCAGCCTCCTCAGAGTCTTTTGCTGCCAGGCTGTTGTGCAGGTTGTCTTTGCTCCCTTACACTCTCTCAGCTACATGGCAGCAAAGTGAACTAGATCCATCCTGCCCCTACCCAACCCTCCAGTGTTTCTGCAACAAGTCCTTCCTTATAGCCTGATGTCTATGCAAAGTCTTCAGCAGGAATGGAAAGCCACACACAAATCTAGATTAGTGCTCTCTAATCAAGATCTGAACTAGAAAGAAACTGGAAAAGAAATAGTAACTGCAGGAGAAGTAGTAATATTAAAAGTTTTGACATAGGAGTTGGTTAGGAACCTGGTGAACTGGCAGGAGAATCCAGTTTCTGTTTCTTTTTTTCTTTCTTAAACTTAAACTTGAATTAATTCAGGGAAGCCCTGTGGGGCACATTAACCAGAAGGTCAGACTAGGCGTTCAAGACAATCCACTTTGTCCTTTTGGTGTACGAAAATCAATGAAAGAGATGAAAGGCACCTCATTCTCTGTACCAGATTCCAGCCCAGAGACCAGCCTGAACACCAGTGCACAATATCTCAGCCACCAAAAAAGCACTTCTCCTTTCTTACTGCAATCTCATGCTGCTCTCCTGGATCTTATACTAAGCTAAGGCAAGGTCCTTCTGGCATTGCAGACAGACAGTGTGTGTGCTGCTCTTTTAGCCCCCATGCATGACACTCCTATGGACCACACTTTTGTGGTCCCTGAATCTCTGCATGCACACAAAAGGACTGTCATTTGGGAGATTTCACAGGAACAGGCTTTTCATTACAGTTCTACTGTAACATTGTCATCAGCTGCACCAATAAGTATGGCCTTAGACACACCTGGATTAATCTCCATTTATAAAGAAAGAAAAAACCAGAAAAGGCCATCCAATACTAAATAATACCTCTTTGAAAACATAGCACAAAGTTTTTTGGTAATCTAGGACATATTATCATGTCAGGGTCAGTGTCTAATACAGTGACAATCCTCCCATGTTCAGGCAGTTACAACTCTGCACGGAGCCCCATTTAGAGGAATGTTTGGCAGTCCTAGCAGGGGTAATCTGTCTATAAAGAGACTGGAGCTATTGGTTGCAGACCTGGACATGACACATCTTTCCCAAGCAACCTTGAACCAGTCTCAGAAAATGAGCATCTTCAGACTTAAGACTCCAGCCTAGACTGCTGGTGTAAGTTCCTCTCAGCCTCAATTTTCTCCCCCTTAACTATCAGCAGAGCTGCCCTGCTGCTGCTGGGGTTGAGACGCTCAGCTCATGGAAGTTTGCAAAGTGCTCCAACACTCAGAGAGTGATCAGAGAGTGCAAAGCAGGAATGAGAAACCTTTTCTTCCTGAGGCCCAAACATGCTTTTAACAGGTTCTATATTAACCTCATGTTCTCCAACAATAATTCCCAAAGGAGCCCAACCAACATGGTGGGGTGGTGCGGTCTACATGAAATGAAGCTACAGGTTATATCTAAACACATCCCAACTACAAAGTAGCATGAGGTGATTTATTAGGCACTTTTAGAAATGTTAACACATTTCTACAGCAGATATCAGTAGCAAGTAATTCACATAGCTGACTTAAAAAAGAAACTCTATGATATGGTCAAAGCCACTAAGAGTACTTTTGCAAAGTATCAAAATTGCAATTCAAAACTAGAAAATCCTGACTTTTACCTCACTGTTTGATCTGAGAGTAGGTTGCCTTCCACTTAGAGCTGAAACTCCATATGCAAGCAATTTTTCAGTCCTACTCAAATTGCTTTAGCTATTTTTAGGTCATATGAGTAGAATAAATATCATTAAGGATTTTTCAGGCATTTTTAGAATCGCGTCCTAACTAAAAAAGAGATCTTTTTCACAAAAGTATATTCTCTAGTCATCTATCCATAAAAGCACTCAGACCTCTTGATACTGTAAAAATCAAATAATGAAAAAATACTGAGTTAACCACATTAGGAAAGCTGATACTGTACATTTATGGCAGCTATTCAGTACAAAAACTTTTAGCAAGCACAGGTACAGACCTGGACTAAAGACAGAGCCAAGCTGTGCTATAGTGATTTAGAGAAAGAGACCAAGCAATTAGAAATGAGGACTGTGAAGCAAATTACATGCCACTACCACCTCAGTTAAGTTTGGTAGAACATTCGTTAAAAACACTCAGCTCAATCCATGGACAGCAGCCCTAAGAGCCCTCCCATCACCATTTTTGGGCACTGGAGCTTAGTGGCTAGGAGTGGATCACAAGTCAGGAGATGCAGACTGTGTTCCCAGATCTCCAGGCACCATGCTTAAGCTATCTCTGTTCTCTCTGCCACTGCTTCCCTTCCTGCCTTGCCTGAACATGGAACATTTTGGGGGACAGTGGCCTCTGTACCTCTTGGACAGGGCTCAGCACAGCAGGGCTCGGATCCCAGCTGGACACCTTCCATGCTGCCCGCATGGGAGCCCCACAGAGGGAACAGGCCAGCTGTACTCACACAGCACCACCCTGTACTTATCCTGAGATGGTTTTACAGACTGCTCTTCCATCCAATCAGCAACATCACAGGCCTGCTTTTCTCCATGCACATGTTCCTGCTGCCTTATCTGCATGTTTGACACCATCTGTATTTCTCCTTCATCCCATTCATCTCAACAACCTCCCCACTACATGGAATAACTAAGAGCTGGCCGGAATAACATCCTCTTCTGCTCAGCTGACTGACAGAAATAAAACTAGGAATGTTACTTGCCTACAGTCCCAGGAGGTGCTCACAGTAGACACAAGCCCACAACTGAGAGCCTCCTTGACTGCCCCCATCATCAAAGGGTTGCCCTTTTTCATCCTGACAGGCAGTAAGTTCCTGTCACAGGTGCTGGATTCAGTGAGACTTGTCCTCTTGGGTGTTTGCCACAAACCCTTTTTGTCAACTGCCAGAAAAGAGTCAAAGAGAGATGAGACTTTTTGGGAAGGATTTTACAGAGAAATGAAAATGGCATGAGATACCTAGGGAACATAAGACAAGTTCAAGCAGGAAGCAGGATATGAGATGCTGTCCTCTCTGCTTCTCTGACACACCTACTTAGGTGGGAAGAGATAATGCTCTGATGTTTCCAGGTCCCAAAATGCCAGCACTGGAGCCAGGTGGCCAGTGCAACACATCTGACACACAGAACAGAGCAGCCAAGGGCTCCTTCACCCTGTAAGTTGCACCTGCTCTGCTGTCAGCCATCCTTAGCTGTCCATAAAGAGCAGAAGGTGACAATACAGGTGACAATGGAGACAGACTATGGGGCAAAAGTTGGTAAGTAATTAAGTATTCTGAATAACTCTGAATACCCATAGAGAAGCACAACCTGCTTAGAAACCAGGAGTCACTACCTGATGAGTTCCAAGTCTGAGCTCTAAGAAAAATGAACTGTCAAAAGAGAGAACACAAATCCCTTGGTCATTCTGCAAGACACACATGTATTTCTGTATACATTTATCCTCATAGTTCAATTAACTGAGACTTAAGCCCCATGCTTAAGAATGTCCTTCACAGTGCAATGCAGTGAAGCCAGCACGGACAAGTACAACACAACAGCAAATACTCGGCATTATTTCCGGAAATGAGGAGCTCCAGTCAACACCAAGAGTACTCTTCCTAGGAACTGAAAGAAGAAGCAGCACTATCTTCACCTCTCTCATTAATCTGAAGCTCAAATATGCACATTTCAAATAACTGCTCAGCATTTTCAGTATTTTTACCCCTTTCATAAAGGAGAAAAAAGAACACAGCTTTCCAGGGTGTTTGGCTGGATCACACTCAAAAAAGATTTCTAGTCTTGAAGTCATACAGCCATTTCATCACTTCGCCCAGTGAATCTCCTTCAACATATACGAGTGTGAAGAGTAATCCCCAGCAAATGCTGGCTGTAGCAAGGGATTTTCTGCTCCACTACTTCTGAACATCACCAAGCAAACACTGGACAAATTGCACACGGGAAGAGGTCAGTGCCATCGTGAATATTTCTTCTAGACAGCACAACAAAATCCAGCATAGAGAATAGAAAGGTAGAAAAATCCGTTAAAAATCACTTTTCAATTATTCTTTTACTCAGTACTACTTGTTCTTCAGTAAAATACTGCAGAGTGATTCCCTTGCAATCAGAAGGAGAAAAAACCTCCTCTCTTGGCAATCTATTTTTGGAAACTGAAAATCTCATTCTGCGTTTTTTCTTAATTCCTGCTTAGAGGAATTTTGTGATAAGGATGTAAGCCTTGTAGCTTATTAGAAATTATACAATTAACATTTAAAAAACCTACAAGTATTGATTTTTTGTATTAAACTTTGCTTTTATAGACAATCATTGCATAGATAAATTTATCTCTCTTAGGTATTTTTCCAATTTCTAACACTTCTCTGCATGCTAGCACTTACTGACATGCATTTTCTTGTAGGCTTATTTATCCTTTATGCTATTTTTCTGTCCTCCACATAAAACCTTTTTTAAAACAGGATCATCATTCAGCCCTGTCATTTTACCTAGATTTCTAAATTTTTGTCTCACTAGCTGGTTTTCCTACTAGGTTAAAGATTACTCTTCTATCCTAAAAAACATACATTTGGAATTTTTTACCACTGAATCTCAAGCTGCAGTTTTTGGAGTAATTGCTATTTTGTCCCCGTTTTTGCTCACCCTTAGAATTTCACCAAGTATCTCAGAAATTTTGTGATTTATCAGAGAGACTGTTTTTGAAGATCTGTGCGAAAAAATGTCACGCTAACCTTCAGAGTTCTATACAAAATTCTGGAGATGAGAATCTGAAAGGATATGACTCTAATGGAAATTAGCCCTTCCAAAATGTATTTGAGTTTTGTGATGCTGTATTTTCATGAAGACCTTTGATTCTAGAGGGTCTTGGCTCACGACTACTTGTGGTTAGTTGACGCACGGTTAGTTTACAATCAAATTTGAGAATTCAAGTATCACCAACAGCTGTATCTGAATCCACATTGCTGCCAATTCTGACTCCCACTATGTAATGTATCTTCAGACCTCATGACTCTCACCTCTGACCTCTCATTTTCACCACATCATTCCCACCACCTCCTAGGACTGTGAGGACAACAGCTGCATGTCAAAAGTGCCATCTACCACGGCACTATGGTCCTCCATTCCTTTCAAGCCCAGCCACTTGCACAACCATGAGCCCTGTAACAGGCTGTGTGTGAATTGTACCAGTTTGATTAGACCCAGACAACAACAGAGTAGAGGAAGAGGCTGGATTCTATTCTGGGCTCTGCTACTGATGTAACACAAAAACTAGCAGACAGCAAAGCACTTTGTCCTTGGTTGCTGAAAACTGGGAGGTGATAGCTATGCCTATCCTTACATAAAAAATATTTTGAAACAGTTGGCTGAAAGCCATTATATAAATGCTAACTATGTATTATGAGACACTGCTCCTACTTTAGGGCACTTTCTCATTCACACATGTTATGCACAAACCATCTACTTAGTCAGCCACAATTGTATATTTTAAATCATAGGATATCTGGAGAAAATAAACTCAGTAGCCATCTCCTGGGAAGGGAAAAGAATGACCTTGACTCTGGCAGCAAACACTCACTGTACCTCATTACAGTTTCTAGCAGAGTAAAGGAACCAATATTAGCACACTGCTCTGTACAGCAATAGCTTGGTAAAACTCCATGGTGTGTGTTACCCAGTAAAGCTGACTAACGGACCAGTCTGGCATTGAAGTCTACAGATCCATGAATTCATTTTATGAAAAGAAAAAGTCTCCCAAAGCATTTTCAAAATTCAAAACAGGATGCTGATGGTCAGGCAATCCTCTGACTGGCACTTAGTGCTGGAATATGTCATTGCCCGCAGAAAGAACAAATAATCTCTCTTAAACCTACCTGCAGAGGAGCAACTAATACACAACAGTGGATATACTTGGTGGGAACAAAGGTTCATCTAGCCTGGAATGACATTTTCAACAGCAGACAATATCAGACACTTAGAAGCAAGATGAATTTGAAGTGTTTTTCCCCCATCGCATCATCCTTATTCCCACCAGTCTGCTCCCCACAGGGTGAAGCTGTGACAAACGTGCAGACCAGTACATATAATATCCCAGTACATATAATATCCATCACCAGATCTCTTCTCTCTTAATTGTCTAATCCTTTTATGAAGCAACCTGTGCTTCTGCTTTCCACATCCTTTGGCAACAAACTGGAGCAACAAAATGTGGTGTACCTGCCGCGGCTGCCTTTGCCTGGGTCAGGCCGGCCGTGGGGTTCGTAGCCCCGCGTGGTACAGCGATGTCAGCTAGAGTGGTCAGGGCTGGTTGACCCCGTCCCCTCAGGCCAGATAGCCGTTCGCAGCAGGCAGTTCTTGGCTGTTGCAGGACAGCGGCGAGAGCAAAGATGAGAGAATGGACACCGCTTGGCTTTAGTCCGAGTTTATTTCTTCTGCCCCGGGGGCAGAAAGATGTTGGCTCGAAGGGAGCCGGAGCGAGTGACAGTTACTTGCCCCTAGGGACTGGCTTTTAAGGGTTTTACAAACTGAGGCAGGTATCAGGAAATGACCAATACAAGGTAAGGGTACATGACAAAAGATCCAGTAGTAACATCTCAGGGGAGGAACATCTTATCTCTAACAAATCACAGCAGAGATAGAGGGAATTTCAAACCAGCTAGCTTGCTAGAGCCTGTGATCATTGGTAGCTCAGGGGACAGAGACTGATGTGAGTGACAGTCTCAGGTTATGGGCTCCTCATCCTCGGAGCTCTCCTCTGATCTGTCCTCAGGGACCGAATCATTTGAAGAGAAATTGACCCACTCAGAATTATCCCCACTATCAATGGTCTCCAGGACAGCAACAGTACCCTCACACCAGCATCACAGCATCATGCTCTGCACCCTGCAGCGATGGGGAGAAGGACTAGCCTGGTTCCTGATGGTGCTACTCCCAAGCCAATCTTCCTGTGTCCTACAAGAAAAGCAGGAGGATGCTAGATGTGCTATGCAGCTTGTCCAAAGCACAATTTAGGACAATTTTCTGCTGTTCTCCTCTTCGACCTAAACCACAAAGATGCAAAAGAAACAGAATATTACACTGAAGAGCCAAGGAGCTTTCAAAGAGACAGCATAAGAACATGCCCTGTTTCCATTTCTAGTTAGTTGTCCTCCTTGTGGGACATCCATACCTTCACTTCTCCTTCATGGGAAAACTCATGGAAGACAGGATGAAGTTTCCTGCAGGTGGAATGAAGCCTGCAACAGCCACAACAAGCTTCAGGGAATAGGTACAAGCTGGGTTAATGTGCTGCCCTCCATCAGGAAGAGCACTTCCTCATGTGCCTCTTTGTGAACACTCCTGCAGAGGCCCCTTCCCCCTGCCATTTGTCAGCACATTTGCAGAACCTGAGTCAGAAGCTACAGTCACTCTAGTTAGTCCTTGCACGAGAATGCTCAGCCTGTGTAGCTACTACAGCTCAAAGATTTGGGGGAGCACCTGTACCAACCCCTCATGAGCCCCTCTGGCCATGAAGACTTTATTCTCACGCATTTTAGGCCATAAATTGGAAATGACAGCAAAGTAATCAGGAGAGTATCATGCTGTGCCTCCTAACTCTCCTGAGCCTCCACTGATTATATAGGAGAAATCCAAGCAGACACGGAATTAAATCAGTTCCCTTACGTTGGACTAGTTGAAGCTGCTCTGTAAATGACAGATTGCTAACAGCTCCCTTAATGACATCACCCAATATGTCATAAAATCTGCTGCCAACATTATGGATTTTTTCCCCCCAGACAGAAGTGTTCTCTGGCTGTGGAGCAGAAGTTTCATTGGCAAAATGTGGCTCAAGAAATAACCTATAAAAGGTTCTCAGTGCATAAGGTAAGTACCACCCAAAAACTCACTGAAGAATAAAATTATCCTTGGCACTGCTTTCCTGGAACAGTGCCCCATGTCAGATTTTTCTAAGTGTTTGTGATTGAAATTATCCATCCACCATCTCTGCAGGTAGCACTAAAACTCACAGCTCAGGAACAGTATCCAGATCTCTGCCAGATTACTAGCCTTGGGTGAAAACTGTTATCTTCTTAGTGCTTTCGTGCTTTTTGGAAGGAAACTCTTCCCAGATGGGTATTTGCATTAGAGAAGAAACAGATATACTTGTAGTACAATAGCAAGGACTTTTTACCTGGAGTTTCACTATTATTCCTTTACTTCCAGGCTCACATCAGTTCTTTTGCCAGAACTGCAAGTGACAACCAGAGCATATATAGCATGAGCAGCCTTTAAGAATTTCTCAGAGACAATTTGCAGGTTCTCTATTTTTCAGACACCAGGAATCTAGCTTGCAGCAATGCACCACAAATGACTACCCATCTTTTAAAATGTTACAGTGGAACTCACTTGGGCAGCCACCAACCATGACCACACAAAGAGAGCTTACTTACCTATTCCTCTAATTCTGTGCTACCTGTATTTTCTCACCAGCGTGCCTTGTGTGAGAATTAGCACAGCTTCATAGACTGTATTCAAAAAGGGCAAATATATTCATGAGGAGAATACCTCACTAAGGGGAGCCAACAGTGAAGAAGGAGAAATTCCTCCTTCCTTAACAAGACAAACTAAATTCTGCTTCATAGCGCAGTGCACTGAAAGTCTCCAAGATTTAGTCCTTCTGATCAAGGTGAGGTTGCCTCTCTCCACTCAGTTGCAGAAAATCAGTGTTGCCTGCTGTTCCTCTAAGTTACTTCGTAAACAGATCCTCTTCTCTATGCATGCCATCTTTCCTGCATCCCATCACCTATCCACTCAAAACAGTCACAGCTGAACAACCAGAACATGCAGAGGAGAAGGAAAGAGTGAAATGCTAAACCTTGTGTGAACTTAAAGCTAGTGCACTTATCTGCAAGGTCTCGGGATGTGGCTCAACTGTCTTTGGTAACTCCTTGTGTTTCAAGTATACTTCTGTTCCCTGCAGCAATTCTTGCCAACAGAACACCCTACAGCACACCAGTGTGCTGGGGATGCTGAGAACCAGTGGTCTGAACAATCTGTCACTCATGTACGTTCAAAAGAGAATCACTGCAGAGGCACTCGCTGGCAGTGTGAGTAAATGAGCCATGAGCTATATATCTGGCTATGCTGCAGTTCTTTTCAGAAAGAAAAAGCAAGTCAAAAAGGAAGTGTAACACTCGGCTGAATGCTGAAGTGACCAAATAAATAGGATTAGCTAAACCTTGCTTATCTGTCAGTCATTCCTCCCTGTACCAAAACAGTCCTCTCAAGCCTGCCCATGATGATGACGGCCTCGGTACCTGTTTGGGTTCCTGAACTGATGCATTTCAAGCTATGACATCTGGTTGTGGTATGCACTCATTTTGGTCTTGTCATCCAAGGGAAAAACATGGTTTGGCCAAATGTGTTGCACCACAAGTACTTCCAGTGCACAGAATAAAAGGCTAAAATAATCCCCCATGAATTTTGTTCTCAAATTCAGATCTGCACTGCCATGACTGCAAAGTGACAGATGTCAAAACCAAGCTGAGTACCTCATTAATGCAGAGATAAACACACAGAATATGTTGTTTGGAATGACAACGCAGTGTGTTTATATATGTATGTCACTATTTATCATTCTACAGATGGTTGCTCACAGTGATGTACATCCACAAATATGTTTAATTTTGCTTTCTCCTTTTTTAGGTAATTACCATTTTTCCTTGTTTACACTGACTACTTCTAAGATGGCCTAGAGATCTCTGAGTTTCTCTGAGGACAACGGGTCACGTTGCACAAAGCAGACCAGAATCAGCACGCAATCAGTTCTTTGCAGTAATAACAGTCCATGCTTGTAAAGCATTTTTAAAGAAATTATCTTGCTCTCATTTTATAGCCAGGAAAGCCCAGAAAGGTGAAATGACTTCCCCAAGGTCGCACAGCAGACTCTGCTCAGTACATAGTTACTATTGTTGCAAATTGGGTAGCTCATCAAGCTTATGCTACCCACACCACTCAGATACAATTCAAACAATAATTATTCTTTCTACTGCAGTTTGCACGGCAGTCAAAGCTGGAGGCCACAATCAGGATTTGGCTTATGCTGGGCTCTGTTCAAACACCAAATCAATTCCAGTCCCTGCTCCAGGGGGGCTTGCCATCTCAGTAGGTACATAATTCTGTGGGAACACGAATTGCACTGGAAAGGGAGGGAAGGAGAGAGGGAGAGACAGAAGGCTTAACCTCAGTGTAAAGTTTCACTTAGTTTTGGATAACTGTGAGGTTTGGAAACTTATTATTACTTAAATTATTTAGGTTAGCAAGAAATATAAACGCATTATTGACAGTCACCCAGCTAGTTACTTACGTAGCAGTTTATCTTCATAATCTTAATTGCACAAATACTTTACTTTCACTCCTGTGGTGTTTGATTACATTGAGAGACAGCAATTGCATTCTACTCTTCGGGGGACTGACTCACACTGCACTCCCCCAATACTTAAGAGTACACTCTACTTCCTAAGGAGTGATATTATACTTAATTTTACAACCCTCTAATCAGCTGCTAGGACAATTCTTGCTGTAGACCTTTTTAAACAACATGTGCTTATACATTTTACAGCACATGACAATTTGGTACACTAGCCGTGAGCCAATGAACTCATTTCACTCATGCTAACTTACAACTGCTACTAAGCTCTGCAGCAGTAAAACATGTATTAACTCCCACCTTACTGTCTCTCTCTGCATCCTAACGTGGCTCCATGCTAGCAGAATGTTACGTACCAAATGACCATAGAGCGCTCTTTAGAAGCCTTAACTAAGTCTAATATAAGAATTAATAGCTCCTCTAATACTGAATGACACAGACACAATGGGATTATTTTCAAGAGTAAGACTGCTCAATACCAAGACAGGGCTGCTGAATGGTCCTTAGAAGTTAACTCCTAAATTTTCTGGTAGGGATCTGCTACCCTTTTATTTATTGTAATGCATGTATTTGTATAAATAATGTAAAAGTGCACACAAGAAATATTTGATTGACATCCATAACCTCAGATGGGTGGGTATTTTTTTCAGATTTCAATTAAGCCAAGCATTTAAAACATGTTTCCAGTCCATCAAAGCATGTGCTTATAAATCTTTTGCTCAGCTGATGTATTCTGTTGAAACAATCAGCTTTTCACTGACAGTAACAGATTCTAGACCAACACAATAATACCATAATGTACTCTAGAAGAGCTTGAGAATTCACAATTTAAATACATTATTTTACAGAGCAAAAGAATGAGCATTCATTTACAATGACTTTCCTTGCTCCTATTTTCAATTGGCTAAATCCACATATAAATTAATGACCTATCACAATGACTGTTGAGGATACAGCATCAAAAATTAAGGCACTGCAGAACTCACATAAAAAATACTAATGCAATTTCATTTTAGACCATTGAAATTTTTCAGAAATTGATGTTAGGTGCACATTACTACCTGCATTTGTTCCTCTCTGCCAGACATCACTGAAGCTCAGCAGAACTGAGGTATTTACTTAAATGATTAGAACTTGACTTTTAGTACTATGATAAATGGAAGCAATAAATAACAACAGCTTTCTCTAGCAATTGCCAATACATATTTTGCAGCTCTTCATACACCATCCACTAATCTCCTTCAGCATCAGGTAATTCAAATTCCGTTATCATTTTCTGATACCTGTATTTATGACACTGTAGCTTTATTTCAATCCCAGGCAAAAGCACATTAAGAAGGAACTATGATTGACACAATATTGCTAATCAGAAACAATCCTCCCTAAACTCAGCTTCGTAAATTCAAGGCACAAGCAAGCATAACCACAAAGGGCGGGATTCAGCTCTACACTGCGAAACCTAAGTGGAAGTGTTTTACAGGCAAGTTGAGAGTAGAGCCAGGGTTTGATTCACTTTGCCAGCATGCTGGTGCCTAATGATCATTTGAGCTGTTCTACTGCTTGTGAGACATCTGTGTGTAGATGACAGAGAACCTATAGAAGACCTGTGTCCTGCTGAAAAAGCAGTCAGAGGTCACACAGGATCCCCCAGGCATTTCAAGCCCAGACAACTGGGTGTAGGCAACTGCTTGATGGCTTGGCTACCACAGGATGACATCATATCCTAAGAGCCCGAACACTCCTGTATGTACTGCAGAAACACTTGACTGGCCCTGCCACAGCAAGGTTAGGTCTGCCAATGCCAATGGTCCTTTCGCCCTACTGTAGTCTCACAGGCTGAGCCAGATGTGTATTCGGGTATTTCATTCTCTGGCACATCCCTGCTCTTGAATCTATGCTTACCCATCACCCGATGAAGCGTAAAGTAAAATGGAGCTGTCTGTAGAAGTGTGCTTTGCATTTGGTTCAGACTTGATTTAGGAAAAAGCAGCCCCAGGGAATAAAAGAAATACATCTCTTGTGAAGAAACAAAAATGCAGTAACAATTTCACAGATAACCTCACTTTTGCCTTGGCACAATTCCTCCAATGTACCCTACAGCTAAAATTAAATGTAATACTGTCTTATATGTTTAACACTCAGTTATTAAATATACCATCTTAGGTTCAAACTTGCTGAATTCAGTAGGACTAATTTTAAACCCAGACCCTTGTATCTGCAGATCTGTCCATCTAAGGGTGCAAAATCCTGAACAGCCATTTATAAGTATCCATACTGCATGCAAGAGCTTTTATAGACATGTACACGATCTACAGTCTTTCACTGGAAGCTCAGGGTGTGCCTCAAATACAGTTACTTGATGCACTGAACACTTGTTTAGCCTGTTGACAAAGTGGTCCCTCCTCTCTGTCCCTCTCTGAAACTGCCACAGGAGGCAGGGAAAGAGGCAGCAAGGACAGAACAGAGAACTCTGCACCGCCCCCTCCCATCCTGTGTGAGCAAGGACCACTTGATGAGCCCCTTCTTTCTTCAGCACCCAACACACTTGACACCAGCCTATTCACACAAAACAAGACGTGCAGGAGCATATCAACAAGATGAAGAGATTTGATGAGTTTCTTTACTATTTAGTAAGATAGTTTATGTAGCAGCCTGGCACCACAAAATAATTAGGCGCATGGGAAGCTAGCAAGGGACAACTTCTCCAGGAAACATCCTTAGCAAAACTACATCTCGGGTTAGTCACAGAACTGATGATTTGTAAAACGATTTTCCTGAAACCTTGATATTTCAGAATATTTTAAAGATTTCTTTTTTGATTGCTTTCACTTTTAAACACTAGCACCTAGCTAACATAAATGATATTTTCTTAAGGAAATTTAATATCCAAATTGTATGAAAATGTTGAAGGCAAAGAGAAAATATGAAGCGCACTGCTGCAACTGCTTTTATTGCCAATGCTTTACAGTTTTGCTGGGAATTTAAGGAAAACCCTTGCCTATTTGATCAGAATGCCAGGCAGGAATGAGCCTCATTTGACAGATCTACAGATCCTGGTCACTGTCTATTTTTAATCCTAGAAGTCACTGAGACAGGGGTGATCCTGTTTAAAAAACAGAGCAAATGGGAGTAGAATAGAAAAGAGCATTCACCCAGATGAGTTTGTTTTCAGAAATGAGAAAAAGAAGAACAAAGCATGCTTTTACAAACACCGCATTCTGTAATCCCTTTCAGATATTCATCCGCTTCTAGTACACAGCTCAGTACTTTACCAAATCTCCTTCCTTCAAAAAGTTGCTGTAGAACCTTCCTGCTCTAATAGTTAGAAACCACCTCATAATTTTCAGCCTGAAGTGATTTATATCCAGATAATATCCATTTGTTCTTGTACTACTGTTAGCCATGAGTTTAAAATCATTAGTTTTGACTCTACAGTCCATGGATTCCAGAGGGTTCATAAACTACTTCTGAGATTTTTTAAGTGTAGTGAAGCAAAGTAGGCCAACAGGCTGTAATTTGTTCTAACCGTGCTACATGACACATAGTTCCACCTCTGAAAAAAGTTTAGGAAACCAAATCAAGTCAAAGAAAAAATTAGTGGCTCAAACAGTTCTTTTATTATTTTCCTTGTTCTGAGCCCTGCCATATGTTTTTAGTCAGCAGTCACAGACATCTTATCAACCTTCCTCTTTCCACATTAAACTAACCAAGCTTTCCTAGTTTTGTTCTTCCAAGAAATGTCACTGCTCACTGGTTTTCCTTTTTGCAGCTACTTTTGTCTCAGTCAGAACTGGACATCAGTGTCCAGAATCCCACATGAAATACCACAGTACATCCTTAATTATGCCAGCATTGCCCTGAGTCAGCTGGAAATAGTTCACAAAGTATTTGCCAGAACCACGTATATCCTCTTCAGAGCAGCATCACATTGCCATCCCACTGCCATCCTTTGGTGAACAGGTCCTCTCTTCACTCACAGGATAACAGAGTGGGTAACGCTGGAAGGCACCACTGAAGGTCCATCTAGTCCAACCTCCCTACTCCAGCAGGGTCCCCTAGAGCAGGTTACTCAGGACTGTGACCCGATGGCTCCTGAGTATCTCCACTGTCACCCACCCTGAGCTGCATGGCCTTTCCCTGTGCCAGCACTGTCCCCATGCTCCTCAAGGCTGACAAAGTGCCAAGGGTCACCTCGGAAGTGACTGCTGGTGAGCCACATTAGCATGGTGCTGCCACACTAACGGAGGAATCCAATCAAATACAAATGCCTGACAGGAACTAAGCACAGGTGACTGTGGCTGGTAAGACATTTGCATGTTTGGAATGTTTTGGACTGTATTTTTCTAGTGTAATGACCATGCATTGCAATTTCAACCTTTTTATTTTAATGACAGTCTAATGTAACTTCACCAGTAATAGGAAGGCTAAATACTAAGACACAGCAACCAAGTAATAATTAACTTTCTTTAGAGGAACATAAAGCTACAAGGATGAATAATTTTATTTTCATGGAAAGTCTAATACTTCTCTCATTAAATTAATCTTAAAATTTTGAATTAACTCTTTGTGAAATTATACTGAATGTCTCTTAAGTATATGCACTCAATGCATAACAGTTTTATAGTGTTCAAAGATGTATTAGCCAAGGTGAAGATACCTGTGGGAAATCTGATTTTGGAACACTCAGTCTACATCAGAGAGAAGTCTCATTTATGATTTTTAGGCTCATGGGTAACATTCGTCCACTGCCTCTAGGTGAAAACCTTTTTTTATGGTTTGTTCTACATTTTTGATCACTTCTTCCTCTTGCCAAAGGTTATAAACATCTTTCTTTTTCAAGGTGATTACTAAGTCTAGTTTTAAAGGTAACTACATTTCATGTAAATTTTTCATCCAGAGATTATTTGTTGTCAATTTAAACAAATCAAACCAGAAGTTTATACAATGGCACTAAGTTGCAGTTATAAATTGGTTCAAATTACAGTACTAAATCTCACGTTACCTTAATTTTCCTGCACAGATAATTCTTGAGCTCCGCATTTTGAGACTTGGCTGTATATTGGTTATGTCTACACAGAAAAATGAAGCAGTACCATGGAGCATTCCCAGGCATTGAAATTCAACTGTCTACACTACCAAACTGTTAGAATTGTCCCCCAGCATGTGTCATAGGAGTGGTTTTAGTCTGTTCCATCTAACAAGCTTCCAAAATATTGCCAGGGCACAGTTTGCAAGTTAGGACATGCCAGAAATGGCTCCCAACAGGCAGTATAATTCTAGTGTCCCAGTTTTAGAAGGTAAAAAATGTAATAATATGGACACTGGCCAGTGTGCCAGCTGACTCTACAGCAGAGGGGGACTCTGGATGTGCTTAATTTGCCGGTACAGGCAAAGCAACCACATCTCTGTTGGGCCCTGGCAAGCTGAGATGGCTCAGTGCAGAAATGTCTCTCCAAGAGGCGCACGATCATTTATGTTGGTGTTTCATGCTTACAAGCTGTTACATCTGGGCAAAACAACCCTCTCCAAGACTCCTGCCCCCATCAAGAAACTCCATGGAGTTGAGGAGCATTCACCTTCCGCAGCCACTGCAGAAACCTGTTATTCCACAGGAAGAGGCAAAAGGTCAAATGGGAGGAAGAGACATTGCTAAAATCTTCCCTGATCTTAAGGGATCTTGTCCTATTTTATTCACACTTCCGCTGCACACAAGGTTCACCATGACCAATAAGCTATAGTAGTTTGCAGAGCTACAGTTTAGCACGGCAGGACAAGACACATCCTGGCCATGGTAATTGCATGAGATCACTCACCTTATTCAACTTCTGCAAAGTAAGGCACATGACTTTTGGCTTCTAGAAGTAAACAAAAGAACCTCCCAAGGTTTCACAAGTAGTGTTTTCTGAACCTCTGAACTCAGAATATTTGTCTTTGACCTTGCAAGTACAGCATGTCTAGCCTTCTTCTCTATAAACTTTACCTTTTGAAAGATAAACAGAAAAATAAAGAAACTGGAATGTGTGACAACTCATCAACTGTTTGTAATAATTTATTTCAAACCGTTTATTCAGTAGCTTGATGCACTCTCAATTACTTGATTGAATAATATCCTCTGAAATAGCACATGATGTGCTTGTGTCAAAGAGGCTCTCCACAGACGCCATCAGCTACCTTTTAAAATCAATGAAATTCATAAATTTGCATCCGGCTTCTCAAGGAGAAAAATAAAGGAACCTTTTCCCCCAGTAAGTATGACCTTCTCATTCTAAGGCCAGCTTGTTTCAAGTCTTCTGCATCTCTGAATGCCAATGTGAAGATGGATAATATCTTTCTTAGAACAGATAGATCTTGAAGTCCATTATATTTCCCTTTTTAAGGATTCTAGCCATAATTCTCTCTTAGTAATTGGGAGCTGCACACTGTTCCACACAGCAATGCATATTCTAGCTATTCGCTGTCATGCTGCTGCCACTGCATTTTTAACAATGCTGATAGCAACCGATGTTATCAAATTCTGCAGATTTTCCAGGCTATAGCCTTGTTAATGTCTTTTTTTTTCATTTCACCATTTCTGAGCAAAAATGTTTTTATTTTTTCCTTTGTGATGCCTCAGTATTGTGACCCTGCCATTTCTCACAGCTGGATCTTCTTAGTTTTCTGATATTGACTCCACACCATCTGATCATACCACAGATTTTCTGTTCTGATATGTTTGCTGTCTTTATGTTTGCAAGATCAAAGCTAATGCTGTTTATACCACAGTGCTAAAATAGGTTCGCTTCTCGAAAGGTAAAATAACCTTCATGTTTGAAATCTAGCCTTCTTTTCTTCCATGCCTTTTTACTGCTGATAATCCCCATATGTTTCCCTCTTCCTGGCTGCATCGTTGCATATAGCAATTTTCTTCATTAAACTTTCAGAAGGAATCCCTGAAAAACTGAGCAGCAGCTGTATCCTGTGCCAGTGATGTTCCTTCAGCTGCAAGAAAATAGAGCTGCACTGACACCAGCCACTTTCCAAAACCCCACTCCCATTTCTCTTTCCTAACCATATCCAAGTTCTCAGCTCCTCATATTTCAATAGGTGATATTCTCCTCTTTTAAACTCTCTCCCAGTTTCTTTCTCCCCTTCTTTCTTCCCTCACACATATACTTTTTCCCAGTGAAATGGTATTCATCCTCAAATAGCCTGGAAAACTTTATGCATTTCCTTTTATATCTTACTATTCTGTTATCTTACTGTTTTTCAAACAGTGGACCATAGCCCCCAGGATGTTCATAAAAGGCAATTGGGAGAGTTATAAGATGCTGAAATTTTTATTACACTCTAAACCAAAAGAAAATATCTCTTCTCCATTCCCAAAACACCTTTATCCTTCCAAAAACAAGATTTGCTACCAAATCTCAAATCACTCATACGAATAAAAGATATTCACTTCTTACATGATACATTTTAGACAGGTTACCTCTGGGATCAAGACTGATGTGACTGTGTGATTTTGAGCCTGATGACCAATTTCAACCAAATTTAACTGATGCTACAAGCCTCCAAGACACTAAACTCATGCAAGTTTTGTGAAAAAGCTGGAAGCAGAAAGCATCTCAATTTCCCACCAGTGGAAAGACAGGGATAGTTTATCCTTTAAAAAATCTAGATGGCAACTTGAGGACATCAAACCACCAGACAAATAGCTTTCCGCCAGGCATAGCACATGCTGTGCCTTTGTCAACTACATAGACGGGGAGCCTGTGAGGAGCTGGAGAGTTTAGCTACCTAAGGCATGAGATCATGGGATGCAACAGAGAGCTTTTGGTACTGTGGGCAGAGTATTTGGGGAAAGAAATTACTTAGAGACAAGACACTGGGCACAGCATTTCTCCCTCATTTCCACTGTTCACACAATACACCTTTTACCTTCATTTTTATAGCCAGGCATGAAGTATATGAAAATGTTTACTTCAAAGTAATGAAACAGAAAAAGCTGCACAGCCCCATCACTCACAACTTCCCACTAAAACCTTCAGGTAATCTTTCCAACCTCCCCAACTAACCTTCTGAATCATGCTGGGACACATGCACTTCCCAATGGCAATACTCATCACAGCCAGTGTGACAGCAGCAGAGCACAGGCTACCATGGGGCATTCCCAGGCAAGGATGAGGAAGGCTCTAGGGATCTCTATTAAAACCAATGGGAAACTTTCCTCTGGAGCTGAACATACAGAAAATCATACTGGCAGCATGATTTCTCCTCTGGGAAAGAGAAGCACATGCACCAGGCCTGCTTGAATTAGATGTCCTTGAAGGCTTGATGAGACAGTCCATTTGTTGGTAAGGAGAGCACTTGGACCTTTCTCTGCTCCCTGCCTACCTGCACAGCTCCAGCACCCCATTTCCCCAAAATGCAGAGGCAATACTCATCATACCATGGTCAGAGCCTTCAAGAACCCTGATTTTTCAGAATTTTCTCCCTGATGGCCCAGCACCCACTACTGCTCAGAGACCACTAAATAACTTCAGTCACCTCACTCTGCAGGTGGCGTGAGGGTGTTAATGCTCTTGTTAAAATCAGCATCAATGATGAAACTCAAGCTCAAAAACCTGCTCAATATTCCTGGACTGGTCTTCCTTTCCCTTTTGCCTCCCATGTGCCTCCCACTTTACATGTGGGGTACCTAGTGGCAACAAAAGCTGGCAGCACTGTTGGTTAAGGTCCTTTGCTTCTGGTGAGTTAGTAAAGACAATTAACAAATGAAAAATGAAACTTAAAAGGTTACAAATGTACATACCTCATGGCTAATGCAAATTTGTGTAACTTCAGCTTCCAAACATAGCATTTGTCAAGTTAAGGAGCACTGCATGACTTGAAATCTTCCCCTGTAGGTCCTCATACACCATCATCTGTCAATTTTTAATCTTCTTTTCAATAGCAAGAAAATTCATCCTTTTAGCTCTTCTCCTTTCATTTATTTAAATCAGTTCTGAGATCCTTTCTACTTTATACTTGAAAGGGCATCTTGAAAGATATTTGACCTAAACAGAACAGGCATGGGAACCACCGTGGGCAAATGCAGTCCCACTTTTTGCATACACATTTAGGGACAACACTGGACTTTTTCACTGCAGTGAGAGCTCACATGCAGATGTCCATCTACCACAGTCTCTAAATTCTCTTCTAAATAACTGTTTTCCATAACACATAATTTCATAATTTTCCCATCAGTAGGACACCTCCTACATTTTTTGAAGCTGGAATTGAACCTGGCAATGGATGCAAAGAGTAACAAGAAGCACTTCTACAGGTGTATTAATCAGAAAAGAAAGGTCAAAGAAGATGTACCCCTGGTGAGCAATGCTGGAAAACTGTTAACAATGGACAAGGAGAAAGGTGAGGTACTCAGCAACTTTTATTTGCCTCAGTCTTCAATGGCAACCTCTCTTCCCACACCTCTTGAGAGCGTGGACTGCAGGATGGGGGCTGGGAGAGCAAAATGCTTCCAACTGCAAGTACAGATCAGGTTCATGACCACTAGCCAGAACATACGTAAGTCTATGGGAACTGATGAGATGCATCCCAGAGTCCTGAGGGAATTGGCTGGTGTAGTTGCCAAGCCACTCTCCCTGATATCTGAAAAGTCATAGGGGTCAGGTGAAAGTCCCAGGTGACTGGAAAATGGGAAACATTGTACCCATCTTTAAAAGGGTAGAAAGGAGGATCCTGTGAACTACAGACCTGTCAGCCTCTGTGCCTGGGAAGATTGTGGAACAGATCATCCTAGAAGCTGTGCCAAGGCACATGAAGGACAGGGAGGTGATTTGGGACAGCCAGCATGGCTTCACCAAGTGCCAGTCCTGCCTGGCCAACCCAGTGGACTTCTATGATGGGGTGACTACATCAGTGGACAAGGGAAAGGCTATGGATGTCACTTATCTGGACTTCTGTGAAGCTTTTGACATGGTCCCTACAACATCCTTCTCTCTAAATTGGATTCTGTCTCCTCTGCTCTGCTCTGGTGAGACCCCACCTGTGGTGCTGCACCCAGCTCTGGGGACCCCAGCACAGGAAGGACATGGACCTTTTGGAGCAAGTCCAGAGAAGGGCCGTGAAGTTGATTAGAGGGATGCAGCACCTCTCCTAGGAGGAAACGTGAAGAAAAAGCTCAGAGAACTGGGATTGTTCAGCCTGGAAGGCTTTGGGGTGACCTAACTGTGGACTTCCAGTGCCTAAAGGGAGCCTACAAGAAAGATAGAGAGGAAATATTTACAAGGGAACATAGTGACATGACAAGGGGGAATGGTTTCAAACTGAAACTGAGAAGGAGGTTTAGATTAGATATTGGGAAGTATTTTACTGTGAAGGTGGTGAAACACTGAAACAGGCTGCCCAGAGAAGCTCTGGATGCCCCATCCCTGGGAGGGTTCAAGGCCAGATTGGGTGGGGCTGTGAGCAAAGTGATCTACTGGAAGGTGTCCTTGCCCATGGCAGGGAGTGTGGAACTGGATGATCTTTAAGGTCTCTTCCAATCCAGGCCATTCTATGGTTCTGTGATTCCATGATTCTGATTCTTAGTAGTCTTACACTGCATTTGGTGTATTAAAATACAGGTTGTACAAATAAGCCCATGTTTTTATGACATCCAAATCAGTCTATGCAATTAGCTATCCTCACTATAATTTATTAGACAAATAACTATCATTTATTAAACAAGTAATTTTTGTACCACCTGCAAAGTTCAGGAGCCATAAATGTAAATTACACTCTCAACAAATTGTTAAGGATACTGAGGCCACAAACAAGATCCTTGTTTGACTCCACAAGACACCCTGTTCAAATACTGGTGGAAGGCTAGGTTTTCTCCTAGCCTCCTGGAATTCACCCCTATACCAAGATACGTCAAACAGCAGTAACAAAGGCTCCAAGAGCATCAGGGTCAAGCCTTTTAAGACTCACATAAAAGTCACCTAGTCCTGCAGACTGATTTCAAGCATAAAGGCAAACAACACAGTTGCAATGAAGAATTTCTCCTTTTCATTCTGAAACAATTCCCTGTTTTAAACAAACTTTTAACTGTGGCATGTAATAACCTCTTCATTATGGCTGCTTTGGCTTCAAAGAACTGGCAGCTGAGTGATAGGAAACCAGTTTAAAAAACTAGTTTAAAACAAGTCCAGGGAAAACCTAGAGAACCACAGAAAGACTGATACCTGCACCATGTAAATCAGTAAAACTATGAAAGAAACAGTGTATGTCAGCATGTGTACAAACAGGACATATTTGTGTGATGAAAGGAAGTAAGGTAGGACCAATACACCTATTTTAAGTAATTTTTCACTAAACTACTAGAGTTCTCCAAAGAAGTAAAAAATAATGTGTACCATGGAGTTTTCTCTAACAACGTTTACTTGGATTTCCAAAAGACATTTGATGAATCTGTCATTCATAAGTCTTAAAAAACCTACACTCCTAGAGGATAAAAATAAATGCCCTTGCAAGGATAAATAATTGGAAACAGATGGTAGGACACTACTGTCAATTTTTCAAGTGGAGAGAGGTCAATGGTGGAATCCTGCAGGGATCTGTGCTGGAACTTGGGAGCTACTCGCTTATTTATAAATGAGCTGGAAAACAGGATAAATGGTGAGGTGACAAAGTTAGCTGCTGATACTCATGCAGGGTAGCTATGATAAGGGTTGACTGTGAAGACTTTACAATACTGAGTGACTAGGCAATAAAAAGTCAAATTAAAGTCAATGTAGATAAATACGAAGTCATTTATTTAAGGGGAAAAAAACCTAACTACACAAAATTATGTGCCCAAGGTGATTATTACCACTTCAGAACTGAGATCTTGGGGTTATAGTAAGCAGTTGTGTGAAAACATCAGCCCACTGTTCACTAATGGGAAAAACTGAGTATTACTAATTACTAGGAAAGGAACAAAGAACAAAAGACAGAATATTAAGTCACTGTATGAAGGGCTGGTTTGTCTTTCTTGAATACTGTGTGAAGTTCTGGTCCCATAGACTCTGAAAAGATACAGTAGACTGGAAATAGCTATAGGCAGGGCAGCAGGGATAATCACAAGTTTGGTAAAACCTAACAACTAAGGACTAAGAAGCCAAAGATCTCAAAACAGGTAACTGAGTGAATACAGCAAAGGTGTAATCAGAGCCAGGACAGAGAATGTGTCTCCAAGTTCCCTGTTCACTGCCTCTTCCAATGCATGAGCTGAGAGGATCAAATGAAATGGGCAGCCACAAGACTTAAAACACAAAAACCAATAAATCTTCACACAACACACAGTATCAAGCTGTGGAACTCCTTGCTCTGGAGCACTGTAAATGCTAAAAGTTTACACAGGTTCAAAAAGTGATCAAAGTCTCAAAAAAACAAAATCCAGCAAGAACTTTTAAATGCCAAGATCCATCTGAGCAAGTCCCCGAGTATGAGTGCTGGAGAACCAAAAATATGGAGGGCAAAATGAGTTTTAGCTACTCTGATGCTTTTGTGGGCCCGTGTTACAGACCACTGTCAGAGATCACTGGGCTGTGGTTTGCCAAAGTACAGAGCTTTTATGTTTAGTTCAATGGTCCTCTTACTGTGGGCATGGGCTTAGGCATCTCTTGAAAAAACCTATATTGGTTTCATCCTACTTGTCCATGGGACACTTCTATGCCTTTCTTTCGCTTTCTTTACTTTTTTCTTTCTTATAACTTGAAACATCCTAGTAAAGGAAAAAAGTAATTACAAATATCTAATAGTGAAAAAAATCACAATGACAGAACTGTTTACTTAACCTATAAAGGGATAAATCTCAAGAATTATCTTTATATGTGAGGTTTCTTGCAAACTTTAGGTGTAGAGTAATAAAGAACAATAATACCTAATTCCTGATGATTTCAAGAGTTTGTATTCATGCAGCTGCTCAAATTAGCTAAGTGCATATGTAAGTGCTTGTACCTATGATTTTGCAATTGCCGAAGAGGAGGTTAGGAGATGGAGAACGAGGCTACCAACACTGGCTCTCAAAGTATCAAGTGTACCCTGACAGCATTATGCACATGGAACAAAAAAGGCAGTCTAAGCCATGGCTAAATCATAAGGCCATCTAATCTATGTTACACTCATGTACACACAGGAAATACCTTTTTTCTCAGGATTTTTCTTCTTTATCATGTCATAGACATGCCTAGTCATAGACATGATTAGACAGCAAAAAGAACTGAAAGTGTATGTGTCCAAGATATTGTTTATCTTTTTCTTATTTAAAAAAACACGTCTTCAAAACAAGAGCTATATCATGCTGACAATTTGTAATGACTCATGCAGGACAGACTGTGATCAAAATCTTTCTTCTAAAGAAATCAGTTCCTAAGCTTTTATTTGCAATCCTAAATCAAACATGATCCCACGTCAGAAACCTGATTATAACAAGATTTAAATTAAGTATTAATTTTAAGTATTATATGACTTAACCAAATGCTAACACTATGAAGGTACATGATAGCAAGCAAAATCAAAGCTGTATTCACATGCTTCTTTATTTCACTGCTTCAGATTCAATTTTGTTCCTGTACTACACAGAACTATATGCATGTGTAGATAACATTACTATATTGGTTTTTGTGAGATAAGCATTTTAGGATTACTATTATCTATTACTTATACTCTCCAAACAGTAAACTAAAAACAGAAGTAGGTCATAGAGCTCAGAGAAAACATACCATTGTAACACTCCTGTCCTGCACATTTTACTCTAAGTTTTCCTTCTGTCCCACCACCTTTGTTTTCTTCTTCAAAGGATGCAACCTGAACCAATATGGACTTTTTGGTAGTTTTTTCTCCCTTGAGGAAACTTTTTTAGGTAATACAGCAATGAACATGGAGGTAAATACTGAGTTAAGGTAAAACATTCAGCAACCAATAAAGTCAAGTTCTTTCAAAATCCAACATTGTTCTAGTTCTTCCAGGGCGTTTGTTGCCTTGGGAAACACAGCAAAATTGGGAAAAACAGCAAACGACCACTTGGTTATGCATGTATTCCCTCATTAATTTTGGAGGGAAGCAGTCTGAGAAGTGATTCTTCTGCTGACATAAAGCTCCTTTTGTTGACTTTTAATGCCAACAGTGCATCTACCAGCTTTGGAGATGACAAAAATTCTGTGTTGCTTTGCCTGAAAACATATCTCCAGTCACACCTGCACACATGCAGCATGGTATAGACCATGCTCGCTGGGCTCAAGTAGATCAGTCACATGTGGTGGTTTCTAAACATTATTATTCACCTGTACAGAAATGCAGTAAAGGAATCAGATTCATTTTATCTACCTTGCACTAGCATCTCCTAGCATGAGGAAGTGCAACCATATAAATAGATGTTGGTGTTGGAAAGTGCAAGGGATTTGGAAATTGTGCTGTCCTACTGCATACTGAACATGAACAAAACATGCTGAAATGTGTCAAAACAGTGAATATTCATGGCACCTTTTAGCAGCAGAGCCATAAGGAGAGGAGACAGCTGAAAGCAGAAGTCCTTCATGGAGCAAAGGAGACATCAGTGGTGCAAAAATGAAAGTTTGCTCTGCCCAGAGCCAAGTGACATGACTGTGTACAATTAACCAGACCATATCAGAATGCATGTTACTGAATGGACAGAGGAGCCATCAGCATCCAAGAGGGTTCCCAGTGCAGAGATAATGAACCTAAAACTAGACTTGCTGGAACTGGGGAAAAACCTACCAACCTCAAGCGCCTTCAGACCACTCCCCAAATGATACAGAAAGAAATTACAAGGAAACTTCAGTGATGGAGGCAGCATAAAAATGTATAATAGCACACAGAAAAACATCATCAGAGAGAGAAATGGTGAAAGCTGTTTCATACAAACCAGAGAATTCCACCAAGTCTCATGGACTAGATGACAAACTGAATAATGCTGAAGCTGTGCAGTGAAAAACTCAAAAGAATTTTTGCTTGGAAACTGAAACGAATGTAGGTCAATTAAGGGGACTGAAAAAGTGATTGTGAGCCCATTTCGGTGACATTTTGCTGTTTCCCTAAAAGCTTATTCCTGCTTATTCCAAAACTACTCAGTTTCAGTGTTTTACCAGGAGGACATGTAACAGGTATACTTTGATTTTAGCCCCTTTTTTTTCCAAATGATTGAAGAATTAATATCCTCTCTCTTGCTAAAACTGCTTATATTACTATCTTAGTTCTACAAACCACTGTTTTCTCCTTATCCTCCCAGCTGCACACAAATAACCAGTTCTCTGCTAACTCAGATTTCTGTGCTGGAAATGCAGAAAGGGATGTCCTGGTGTTCTCCCTCTTTCTTACCATATGCTTTCCCCAGGGAGACACTGGATATGATGGGGAAAGTCAAATGAAGTCAGGAGATCTTCTGAGACAAAATCAGCAACGAAAATTCATTCTTTTTCTCTACACTCCTAACATACAGTGGAAAACAAACCTTGTGAACAAGTGAAACAGACCCCAACCAAAACTCATGCATGCCACATCCAACGACCTCAGCTGCCCTTCCAGTTCGCTAGCAAAAGACCCGCCAAGCCCTCCCACGGAGCCGAAGTGGTCTCTGGCTTGGCCAGGTGGGACTGAGGCTAAGTTTCAACAGGCGGACAGCTGCCTTCACCCACCGTCGCCTGCTCCAAGTGTCCCCACTGCCATTTTCTCCTGACCTTTACAACAGTCCACACGCTGGAGGACACCCGCCCGCTGCCGCCCGCCGTCCCTGGAGCTGCTGGATGCCCACGGGTCGGTTCACAGACCGAAACCAGGCAGTTCTCCCGGGCAGCCCTCGGAGGGGTGCGAGGAGCTGCGGGCTGAGCCTGACTTGGCCCACGCCCAGGCGGGCGGCGGGGCGGCCCGGGGCAGGCACCGGCACGGCTCTGCGACGCTGCCGATGTGTCGCGGCCCCCCCGAGCATCCTCTCCCGACCTGCCCCG